>CM071928.1:68712657-69159055 GCA_016081115.2 Rehmannia glutinosa
GTGACATGTTGGCTAGTCCCGAACTCTTTGGGTCGGGTTATTCCATCCGTAGCTCATTGATTATTGGCCAATTAATAAGATTAATCAATATCTAAATTGAATTATATATTAATAATAAATGACATTTTCGCCTCCAACACTACGTATTTTTCATTAAAACAATTTCCATAAATAAGAATATCCGCAAAGGATAATCAACAAAAGTTTTTCCACTCGTCGAATTGTTTATCATTGTTGAGATATATGGCCCAAACTTTGTGATATGGCCCACGGTGATAAATAATAGGACCCCGCTCACTCATGGACCAAGTAGCCCATTTGATGCCGCCCACAATTGAACTCATCGAGGATACTACTCGGCCTGGATTGTGGGGACTCGGTTATGATATCATGCGGATCCTTTGAGCAATCATGTCCATCCATTCTTCCAGGTTATATTTGAGCCCTCCATTGCTCTTATATATTGGATTGTTCCAGAACCCTACTCTTACTCTCTGATCTTCACTTCTCTCTCTAAAACTAGGGTTTCCCCCTCTGAAGCACGATTCTTTCTCTCTCTCTCTAAGCTACTCTGTCTTTGTGTTTTCTTGAGTGATACACGAGTGTTTGTGAGTGGTTTTCGTGAGTGTTTTCTTCGTTCACGTTCTCATGCACCCGCCGAAGTGTATGTGGGAGATCTTGTCGATCCGGGTTTTGTCCGGTTAGAGTTCTTTGTGGGCTTTGGTGACGGGTTGTTGGCTTAAGTTCTTTGGGTGGACCTTGTGCCTTTGGTGATAGTTTGGGATATTGCTTGGGGGAAATTCAGCGCCCTGAGCCTCTTTATCTCAAATCTTGAGATTAGGGTTTTTTGCCCTAATTGGTGTTATTGTTACTTTCGAGTTTTTTCTTTGATTTGTACTTTGTATTTTCATTTTAGTAGATTTGTATACTGCTTTTGAATTTAACATTGTGTATTTTGTCTCTATCTTTCGCGAGATAGATACCCATGATGTATCGAGCACCTATCTGCCGATTTGGTGGGTTGGTGCTTTGGTTGGTTCGGTGATACTCGGTGTTCTCTGGTGATTTGTTTTCTAAGGATTATTTTCCGAACTTTGCTTACATTTTGTGAGATTTTCTAAAACCTATCTTTGTGTGTGTTGGCTTTAGTGTATCTCTGTTCTTTCCTTTCTTTTCTTGGACTTGAGACCCTGAGCATACAAGCCTCTTGACCACTACACCAAGAGTGTAGTGGAACCCCGAGTGCAAGGGAACGGAACAAGATTTCTTAGTGTAGTTTCATTCCTTATTGTTGTTGTACTCTGATCTTGATATCTGCTTTTGTCTTGATACTTCCGATGGCTTAATTTTTTAGTAGCCTGCTTTGTTCTATTGTGACTATCTTGATTGTGTGCCTCGTTCTTGACTACTCTGTGTTTTGTTTTGAAATGGTGGATTTTGGATACCACATGGAACCTATAAATGGAAAAACAGATTTCTCCATTTGGCAACAAAAGATGAAAGGTATTCTTATTCAACAAAAAGTTTTCAAAGTTGTTGAAGGAAAATTTTCTCGAAAAGGATCGAGGATATCAAAAGCAGTAACTTGATGAATATGCTTATTCCTCTATTATCTTGAACTTATCGATCTTTGTCTTGAGGAAAGTTGGTAAACAATCGATCTTTAAAGTTTTATGGGATAAAATAAAGGAATTGTACATCGAAACATCCTTACCTTCCAAGTTGTTTCTTCTTGAAAAATTCTTTAGATTTAAACTGGATTTTTCTAAGGACATGGATGAAAACCTGGATGTGTTTACCAAAGCGATTCAAGATATTAAGCTTTTCGTGACAAAAACATAGATGATTATACCCCTATTGTGCTTTTAAATGCTATACCTAACTCCTACAAAGTGATGTGAAACTGGTCATTAAGTATGGGGGATAATATTACTGACATCTGTGATTAATGGGATTAAGAGTAAAGAACTTGATTTAAAAGTCTGGGAAGGGGAATAAGAATAAAAATGGTGAAGTCATGCATGTTAGAGGTAGATCTCAAACAAGGAAAAATGGGAATAACTCTAACAGGGGATAAGTCGAGAGAAAAGGGAAAAGGGGGCAGTCTAAATCAAGAGCTAAACATAGGAAATGTTATAATTGTGGTGAACAAGGCCATTATGTCAAAGAGTGTCCCAATAAGAAAAATAGGAATCAAAACAATAACAAGAACCAATCCAATGATCATGTTAACTAATTTACCAGTAATGAGCATATGGGTGATGTCTTTTATGGTATTTGATGTGTATGATAGTGTGAATTTTGTGCCTTCACAATCTTTCTCGTGAATCAATGGCTTATAGATTATGCATGCACTTTCCATATGTCTCCTTTTTGTAAATTTATTTTCTAATTACTACAAGTTAAACATGGTAATCGTTTTTCTATGGCAAATGATAAGAAATGCCAATTGTTTGGAATTGGTGATGTGTGTTTAAAGTTTGATTCTCGGTTATGTGCTCATTCTTAAAGATGTAAGGCATGTTCATGATCTTAGTAATAACTTGATGTCATGTCTTCGCGACTTAAATACGATGGTTTGGAGGAAGGTGGGGCGGAGTCATGAAAATTTTAAAGGGCTCTCTTGTTGTTATAAAAGCTGAAAAGAGGAGAAACTTGTATGTTTGATGTGCTGAATCTGTGTCTAATGTAAATGCTCCTGTGAATTATGTGAATTATGTTAAAGAAGATAAGATCAACTCGGCATAGAAGGCTAGGTCACATAAGTTCTACAGGACTTGGGATTTTACATAAAGATGGTTGTTTTGGTAATGATAAATTGTCATGTGTGCCATTCTGTGACTCTTGTGTGTTTG
Organism: Rehmannia glutinosa; assembly: GCA_016081115.2. Lineage (NCBI taxonomy): Eukaryota > Viridiplantae > Streptophyta > Magnoliopsida > Lamiales > Orobanchaceae > Rehmannia > Rehmannia glutinosa. The sequence goes on from CM071928.1 coordinate 68,715,513, forward strand.
GTAAACAGCAAAAAGTCCAATTTCCCACCTCCTCCTACCCTAAACTGTCTACTTGCACTGATATATTGGAATATTTACATGCTAATGTTTGGGGTCCTTCTAGTGTTCCCACTCATGGTGGAAACAAATATTTTATATCTGTGATTGATGATTTTTCCAGGAAAGTGTTTATTTTCTTTTGAAAAACAAATCTGATGTTTTTGAAAAGTTTAAAACTTGGAAAACCTTGATAGAAAACCAAACAGGAAAAAAGGTAAAATACCTTAGAACTGATAATGGTTTAGAATTTTGTAATCAAAACTTGGATGCTCTTTGTGAAGAATCTGGTATTGTAAGGCACAAAACTGTGCCTTACACCCCTCAGCAGAATGGTGTGGCTTAGAGGATGAACAGGACTATCTTGGAAAGGGTAAGGAGTATGTTAAACTCCTCAGGCCTTTCCAAAAAGTTCTGGGGTGAAGCAACCAATACAGCTGTTTACATAATTAATAGATCACCATATGTCCCTTTAAGGGGGGAAATATCGAGTCCGTGGTCCGCAAGCAAGTTGATTTTTCAAACCTCAAAATTTTTGAATGTTCAGCCTTTGCACACCAAAAGACTGACAAGCTTGAGCCCAGATCACTAAAATGTGTTTTTCTAGGATACCCTGATGGGGTTAAAGGGTACAGATTGTGGTCTAAGAGTGAAAATAGTTTCAAAGTGATAATAAGTAGGGATGTGGTTTTCAATGAAAATGAAATGCCTTGTTTACAAAATTCTCCTACTACTTCTGAAAACCCCACCACTTCAAATGAGGTGGAGACTCAAAATGATACTCCTATAATTCCTATTCCTGTTACTGATTCTAAAATTGTGCATGAATTACCTGAGATTGATAATTTACCTGCTGATTTTGAGAATGTGCCTGATATTCATGATCAACTTGATGTGCATGATGCTGTGAATGATGACTTGCATAATGTTGTGCATGATAATGAACATGACAATGAGTTACATGATTACTTGCTAACCAGGGATAGAAATAGGAGAAACATTGGAGCTCCCACCAAATTTGTTGATTATCATATGGCCTCATATGTGTTTTCTGTGTATGATTCTATAGATAATTTTGAGCCTAAAACCTACAATGAAGCTTTAAAATCTGAGCATGCAAATGAATGGTTAAATGTTATGAGTGATGAAATGAATTCTTTGCATGTCAATAATACTTGGGTTCTTGTACCAAAACCTGATTATTGTTCTATTGTGGATTGTAAGTGGTTGTTCAAAGTCAAGAATGAAAAATGATTCTGTCATATATAAAGTTAGACTTGTTGCAAAGGGTTTTACTCAAAAAGAAAGTGTTGATTACACAGAAATTTTTGCACCTGTTGTTAAATTTACCCACTGTCAGAATAATGCTTGCATTAGTTGCTCAATTTGATTTGGGAACTTAAACAACTTGATGTAAAACTGTTTTTTTTTACATGGTGACTTAGAGGAAAAGATTTATATGAGGACTGAGGCTTTGTTGATAAATCTAAGTTTGATTATGTATTCTTTGAAAAAACTTTATATGGCTTAAAGCAATCTCTTAGACAGTGGAATAAAAAATTTGATGAATGTATGTTATCTTTAAAATTCAAAAGAAGTCATTATGACCACTGTTTGTATTTTAAAGAAAATACTGATTCTCCTGTGTTTTTATTACTTTATGTTGATGATATGCTGATTGCAAGTCCTTGTATCAAATTTGTGGATCATGTTAGGTCTTGTCTGAATGATAAATTTGATATGAAGTACTTGGGTGATGCCAAAAAGATTTTGGGCATGAATATTATTAGGGATAGAAAACAACCTGTGATTTATTTGAATCAATCTTCTTATGTGGAAAAGATCTTGAAAAAGTTTTCTATGTCTAATGCTAAACTTGTGAATGTTCCTCTTGCCGCTTTGCTCATTTTGTTTTAAGCAAGGAGCAATCTCCTAAAAAACTCTTTGATTTTCAAACTATGAAAAATGTGCCCTATGCTTAATGCCATAGGATCATCGTGTACCTCATGGTCGATGCCAGGCCGGACATAGCTTATGTTGTGAGTTATTTGGCGGTACATGGCAAATCCTGGCATTATCCATTGGAATCTTTCATTAAGTGGTTCTTTGAGATATCCGGTTCATTCGGTTAACTATGGTTTAAAATTTTCAAAGTGTAAAGATGGCATTGTTTTAAAAAGGGTATGTTGACTCAATTATGCCAATGATAAAGACAGACAAGAAAATTTACTATTTCTTATATTTTTACTTTTGTGGTTGTTCTATAAGTGGAAATCACAATCGCAACATATTGTGGCTTTATCAACCACCGAGTCGTAGTATGTTGCGATCCACCGAAGCCTTAAAAGAGGCCCTGTGGCTAAAAGGGTCCGATTTCTAAAATTGGTTTTCTAAAGGGTAAAGTAGTAGTATTTTCTCGATCGATCGAGTATTGATTTATGCAAAACCCTATTTTTCATGATCGTACTAAACACATTGATGTAAGGTTTCATTATATAAGAGACATTGTTTCAAAAGGTTTAATAAATCTTGAAAAATTGCATCGAATACAACCCTGCCAGATATGGGCACTAAGTGTACACTTTTGTATCTAAGTTTCAAACCTGTTTAAAAATATTGAGTTTTGACACTTGTGACTAGGTTGTCCCTGGTGATTACCCCTGGACTGACTGACTTACTTTGTGTTTGTTGGTTAGTCCAAACTTGTTGGATGAACACTTGCTTTGTGCTTGTGTTAGTCTAACAGTTAAAACCCAGCTTACTTTGTGTTTGTTGGTACTATAAGTTGCTATGTGCTTCTTATAGTGAAAGTCCTACTATCTTTATGTGCTAAGTAGGCAATTGGGTCGTGATGAATCTTTGTTTTTCTTTAAATCTTTGTGCTCCCTAATATCCCTTGCTGTCTTTGGGCCAAGGTGGAGATTGTTGAGATATGTGGCCCAAACTTTGTGATATGGCCCAGTGATCAATAATAGGACCCAGCTCACTCATGGACCAGTAGCCCATTTGATGCCATCCCAACATTGAACTCATTCGGATACTACTCGGGTCGGACTGCGGGACCCGGTTATGATATTCGCGGATCCTTTTGAGCCAATCCTGTCCATCCATTCTTCCAGGTTATATCTGAGCCCTTCATTGCTCTTATATATTGGATTGTTCCAGAACCCTACTCTTACTCTCTGATCTTCACTTCTCTCTCTAAAACTAGGGTTTCCCCCTCTGAAGCTCGATTATTTCTCTCTCTAAACTACTTTGTCTCTGTGTTTTCTTGAGTGATACACGAGTGTTTGTGAGTGGTTTTCGTGAGTGTTGTCTTCGTTCACGTTCTCTGTGCATGGCTCGAAGTGTTTGTGGGAGATCTTGTCAGATCTGGGTTTTGTCTGGTTAGAGTTCTTTGTGGGCTTTGGTGACAGTTGCTGGCTTAAGTTCTTTGGGTGGACCATGTGCCTTCGGTGTGACGGTTTGGGATATTGCTTGGGGGGAAATTCAAATACTGAGCCTCTTTATCTCAAATCTTGAGATTATGGTTTTTGCCCTAATTGGTGTTATTGTTACCTTGATTTTTCTTTGATTTGTACTTTATATTTTCATTTAGTAGATTTATACTTCATTTCTGAATTTAACATTGTGTATTTTGTCTCTATCTTTTCAGATAGATACCTAACAATCATGTTTGCACAAGTACAAAGTTGAGTATTTATCATTTATTTGTGAGAATGGGTACAACTGAAGTTGACATAAAAACAAAAAAATTGAGACAATAACTAATATAAATAGGGTGTGGCAGTGGTGGACCATTTCTTTCTTGCTAGGATCTTGTGAGGAATTATTCAACCAATCTATTTTTTTTTTTTTTTTTTGAGTGAAATTCAACCAATCGATTGATTAGTAACAATGTAACATATAGTTGAAACCCCTCAAAAAAAAAACATATAGTTGAAAGCATATCCCAAAAGCTGCTTTTTATATTGTTTTTGTTTCCTGATTTCTTCTTTCCAACCTTAACAAATCTTAGAATTAAGGTACCCCAAAGTTTTAAAGAAATTAAAAGTTGTTGGGATATGTTGTCTTTAATATTTTGGAAGGATGTAAAATGTTTGATTCTTTAAATTGAAGTTAGTAATTTCTTAGTTTTCAGAACAAATAATTGCAATTTTAGTCTCATAACTCTTATAGGTTGATAATCTTAGTCATATAATTTCTTAATGTGACAATTTCGGTCCTTAACAAATTACCCTTTAGTCAAAACAATTTTAATGCGAGTCATAGGTATTTCGGATATTTAGGTATTTTGGCTAAATGACAAAGATATTGTGTAATAAATAAAATATTGAAACACTCAATTGAGACCAAAATTACACAAAATCAGAAATTGTATGATCTAAAATTGCACAAATTAGAATTATCGGATCAATCTTGTCTTGATCTTTAGAAGTTTGTATTGTCACGGACGGTGTACATATTAATATATTATGAATAAATGACAAGTGTCTTATCCTATAAAGAAACAAAATTTTAGAAAATATATTTATGCCAAACGTAGTATCTATAATCTATTTAACCTTTTTTTATACCTTTTGTTTCACAGCTCACAGTAAACAAGCCTATGTTTAGAAGACTAATTCACCATATTAATAGATTTCAATATCTATGCTCTGCATCCAGCTCAGCTCAACTGCTCAAGTATAGACAGTACGGTGAGGAGCTAAGACCTTTTCATACAAAACGACGTTAAAGGGATTTCACTGTACTTGTGGCATCACTCAGATTTGGTCACTTGTAAACAGCCATATTCGATTATAATATACCCCAGCCGGCCTCTCTCTCTTTATATGTTGTATATATATAAGAAATAATTACAAAAACTACCTTGAGGTTTAGGTTTGGCCTAATTACCAAAAAAAAAAAAAAAAAACCCAATTATCTTTCAAAATGACAAATATTCCCTTACCACATTACAAATGCCCCTTGAGGTTTGTAATTTTCTAGCAAATAACCCCTACTGAGGGTGTAATTTGGACAAAATAAACAAATACCAAGCGGATATTTGTAATCTTAAAAATAACTGGATAATTTTGTAATTAGTCTAAACATTAGGGATATTTTTTATAATTAAACCTATATATAAACATGGTCTTGTGTTACATATTATCAATTGCTCTTAGTATCATCAACACCAGTCCTGGCATTCAAGACATGGCCAAAGGTCCCAAACTCCGTCTATCTTTTCTCAACTCAATACAAATTTGTCGTCCCAAAGATCCATCTTCACTTGTTAAAACCCTTTGCCAGCTCTTACATATTACAACTCCGTCGACTCCGAATCATTAGACATAAAGTTCCCTGGCTTCCCAGACCCTCCATCGTCCACGCCAAACCACCTCTCGACCAAACCCAATGCCGGCCCATCAAAAATCACCCCACTTTGCTATTGCAGTCATTCAAAATCATGCACAATGCATATTAATGCCATTAGGCAAAGGAGTGTTAGGACACGAAGATTCAAACGGTTCGGTTCAAAGATTGGAAAGATGGCAGCATCATCATCACAGCACCAGAAAATGAGCCCGGGAGGAAAAGCCGGTTTGATGAGGTTGGAGGATAGAAAAGTGAATCAGAGCTTTGTTGTGGTGAAAAGGTCTGTGGATCCTTATAAGGATTTCAAGAAGTCAATGTTGGAAATGATTGTGGAGAAACAGATGTTTGAACCGAAAGAGTTGGAACAGCTCTTGATGAGCTTCCTTTCTCTGAATTCAAAACTGCATCATAAAGACATCTTAAAAGCATTCACAGAGATATGGAAGGAAGTGTTCTCTGGGGTATCAAACTAGTCTTGGATTTGAGAGTCTATCAGAGTGTACATTATTCTTTATTTGTATAATTTGTGGGTCAGAGGATATGATTAAATTATGTTTGAGTGTTGGTGTGAGCCAGGGACTTCATAACCATGAGGTCTGAGCTACTAAGAATAGCTATGTGTTGCTATTTCTAATAAGATCGCATATTTCAGATGAAAAAGAAAAGAAATTATTAAGCTCAATGGTTGCTGAAAAAGAAGTTATAAAAAGTTGCTTGTTCAATAAAATTTTAGATTATTGAGAAGTATTTTTGTGCATCAAGTTTCTCGTTAGAGTTGATTAATGGAATTTCAATTAGAAGTATTGACAAGTGAATATGAACCATAAGATTTTTTTTGTTACCAGTATAATTTCAATAAAAGTAATAGACATTTGAGGTCATTTTAGCATCAGTTCTGTTTTTGCCGTGAAAAGAGAATAACAAATATGCACGTGTACAATAGTACCATAGATATATCATTCAGAAATAAAAATAAGAAACCTGGTACACCCATAATCAACTGTAAGACAGTAAGAGTGCCTATGTAACAGGGAAAATGTTCAACTAATTTATGTCTTACAACAATTTGATCTGCCAAGAGTTAAAATTTCTACCGCCTACCAACTTTCTAAATTGATATGAAATTCTATGAGAACCAGCAATAACTGAAATACAAGGTACAATAGGCCATGGGGAGCCGAGATCCTACATCAAAGACAGTCGCAAAGGAAAATGGTCTCGGGCAGAAAATTCATTATGCAGTTACAATGATCATTGATCAATCAAATATACAGGACATAACCATACAATTGATACATGGAACAATACATAAACTATGGTATTTAGGACAAGAATTAGTACCCAGTGACCACACAGTCCTGATTCTCTAGCTGAGCATCAAAGGTATGCATAATTGCTTATTCGACAAGTGTATAAGATGCTATTGCCTCAAGACTAAATTGAGTGGGCTTACTGTTTTACACCATCGGATACAGGAGAGCTCACACCAGCTTCAAAAAATTTGACATGGCATAGCTTCCCACCAGCTTCATCAGCAAACATAATCTTTTTCTTCTCCTTGGGACAACATCTTTGGAAGCAGTGCCGTCATTTGGAGTCAATTTCTACAGTGAAAGAGGCAATATAATCAAAATCAGGAGATGTTTGAAATCAAGAAACCCAAATACTGTTCCCTGTCTATAACTATATGCCCCTATATCCTTTCTTGACACACACAAACAAAGTTCCTATTCCATATAAGTTTTTGTCTTTCCGACAGTGATGTTACTTAAAAGTAAGTTATTTTTGACTGTAGTGCATATGGAAACTGACATATTTTAGGGTAAGGGTACTTGATATTTCAACATCTTCAACTCTCACCAAAAGTTTATCGCCCCCCAAAATTAAAATTCCAGCTGTGAATCCAAGAAGTAACAAAAAAACAGAAGAATAACAGAATGCACAAACCATTATTTTACAAAAACGTTTGCAGTCCCTGGCCATCATGGATAACCACTTTCGTGTCGCTTCCTCCATTTTTGTAGCACTATTAATCACTGATTTTACCTGTAAAGAAATGAAACATATTAATCCAAATATATACTGGTATTCTATAGCTTGTTAACTGAGAATGCTGTTTAATGCAATTTCAGAAAACTAAAACATGCGCATACAAGAAGTGCCGACATGCATTTAGGAATAACACCAGATTTCCTGGTACTATATTAATTAAATGGGTACCCAAACACAGAATACCAGCATGGCCTTCTTAAACACAACAATATAAAACAGCTTATCAAGTGTTTTTCATGTTTGACAAAATAAACTGAACAGCAGATGCATCATGCTAAAAGTTATGATACTGATGTACAAATGCAGGAGTTTCCTATAAATAGCACTATTTTGAAGAAAATTGAAAAACATATCTCCACCATTGATAAAGCAGAAAAGAAGGTACAAAAGAAAGACCAGAAAATGTTACTTATGACAACAATAGTCCATTATCATCAGCCTTCTGGCCAGAAACTTTGTAGTTTCTACATTCTCTATTATAGCTAAGAATGAAATAGGCTCGGAAGATCTCCTGAACTTCAGACCCATGGACAGAACTGCTAAAAGTCAAAGGCAGCCTGCTTGCTATGTTCACATACAAGTCACTTGAAAATAGAAGTGGATCCTAATTGGAATGTCGAAGACGGCAACAATTGTCTTGATCTCAAGGCTGGTTACAAGTTCTTCTCTAACGCAACATGTGGCAGCTCCACTTGTATGTGTGGGACTCATCACATACATATATGAAGTTAAATGCAGCACAAGTTCATTATAACTCCCTTAAGAAATGAAAGTGAATGCAAATTTGGAAAGGAAAGTCCTATTTTTTTCATGCAGACTGCTATATGGTAAGATGATAAGTGCAGAATTAACAAGCAAAAGAGTAGATGCAAATTGAGAGAAATGTTGGTTTGGTCTCATCGAGAGTGTTCTGGTACCAGAATCAATTTGTGTTACATACTAGAATATGGCACGGTAATAGAAGCTTAAAGCAACCATAATTGCTCATTTTTAAGAACCTACACATGCAGCATACATACCTCATCTGCATCACTCTTCAAGGAAACATTGCGATATGCTTCAAAAAGCAACTTTTGTTCTACAACACCCTTCATGGATTCCAACTCGTCCATCAGCTTCATTGCAAGAGACTCCATGTCTTGCATCTGCCTCTGTGAGAACGCAATAGCACTTTCAGAACAACCTTGAATCGATGTACATTCGGTACTGAGGTTAGGTAGGATGCGGGTGAAACGAGGACCCTCAAGATTGAGTTTCGGGTTCTGTGATTTCTTTATGAGATGTCTGGAACTTATGATAACTTTTCTCTGGCTAACATGCCCGTGCCCTCCATGATTAACAGCTGTTTTAGCATGCTGGATATCTGATCTAGCAGCAGACGAAGCCTTCTTCCTAGTTTCTTTGTCAAAGGACTGCCCCTTGCGTTCTGAACCAACTAAGAACATTGAAAAGGATGATTAAGGAGATAATAGAAATGACGAGGAAAAAAACAGAATGTTTATGACCTACAGATATTTCTAACGAACCATTCTACACTTTTCAGGCAATACTAAAGAAAGCAAAAAAAGAAAGAAAAGAAAAAGAAAAGAAAAGCCATGAGAAGAGATAAATATTTTGTTTTATATTTTAATTTTTTATTTTTCTTTTTTGGGGTGGGAGGTGGGGAGTATATGGGATGAAAGGTTGCTGGAAGTGTTCCATGGAGAAGAGATAAATATTTTGTTTTATATTAGCATCACTCAAAATCAATTCCATTGAACACCACAATATCACATCTCACTGTTGCTGCTAGTACATCGTAATAACATTTGAGGAAAAGCTTGCCAAATTTCAACCTCAGGCGATCGCTTTCTTCCTCTGTTGCAGTTAAAAGAGCATCACTATGTCTATGCATATGCTATATTTGATATTCTTCTAAACAAGTCTTATCATTAAAGTACTATTTGATCAACAGAATAGGATTCTTCAAATTTGATAATGCATGGAATACACATACTTTTACATCATTCAAGAAATGTATGCATTTCACTTACTACATTGGTCAACGTCGTTTAATAGTTCAACCGAATTCATCGCCCAGCATAATTGCTCTTGAGAAGATGGAGAGATGGCCTGCAGTTTAAACCATTAACCTTAAATGACTCCAGCATATACATGTAAAATTAAACTATATTGCACAAAACTGTTTCTAACCTTTCGTGTTGAAAGAAGCCTTTCTGGAGGCTGACGTGGTTCTGTTGTTGAAATCGTGTCAGTACTGCCAAAACTGTGGTTCTTTGGAGAGGACTGAGTTTCTGCATTAGCGATTGGAGATGCTGAAGCTTGCCTCTCCTCAGAATTCAAGATTTCATCCTTCATATTGCTTCCGCAATTCAAGCCATTTTTTGTTAAGTTATCCAAGGTACATGTTAATGGGTCCTCGTCACCAGCTATGGTATCTTTCATTGGAACTAAATTGTCATCAGTCTTCAAGGAAGTAACAGACTTTTGGGAGGAGCTGCAATTCTTGTTAGGGGTACTCGGAGAATTATCTTGCTCATGTGGCAAATCTGCCTTAAAATTGTCCTGAAACTGGACCATATAAGATTCATCGCGAAGTCTAATGCACTCAATGGTACAGTCAGTAGCCATGTCAAGAACTTGGACACCAGAATTACTACTTCGCTCGGATACCTCTTCCATGCTGGACGAACTTCTAGAAAGCATACAGACATCATCAGAGGGTGAACTTCCGGAACAATGTGCCTCACCAAACTCTTTTCCCTTCTGAATTGTCAAAGGAGGCAAATCCAGAAACTCATGGCAATGCAGTTCTGGAGTTTCTAACTTAACACTCATGCCATCTGATGGAACAATCACAGAGACGGGCTCAATGTGCTCTAAATGATAAACGATATCTCATTAGTAACACAATTTTGGCATTCTTCTGCAGAGAATAGTGGTTCTCTAAGTTCAAGCTGAACTGTCATCTTCTGAATCCCATTTGATACTTCACCACCTGGACTTGGTTCCTCATTGTTGCAAAAGGATGAGTCATCAGCAAAAGAAGTTTTTCGTTGGCTTTCCAATTCCTCAGCATCATCCTCAACTTTGGCACAAACAACTGGAGCTAAGTCACCACCAACTTGCTGGGAATCTTCAGAAACAAGATTCAGCTCGGACTTAATACAAAAAGCAGTGGTTGAGGAGGAAGCAATGCTTCCTTCATCCATTTCTTTTTGGCCTTTGATCTCCTTGAGTTCTTTGATTTCCAATTGATAATGGGCTCATTAAGATCGGATTCATCCTCCACTGGATTTTCATTTGTATATCCCAGCTTAGAATGCTCCTGACTATGACCAAATTTTCGTTTCTTTTCCTGGAACCTTTTGTTAAGCTGTTTCAGTGTAGTGTGATCACCCAAATCATTATCCAAACCATCATCAGAGTGGGGGACAATTTCATCTTTTTCAGATTTTATTTCCCGTAATGTTCTATCTACCACTGGCAGATTAACATCGGATTCATCTTCCACTGGATGTTCATCTGCATTTGCCAGGTTAGAATGCTCATCACTATGACCAAACTTCCTTTTCTTTTCTAGGAACCTTTCTTTAAGCTGTTTCAATGTGGTATCATCATCCAAGTCGTCGTCTAAACCATCAGAATGGGGAACAAACTCATCTGTTTCAGGATTTATTTCCCGCAATGTTCTATCTACCATCGGTAAACACGGAACTTCACGTTTGACATGTTTATAGTCAAATACTGAACCTGCATGCATATTACGAGACTCAATTATAGGAGGTTGCCGTAGTGTTTTGGTATTTTTACCCTCGTATACATCATTCAAAGTCTTAAATAAAAGAGTTTTCCTTCCACGAGAATTTGTGTTGAGAACTTTAATCACCGATCCACCTCTTATAGCTCGTATGAAATGTGCATCACCACATCTCCTTATCTCCATTATTGTTTCCGTCTTGCTATCTCATGTACTTGAAGCAGCAATAAGTTTGCGATACACCAATAGTGCAAACGAGTTCAACTCAATACCAAATATAGAGAATATGCTGCCAAATTTGACTACAAAGGAAAAATGGAAGTTAGCCTGTTTGTATGAAGACTGCCATATAAATTTCTTTTTCACAATCTAAATTACGGAAGGTGGAAAAGGACCAACAAACTACAGTAGAAAGCACACAAAGTTTAATCATCGAGCCAATGCATATATCTAGACATGGTAAACATGCAAATGTTAGCTGTGCAAAGCATATATATCCATAAGTAAAAGGGCCACAAATTAAGTGTTGTAGTCAGCTATAATAACATTTGTCCCAAATAAAAGCATTCTCATTACAATCCATAAAAGAAACATTAAAAACTGGAAGCTTAAATCAATAAGGGAAAGAGCACATAATCCATAGTTCCTGACATTCATGTGACCACATTCCAAAGGAAACAAAATAATAATAATAAAATACAAGAAAAATAACATGGACGCCCACCAAAATCTAAATCAACTAATCAATCAAGATCTCAGTCAAATTGAGAAGAAACTTCGAAAGTATGCCTCAGCAGTTCCAGACGACCAGCGTGAATGTAAACTGAAACCAGATATGAAATTCAGTGGAAAAAAGCATCACCAATTTTCTGTTTTATGAAATGGTCAAATAGAATTCTTCAGATCTAGTGCATTGACTAATTTAAAATGATAAACACACAAGTTTCTGTTAATTGAAGTACCACGTGACAAACAAATCTAAAACTGGTGAAAACAACTTGAGATTTATTCTCAAAAGTTCTAAACTATACGCATCTATAACAAATTTGCACAAATAAAGGCGAGAACCTTGACATTCAAGCATTCTCCTTAGTCTTACAGAAACACAAAATTCAATAAGCTATGCCGCCTGTCGGAATATGAAATGAAAAAGCAGGCAGACACTGAATCGAGATCGGTGGCTAAATACCTAAGGTTCCGCGATAACCTAAACTGAATGAATGAAACTGAAGTCAAAATTCATTAACAAATGCAATCCCGGACAATGCAGGAAAAACTCACCTTACGCTAAGCCGCGAAAATCACTGAGAGAGAGAGAGAGAGAGAGAGAGAGAGAGAGAGCGAGCGAGCTAGTGTTCAGTGATTTTAGGAGTATTAAAGATTAGGGGCTAGGTCTTTGTTACCGTGTAATAATCTCGCGGCAAATGGCTTGGCGGGAAATAGGGATTTGTTTATTCTGAAATCCCGTGGGCCCCGGTGGCGGCAATTTTGTTGGGGTGAATTTTGTTAGGGTGGGTTTTTTCTGATGAGATCTCGTATTCTATTTTTCCTATTATTTAATTATGGTAGGCGGTAATTTGAGGCACGACACGATGATTATCGACCGACACAAATATGATCTGAAATTATAGAGTTTGGTGGGACTTATCTGGTTTGGTAGTTATTCACGATACGATAAGCATGATAAAAATTGGTCAGTATCGGGCTAGCACGATAAACATGATAAGGCACAATATTTTTTAATTATTAGTAATTACTTATTTATATGGGTAATTTACTATTAATTAACTATTTGTACTTGACTTTTTTTATTAATTAATTAAAATAAATGTTTTAAGTATAAAATATAAAGAAAATAAAAAATCCTAAGTTTTATTTTTAACGGGCTTAACGGGTCGGGCCAGACGGGCTTGCCTAAATAAAATTGACTATTTTTCTTATCGTGTTTATTGTATTGTGTCGTGTTTTTCGTGTTTTTATCGTGTCGTGTTCGAGCTTAAATTCCGGGCTGTTAAGTTTATTGTGTCGTGTTCGTGTTAGGGCTTATCGTGTCGTGTCGTTATCATGCCGGCTCGGTAACGGGCCTGCACGAACGATTTTTCAGCCCTAATTATGACATAATCTTGTACATGTGTTATTCATCGGAGTGATGGAATATGAGTGAAATAGAGCAAGTGGAATAGAAAATCTCAATCCGTGTCTGGTAGTCTGGCAGGGTTAGGGGACATGAATTGCATTTTTAAAAATAAAAAAATTGAAAAAAAAAAATCGCCCTCTATTGTTTCAGGCACAAGTTTGGGGTTAACAGTTAGTATAAAGTCCTAGGGTTTTTCTCTTGGAGAAAAACTTTGAGCGGCTCGTCATGGTTACCCTCGTCCCACGTCTTTCATGGCTATCCCCCCATGATCGCCTCTTCTCTCCCCTTCCTTTTCCACCCGTTTCCTTGCTAATTCTCCTTTTTCTTTTTGGTCTTTTATTTTTGGGTAAATCTCACTTTGCCCCCTTATACTCTACTTGATTATCACTTAACTCCCTTGTACTATCAATTGTATCACTTTACCCCCTTATACTCTTAATTAGTATCACTTTACCCCTTATGCTTTTAAAATATTATTTTATGCTCATATACTCAAAAAAATTACCATTTTATCTTACCTATTAGTTTTATTAAAATAACAAAATTATTTTATAAGTATTTAATATTAATAAACTTGTATTTATTTGCTAAATTAATTTTCACAACTTGATTAATTAACGCTTAATATTAAATCTATTACATTTTACATTTAGTTGCTAATTATTTAACTTTAATATTAATCCCTATTAAATTAATATATAATAGACTATTTCTATTAGCTAATACATTTATACTTTTTAATTTATTTTCATCATAATCTTAAAACTATATAATATATATAATACAAATTTATTAAAGGTGTGAAATATTATTAGTAATTTTTAAATTATTGATTCAATAATTATAAATAAAAACTATGTTAAATAGAAAAAAATAGTCATTTTAGTGATTAATGTTTTAATACAAAATATTAATTTACTATATAATACATCATTTTTAGATTATTATTAAAATAATATATGAATATATTAGTTTGCATAAAATAACATACAATATAGTTATTTAATAGGAACTATATTAATTTTAATAAATAGCAAATAAGTTTTCCAAAAAAATATATATATGTATTTGGTCAAATTAAAATAATAATATGGATAATTAGGTCATTTAATAAATGAATTGGGAGATTAAATGATATTTTAATTGTATAACGGGGTAAAGTGATACAAATTGGTAGTACAAGGAGGTAAAATGATACAATTGTAAGTACAAGGGGGTTAAGTGATATTCAATGAGAGTATAAGGAGGTAAAGTGAGATTTACCCTTTATTTTTTTCTCATTCTCTCACGCTTTCTTTGTTTGTTTTGCAGATTTCATCTCCTTTGATGGTTGTTCAGTTATTTGCTCTCGCTTTGGTGACTCGGTCTTTCCTACTCATTCACAACACAGTCTGCAATTTCCATGGAAGAAACCCTTGACTCCCTTTACGCCTGTCTCTCCCTCGCCGAAGATGAAAAATCCAGCATCGACGGCAACTTGACCTCTCTTGACTCTCCGGATATTACTCATAGCCTTGTTGGAAAGATCATCGCCCCGCGGATTATCAGTTCCGATCAAATCTCATCTATGTTTGAAAAATTGTGGAACCCTAAGGATCGTTTTCTGTAAACCGCTAAAAGATAACACGTTCTATTATCGTCGGGGGATATCGTCGATCTAAAGAAAGTTCAACTCGGGGCCCTTGGTCGCTAGACAAATATCTCATGGTTCGAAACGGCCAAATCGGACATGGTTATATCCAACCTCGAGTTCGATCGGTCTCTCTTTCGGGTTCAATTTTCGATCTCCTCTCGGCCTCATGTTGAAGAACTTTGCGAAAATTGCGGGGAATTCTATCGGATCATTTATTGATGTTGTGATGCATCGGGTTGATTATCGGTAAATTTCTCCGTGTTCGCGTGGAGCTTGACTTATCCAAATCTCTCTGGAGAATTTTTCAGGTAGATTTTCAGTCACATAAAATAATGGCGATTCTCAAATACGAAAGATTGCCGAAATTTTGTTTCTTTGTGGGAAAATTGGTCATGTGCTCAAGGATTGTGATAATCACATATTGACTGCCCCCATCAGAAAGATAATATTGAGTATGGTAATTGGATACGGGCCACTTTCTCTACATATCCCTTCTCCATTCCTCGCCATAACAATCGACATGCTCATCCCCCATCTACCTCCAATCCTTTCTCCTCACAAAACCCTCCAAGTCACGACACAACACCCCATCCTTCAACCCAGCTTACTATCCACACATATACCAGCCCAATCCCACCAAAATCCCCCACAGATCGCCCTACTTCCCCTTCATCAGCCTCTCCAACCCCACCAGGCCCCCCATGCGCCCCTATGCCTTCAATCACTACATCAACCTCACAGCCCAACCCTTTTATCCCCTTCCTGCCAGCTCCCTTTCCACCCCTCTCCCCCACTACCAACCCGTCAGCCAACACTACAAATAACACCCCACCCATCGACCAACACACCGATATACCTGACTCTGCCTCCTCCACAAGCGCTGCCATCATCCAAAGTCCTTTCCTTACACATGTTCCTATATATGCTTTTGGATTCCCCGCCAGAAGTAAAAGCCCCGAAAATTCCACAGATTCGAAACAAGACCCTAACTACCTCTTCATCTAAAAAAATCCCGCACCCCACAAGTTCTAAACGTAAACTCTCCCCCTGGCCTTGATAGCGATTTCCTCGAAAATATCAACGTTGAAGTCATTGGTATCAAAAACAAAACCCCTAAACTCCAGCTCGTTGATTCCCCACACTGCGTTACTGATGATTATCACTCGAAAAGCATTAATATCACAACGGTGGAGGCTGGTTTGGATAACCAACCCCGCCGACAACCATGAATCTTGTAAGTTGGAATTGTCGGGGGCTTGGGAACCCCCGAACAATTCGTGAGCTCCGCGAAGTCATTCGCGACAAGTTGCCCCACCTGATATTTTATGCGACACTAAGTGCAATTCACTAGTGATCGACAAATTAAAAACCAAACTTGGTTATCATGGATTATCGATTGGCGCCATAGGCGATCGGGTGGCCTTGCCTTGCTTTGGTGCAAAAATACTCAGGTGTCGCTACGTATTTTCTCCAGTTGGTTTATTGATGTTGATGTGATTTTCTCGGGCTCCACCTTCTGAGCCATCGGCGTTTATGGCGAGCCAAATGTATCCCTTCGCGCACCTTTTGGAATCAGTTTTCCAATATTTCCTCCCCTCATGATCATCTGTGGTTATGTTTCGGCGATTTTAATGAAGTTCTTTCGCAATTCGAGTTCCAGGATCCTGAACCGGGTGAAAGGCAAATTCAAGCTTTTAGAGATGTTTTATCAACTGCTCCTTATCGATATGGGTTTCCAAGTGTAACGCCCGATTTTACAAAATCAAAATAGTCTGACTTTTATGGAAAACGTTATTATAAAACACGAGTTTTAACAGAATAACTTAATAAAAATTAAAAATTTAACTATAGATAAATACCAGTCACATTACAATTTAAATATTATCATAATATTCCAAGACATAAAATAAAATTATTCAAATTCCAAAATTTAATTTTGTCTTCATCCATCACTGACGTATCTTCAGCCCGACTCCTTAATCTGAAATATTATAAAAAATGAAGGGGTGAGCTTACACTTGCTCAGTAGGGACCAACTTTTGTCAATACATAATATAACATACAAGCATAATCAGTTATAATAAAACATGTAATTCCTCTGAAATTTTCCTCTGTAATTTTCTCGATCGTGATTAATAAATTTAGTACGGCTTAACCGAGGATACTTTTGATCCGGACCTATTTACTGACCTGACTAGTTCATCGCATATCATATATAAATGAAAATACTCGGGTGAAACATTATATAAAGACAAGAATTTAAAAATCCCTACCTCAACTGATATTTTCTAATCCTCGTAGAATATAAAAGTGATTATTCTAGTCCTCGTGATTCTCGATTCCTACATATATTATAAAAATATAATTAATAAAATTATTTAAGAAATTTGAATAGATTAGAAAAGAATCAAAAGATTGGAAAGAAATTAGAAATTTGGGTTGAGGATTGAAGAAAAAAATAGGCTTGGTCAATCTCTCAAATTAAAATATACATCATATACTCCCCAAATCGAGCACACAAGCTCTTAACATATCCTCTAATATTTGTATCGTCCTTTCAGACTGTCCATCTGTCTGTGGATGATAAGTTGTGTTGAATGTCAATCTTATGCCCATTGCACTTTGCAGACTTCTCCAGAATTTTGATGTAAATCTTGTATCTCTGTCTGATACATTAGACATCGGTACTCCATGTAATTTAACTATCTCCTCATGTAGATTTGAGCATATTGTTCCATAATGTACGTCATTTTGACAGGTAGAAAATGAGCCGACTTAGTCAACCTATCTACTATGACCAAACAACCTTATTTCCTTTAATTGATCTCGGAAGTCCTACCACGAAATCCATAGTTATATGTTCCCATTTCCATTTTGGGATTTCAAGTGGTTTTAGCAAACCGGAGGGTCTTTGGTGCTCGGCTTTTACTTGTTGACAAGTCAAATATTTCTCTACAAAATTTCCAATATCTCTCTTCATACTTCTCCACCAAAATATTCCCTTTAAATCTCGGTACATCTTTGTACCCCTAGGATGAGCCGTGTACGGCGTACAATGACCTTCTTCAAGAATTTCCTTCCTAAGTTCCTCTTCCTTAGGAACACACAACCTCCCTTCATAAGTTAAAGCACCTTCGTATGTTAAAATAAGCCCTTTAACACTCCCTTTTTGGGCTCGTTCCTTCATTTTGTTCAGAAATTATCCTGATGTTTAGCTTCCTTAATTCTCTCCTTTAAAGTAGGTTGCACCACTAAAGATGTTAATCTCGCTTCCGTACTTTTTGGTGGTACGACTACCTCAATCCTCATTTTGGCAAAGTCTTTCACTAGTTCTTCTTGTTCAGTTATTAAACACGATATTTCTCCTTTGGTTTTACGACTTAGAGCATCAACAACTACATTAGCTTTCCCAGGATGGTAGTTGATGGTACGATCGTAATCTTTAACCAATTCTAACCATCTCTCTGTCTCATGTTCAACTCTTTCTGAGTAAACAAATATTTTAAGCTTTTGTGGTCAGTGAAAATTTCACACCTTCCTCCATACAAATTATGTCTCCAAATCTTTAAGGCGTGAACCACATCAGCTAGCTCCAAATCATGTGTAGGGTAGTTCAATTCATGTGGCTTCGATTTTCTTGAGGCGTAGGCAACCATTTTTCCATCTTTGCATTAGCGCATCCCAATCCTTATTTAGATGCGTCACTATAAATGACAAATTCCTTAGAAGGGCCAGGAATTGTCAAAGCGGTGCTAAGGTCAATCTCTGTTTCAATTCTTGAAAACTTTCCTCGCATTTCTCTGTCCAAATAAATTTTTCCCCTTTTCTAGTCAGCCGGGTCATGGGTCCAGCTATTTTCGAAAATCCTTTGATAAATCTTCGATAATACCCTGCTAAACCCAGAAAACTGTGAACTTCACTCGCATTCTTAGGATCCCTCCATTCATTGACTGCTTCGACTTTAGTTGGATCTACTTCAATTCCTTCAGCAGTAATCACATGCCCAAGAAATACAACTCGATTAATCCAAAATTCGCACTTCTTAAACTTTGCATACAACTTTTCTCTGTGAATTGTCTCCAACACTACTCTCAAATGTTCTTTATGTTGTTCCTCATTCTTATAATACACTAGTATGTCATCTATAAAGACTATGACAAATTGATCCAAAAATGGATGGAACACTCGATTCATCAAGTCCATAAACATTGTTGGTGCATTACTCAATCCAAAGGCATTACAACGAATTCATAATGCCCATAACGAGTTCTGAAGGCCGTCTTCGGAATATCACTTTCCTTAATTCTCAATTGGTGATATCCAGATCTCAAGTCAATCTTAGAAAAAGTACTAGCACCTCTTAATTGATCAAATAAGTCCTCAATTCTTGGTAATGGATACTTATTCTTAACGTAGATTCGATTAAGTTCCCTATAATCGATACACATCCTAAGTGACCCGTCTTTCTTTTTAACAAAAAGGGCTGGTGCTCCCCACGGAGAATCACTGGGTCGAATGAACCCTATATCTAAGAGTTCTTGTATTTGCACCTTTAGTTCTTGCAACTCTTTTGGTGTCATCCGATAAGGTGCCTTAGATACTGGCGCCGCTCCAGGTACCAAATCAATTGAAAACTCAACTTATCTATCTGGTGGAATTCCTGGCAATTCCTCTGGAAATACATCCAGAATTCACAGACAATAGGTACATCTACAGGTGATGTCTCCGTCATCGAGATACTAGTCAAGTTTACCAGATAACCTTGGCAATTTTCTTTTCTCAACATCTTCAATGCTTTCATTGTCGTTATAACTTTATGCATATACTTAGACTTAACACCATAGAATTTTATCTCATCATTATCAGACAATCTAAGTGTTATTTCCTTCTCCTGACACTTAATGTCAGCGTTGTACTTGCTAAGCCAGTCAATACCTCAAATTAAATCAAAATCTTTCATCCCAATAACATATAAATCTGCTTCCAAATGTTTTCCCCTATATCCAAATTTACACCTTTATCCATGGAATCAGTAGTTATTGAATACCCAGAAGGTAAACTAACCTCAAGATATTCATCTACTTTAGCATTCTTATACCCAATTATGGCATGAAATTTAGCAGATATAAACGAGTGTGACGCACCAGTGTCAAATAGTGCTAACGCAGGTATTCCTGATACAGTTAACATACATGTCATCACACCTGGGTTCTGGTCTGCTTTCTCTTGGGTCAAAGCATACATCCGAGCTCTTCCTCCACCAGTCTGGCCATTTATGTTCCCAACATCATTTAAAAAAAGGACAATTAACGGTCATATGTCCTGGCTTCTTACACTTATAATATTTTTCTTACCCAGCCAGACATTCGCCATAATGGTTTTTCTTGCAATTAGGACATAGCGGCCTATTGATTTGAGTATTTGGGGGGACATTCTCATCAGTCCTTGCCTGCTTACTCTAATTTCCATTCTTATTTTGTTTTGTCCCATCCCACTTCCGCTTTTCAGATACCATAACCGGTTTCTGACCGTCGTCATCCTCAACCAGGTTTGCCTCTATTTCTTGTGCCCTTTTCACCATCTCAGTATATTCCAAATCACCCTGAGCAGACAGGATACTGGACAATTGCGTTCGTAATCCCCTCTAAAACCTCAATGCCTTCTTTATATCAGTATCAACCAAATGCGGCGCAAACCGACTTAGTTGGTTGAATTCTCGTTCATACTTAGTCACAGTCTTATTCCTTTGTTTGAAGTTCAAAAATTTTGTCTCTTTCTGATCACGATACGATCGCGGGAAGAACTTGCCCATGACAACCTCCTTGAACTCATTCCAAGTCAATGCATCTCGTTCCTCTTTGGTTCTAGTTCTCCAATATCCTTCCCACCAATGATCAGCATCCTCAATTAGTTGAAAGGTGACACATGTGACTCTTTGCTCGTCAGTGCATCCAATGAGTCGGAAAACTCTTTCTAAAGATCGGAACCATTTCTTCACAGCAGATGGACCATCGCATCCGTTGAATGTAGGTGGACGATAATGGCAAAACTGTTCCACAGTACTCGTGTTGCTATTATTGTTATTATTTTGCACTGTCCTCAGAAATTCGGCAAGTACATCGCCGACAGGAGCATTGGCTTGATTTCCAGCATTAGCAAAAAATATCATTGTTGGTTTGATTACCATTTTCATTTGTACGGTTTCCTACTCGGTTACGGGGAGCCATAATCCTACAAGTATACAAATGCTTAACTAACATAATAATCGAATATTGAGTCTTACTACAAACACAATATAAGAAAAATAATCGTAGACAGATGATAGTAGACAGAATATTAGATTTTCATTCATAACATTACTTCAACCCTTTAAAAATGATTTATTTGGATTAGTAGAAAAATAAAGCAGATTTTTAATTAAACAACTCAAAAGTTCTGGCCCTCTTCCTCATTTCCCTCCTCATTCGGATCCTCCTCTTCATCTTATTTCATGGCCTCAGTTACACGGTCAATCCACTTTGCAAACAATCTTTTAGTGAATGCCCCATAGTCAATCTTGAGTGTGTAATCTTGTGCGTCATACTTCACCATGGTTCCACACAAATATTCAGCCTCACCCTTCCATTTGGGTGGCAGCGAATCAACTACCCTGCGTGTAGCACCATACTGATCTGGAGCACCACTCAGAAAATGCACATCATACCATTTCTGATGCATTTTTACAACGTAAGTTCCTATGTTATCGCCATCCCGATTTTGTAATTAAGGTAATTAGTTAGCTCGTTTGAGATATTGTTAACTCTCCAATCACGCACCCTTTTTCTAGCAGTGTGTCTTGGTGGCAACATCTATATTTGTAGTCATATTAGTTAAACATCAATATATATTTTTTTTTACAAGGCATAAATTATTATCTAACGAATGACATAAAATTGTATGATTTACATATGAAAACATGTATTACAATTTGGCATATAAAAAGAAATTAAATGGCATGAAATAAAATGGCATAATAAATTCGTCACATACCTTGAGGTAGTCGGTGAGATATGACGGTGATGGATGACTCTAAATTATTTTGTCTAAAAAAATACATTTTTTTTTTACAAGTCTGAGAATCATAGACTACTCGATACCACTTTGTTGTAACGCCCCGATTTTACAAAATCAAAATAGTCCGACTTTTATGGAAAACGTTATTATAAAACACGAGTTTTAACAAAATAACTTAATAAAACTTAAAAATTTAACTATAGATAAATACCAGTCACATTACAATTTAAATATTATCAAAATATTCCAAGACATAAAATAAAATTATTCAAATTCCAAAATTTAATTTTGTCTTCATCCATCACTGATGTATCTTGTTGACTCCTTAATCTGAAAAATTATAAAAAAATGAAGGGGTGAGCTTCCATTTGCTCAGTAGGGACCAACGTTTGTCAACACATAATATAACATACAAGCATAATCAGTTATAATAAAACATGTAATTCCTCTGAATTTTCCTCTGTAATTTCCTCTGACTGGCCAATTAATAAATTTAGTACGGCGGCTTAACCCGAGGATACTTTTGATCCCGGACCTATTTACGGCTCCTGACTAGTTCATATGCATATTATATATAAATGAAAATACTCGCGTGAAACATTATATAAAGACAAGAATTTAAAAATCCCTACCTCAACTGATATTTGTTAATCCTCGTAGAATATAAAATTGATTATTCTAGTCCTCGTGATTCTCGATTCCTACATATATTATAAAAATATAATTAATAAAATTATTTAAGAAATTTGAATAGATTAGAAAAGAATTGAAAGATTGGAAAGAAATTAGAAATTTGGGTTGAGGCTTGAAGAAAAAAATAGGCTTGGTCAATTTCTCAAATTAAAATATCCATCATAAATTATATTCTTCTCTCTCTTCCATTTTTTTTTCTCCACTCTCTCTCTCTCTCTCTCTTTTCTTCTCTCTCTCTCTCTCTCTCTCTCTCTCTCTCTCTCTCTCTCTCTCTCTCTCTCTCTCTTTTTTCTTTTCCTTATTTATCTCTTATTTCTCCTTTTATCCTCATCCCTTCTTTTCTTTCTCCCCCACTCTCTACATGTTTTTTTTCTTTTTTTTTTTTTCTGAAATTCTCTTTCTCCCAAATCGCTCTCCTTCTCACTCTCTTTCTCACACCCATTCTTTTTCTTTCTTCCACTAACACATCCTAACACACACACATACCCCAGCTCCCTCATCTCACGCCCCCACCTCACTTACACACACATGCACACCAACACACCTCACACCACATCACTTCAGCAAATTGTGATGGGAGAATCCGATGGGGCAACGACATCTCGGTGTGAATGAGTTTGGGGCTTTGATATTATATTTTGGAAAATGGAAGAAAACTAAAAAAAATCTCATCTTAATTCTTGAACTTTGAAAGCTGTAAAAAAAACAGAGGTGAGGTATGAGTTTATATAGGAAATTTTTGATATTTAATTTGATAAACTTCCTTGCAATTTAATTTGGAATTTATGATTTTACCTCTCTTCATCTCCTTTTCATTAAAATTAGGGTTTTTCAATTTATAACTGAAATTCTGCATTTATAATGATTAATTATTGATAAAAATAATATTATAATAATATAAAAAAAATAGATTAATAAAAATTAGGAGTTAAAACCCTAAATTGAATCTGCCCTAATTATAGAATTAGGGATTTGAATCCCCAATTGTGAACCCTAATTGAAATTTTTACCCCCAATTTTGTGGATATTACACTAAGGGTCCCCATTTACGTGGAACAGACTTCTGGCTTATCCCTATACTCAACGTGCACGGCTCGACCGTGCCCTTTGCACAGATCCTCTCCATAAGCTCTTCCCCTTCAATATTGTCAAACACATCCCTACCATATCTTCCGACCATCATGCTCTTTATATCCAACTCACTATTAACCCTATTTCCCTCCCCCGGCACCGACGCTCTAAGCCATTCTGTTTCGAAGCCTGTTGGATCCAGAAAAAAGAATGCGAAAATGTTATCAAGAAAAATTGGAACTCGGATTTGGATACTCTCCAGGACATGCTTCACCAATGCTCTATTGGCCTTATGAATTGGAGCAGACATTTTGTGGGAAATATTAATGAAAAAATTAAGGAAGTAAAGGCTCAAATAATTTCCCTCCAGAAGGGTGTTATCACGAGTGAGATAAAAAATAAAATTTGGGAATTGACATGCCTTCATGATCATCTACTCGATCAAGAGAATATCAAGTGGAAGCAACGGGCAAAACAACACTGGTACCGGGAGGGAGATCGCAACTCATCTTTTTTCCATAGACAAGCCTCCTCCCGCCGTGGAAATTAATCGCATCTCAGCCCTCAAGGACTCTCATGGCAATCTGCGTACCGATGACCCGTCCCTCGAGTTCATTATCACAGACTATTTCAGAAACATCTTCTCATCATCTACCCCTAATTCCATGGAATTGCAGAATGCGTTGCGTCGAGTCAGATCTCGGGTTACTGCAAGTATGAACAAACAACTGACTGGACCTTATAGGGAAGACGAGATCGTCAAAGCGCTCAAAGATATGCATCCTTTCAAATCACCGGGCCCCAACGGTATGAGTCCTATTTTCTTTCAAAAAAATTGGCATATTATTGGTAAAGATGTTACTCTAAATGCTGTTTTCAAAAATTTTTGAATCATAAAGTTCTCACGCCGAACACTAATTACACGCACATTGTTCTTATTCCGAAAATTAAAAATGTTGATTCTATGGCTCATTTTCGTCCTATTAGCTTGTGTAATGTCTTGTACAAACTAGCGTCTAAAGCCATAGCTAATAGACTTCGGTCTCTACTTCTATTATTATTTCTGAGTCTCAATCAGCATTTATCCAGGGTCGTCTCATCACGGATAATATTTTGGTTTCATACGAAAAACATCATTACATGAAGTCTAAGATTTCGGGCACAAACTAGGTCTCATGTCGGTTAAACTTGATATGAGTAAAGCCTTTGATAGGGTTCAATGGCCTTTCCTTTTTGCCGTTATGAAGTCTATGGGTTTCTGTAATGCATTCATTGAGCTTATTAAACTGTGTGTATCTTCCACGTCATTTTCCTTCATTTTAAATGGCAAATGCTTTGGTCATTTGACTCCTCAACGCGGGATACGCCAAGGGGATCCCCTCTTCCCCTACTTATTCATTATTTTCTCCGAAGTCTTTTCTTGTTTGTTACAGGATTTATAGATTTCCGGAAAAATCCACGGCATTGCCACATCTCGACATGGACCTCGCATTTTGCACCTTTTTTTCGACGATGATACTTTGCTTTTCGGACATGCAACAAAGGAAGAGGCCATGTTTCTGAAATTTGCCATTAATTTATATGAGAGAGTTTCAGGCCAACAAGTCAATCTAGAGAAATCAGGCATACTAATCAGTCCAAACACGGACTTAGCTACTGCCTCGAATATTCTTTGCATTCTCAGGATAGTCAGAGTTGACAGTCATGGACAATACTTGTGTCTCCCATCAGTTATTGGAAAAAGTAAGAAGGAGGTTTTTGTAAGTCCAAGCGGCTACGATAATCTAGAGGGGGGGTGAATAGATTATCTCCATCTTTTCGATTTCGCCCTCTTTTTCGAACCAAATGTTCAAACACAATAATAAAGGTGCGGAATGTAAACAACACACGTCGATTTATAGAGGTTCAACCCACCTAGGGCCTAATCCTCTACCACCCCAGTATATCCGGGATGGATTTCAAAAAGAAAAAAGATTTTATTAATTTACCACAAATTAATACAACACCAACTTACAACAACACCTTGAAGAGCACCACACTCTTCTTCAACACCACCTTTGAGATTACCACAATCTCACTTGAAGATTACCACAATCTTCCTTCAACGGCACCTTGTGACGATTACCACAATCTTCAACCTTGAAGAATACCAAATTCTTCAACACCTCAATAAGAAGATCACCACAATCTTCTTGCACCTATCACCTAGATCATCCAAGTGTGTTCTTACCACAAGAACACTCACAAGGATATCTCGTGTTGAATGATAACCAAAAATCAAGATTACAACTCAATAATGAATATTACAATTTGAGTGCAAAGTGTAATCAAGAATAACCTAGACCTCAAGAATGTAAAAGTGATAAGCTAGGCAATTACAATAAGAATAATAACAATGAAAGACCAAGTGTTTGCTTGAGTATATCTTGTTGTGTTGTGTTGTTCTCTCTTGTTGTTGTGCTTCAAATCTTCCTCTATTTATAGGAGATGATTGATACTTGATAGGCTCCTCTTGGAATCTGATATCTACAAAATAAATTGCAATTAAAATCAAGATTATAGCTGTTAGAAATCAATCCCACAAATTAGGGAAAAGCTGTCTATTGTACAACGGTTACATTTTTGTTGTCAAACTTAAGGGCGACCGGTCGTGCAGAAATAAGATTTGAAAAGAACGCAGCAAAATTACAATGGGGAGACCGGTCCAGGGGGTGGTCGACCGGTCGCCCTAGGGTGCGACCGATCGCCCACCATGGTGACCGGTCCCCCTGACCCATTTTGGGAGTTCCGTGAGTTCTATTCTCTGAAATTCATTCCCAGGTACCGGTCGGTCGACCTCCTAAATGACATGTTGTTCGATTTTTGTCGAAAATAAACCTCAAGAAATACTCTGAAAAATTCGTAAAAATATTTTAAACCGATCGGGAGTATTTAGGACAACATTAGAAATATAGTTTTGGTGTAAAAATACATTAACAAAAAATCATTAAAAGTGTTGTCCAATTTTGTCGAAAATAAAACTTGAAGAAATACTCCGGAAAATATTAAAACCATTTTAAATCATTTAGGAGTATCTGGACAACCTTTAAAACCATTGTTTTGGTGTAAAATCAAAATCATCAAAATCGTGATAAAACCATTTATCAAACAATCTCCCCCTTTTTGATGATTACAAACCAAAATAATTTTAACGAGGTCGATTTTGAAAACAAAACAATTTTAGGTTAAAGAGAACTATCCGTTGAGCGACAACATTCCATGCAATAAAAACACAAGGATGGGAGTAGAGATATTCAAACACATATAGCAAATGCTCCCCTATCAACATGCACAACAAGAGTTATATAGAAGCAACTTAAACATAAGCTAAAATATTAGCTTTTCGATATTGAGCTTAAGTATCAATAACTTAAAAGATCCCCCCCTGTCAAAGAGACATCATTAGAAACATATGTAAGTCCATACTACAACCAATGGACCAAGAGTCATACACAACTTATGGCTTTAGGAAGCCATAGCTTATAGCTTTTTTCGTTTGAGCTTATCTTAGCTTCTTTGAGCTAAAGAGCTCATAACCCTGTTTCTCCCCTTTGGAATCATCAAAAAGAATGATAGCACGATAAATACATCATATATTCATATCAAAGTGCGCAACTAAACCGATGTACCGAGCTATTTGAACATAGAAGCTTATAAACCAAATAGGAGGGAAAAGTCGAATCATACGACTTGAAGAAGCTTATGAAATATCATTTGATAAGCAAAACATGATCTTTATAAATATATAAGACTTTTGAAATCGAGAGAATCATGTAGGTGATGAATTTTTCATTGAAACATTTTATCGAACACTTGGCAGGCGTCAAAATTAGAAAATGATATATATAGCCCTTGTAAATGTAATCAAGCCAAGTTTTTCATTACCAAATACAATTAAACAATTATTATTCATCAACAATCAATAAGCTCATCACAAAAATATATGAATTGCATCAAGAAACATACATATAAGCCACAAACTCGAGGTTTAACCCAATTGAGCTAAAGAGAGTGAAATTCTTACCATTCAATCGGTAAAGACGAGCAATGATGATGATAATCGAGCTATATAATCCCAACAATATGAATTTTATGAAATAAAACACATTTGAAGTGAAATGTGTGCGAAATTTGCAAAGGGGACGAAATATAGAAGAAAACTTGTGAAAATAAGAATGCTGAGGACATAACACATTTTATCCACGAAAATGGCTTAGGGCGAGGGTTCTTTGTTGAGGGCGGCCAGGTTGCCCTCAACCCCATCACCACTGTCTTGCAGGTTTTTCAAAATCCGAATTTTAATCCAAAAATCCGATTTTTCGCCCCTAAGTTTTGAAAACGTGCAAAATGCAAACGTAGACCTCATTCAATATACATTATGTCATAATCAAGCTCGAAATAAGGTAAAATACTCTGCGGTTAATGAAAAAATCCGCGAGTTATCCTTGAGACGGAATTAAACACATCTCAATTTTTCGTTTTAGAAACGCAATCCCTTAGAAAAAATTTCGAATCTCAATATGTTTAGTTCGATTATGACGAACCATATTTTCATAAATTATAAACACCGAACTTGTTATCCCCGAAAAATAAGAACGTTTTAATACTTTGGATATACAAGTCATAAGAAGAAGTGTCTTTCAAATATTTGAAAATTTCTTTTAACGGCACTTTAATGAGATTCGTTGGGATATTTTTAAGTCGAGCATATAGACATAAGGCATATGGAATGTCGAGTCTATAGGAATAATACAAGAAAACATACCTCAAATTTATTTGTCAACCGACATGCCTTTCTCAACCTTTGTCAATCTTTTCATTGGTAGTCATAGAGGTTGAGATGATTCTTCCTTCTTCAATGCCTAACTCCTTCAAGAGTTCTTTTGAAATATAACCATCTACTTGGTATTGAATAATTTGAAGTCAAGCAAGAAATTGAGCTCCCCCATCATGCTCATTTCAAGTACACCTTGCATCAACTTGGAGAAATATCTTGCACAAATATTCATTAGTAGTACCAAAAATATTCTCATAAATATGCACAAGTAAACAATTTTGCCCTTTTTCAAAAACAAAGAGAGTAGTATCAACTTTACCTCTTGTAAAATTATTTAGCAAAAATAGCTAAGTCTATCATACCATACATGGGGTACTTGTTTGAAACCATACAAGGCCTTTTATAAAGATCATTTGGCCTAGAAAAAATTTAAACCCGGAGGTTGTTTTACATAGACTCTTACTAGAAAATTTTGTCACATTTGGAAAAGAGATCCTTCTAAAATCGATAATTCAGGCCATTCCTACTTACCCTATGTCTGTTTCAAGCTCCCGGATTATATTTTAGATAACATCTAACGACTCGCAGCACGTCTTTCTCGGTGGGGTAGCACTCTTGAGCGTAGGAAAATTCATTGGCTTTCTTGGGAGAAACTCTATTTAGGAAACGATAAGGGTGGTCTGGGCTTTCAAGAATTCCGTGCTTTCAATATGGCTATGCTTAGCAAACAAGCATGGCGCATTCTTACAAATCCAGCGTCTCTTCTTGCCCGAGTTCTCAAGTCTAAATACTTTCCAAATAGTGACTTATTTCGTGCCTCTTTGGGATCGCCCCTCGAGGTCATGGCGTAACATTATTGAAAGCAGGCGCTTATTAATCTTTTGTGCACGCCGTCTCATCCGTTCGGCTCCTCTACAAAAATGCTGGGGCGATCCTTGGCTCCCTCGTCCTCCCGACTTCCATGCCCGCATGATCGATTATCTCACTTCCAATTGATGCTCGAGTCTCCTCCCTCATCGACCCTTCGAATGGTACATGGAACTCGAACTAATTTTGTCCACCTTTGATCCGGTTGAGGCACAATTAATTCTATCCATTTGGCTCCCTTCAATCCCAAATCCCGATTTATGGTGTTGGCACTTTACCAAGAATGGAAAATTCACAGTCCGTTCGCCTATCACGCTTTTCTCGGCTTCAATTTGTCTCATACTAACGCTGGCCTCCGCTAGCTCTAATTCTAGCCAAAATCGCTTTGGAAGTTTATTTGGAAATTAAAGATCCCCCTCGCTTTAAGCATTTTCTATGGAGATGTTGTAAAGGTTCTATTGCCACTTACGAGAATCGGCTCACCATGGTATTCCGTCTAACGATCCCTCGCCCTCTCTGTGCGCATCAGGATAACACACGCGTCCCATATATTTTTCTATTGCCCTTTCGCTCGTCAGTATGGTAGGCCTCTACGCTTATTCATTTTGTGGGTAAATATTAGCAACCTTCCTGGGCATTATGGATTCAATACCTTCTTCTCGATCGATCGATATCCCTATGGATCTTATAGCGATTTCCTTCTCATTAATTTGGTACCACGGAAATAGATTCAAGCATGAAGGGATAGCGGTGACCCTCACTCGGTCATCCTCTCATTGATTCCATCCTCGGTGACTACCTCACATCCCAACCATGGCACGAACGTCCCTCACCCCTCTCTCGCCTATTCGTTTTGTTTCGCCAACACCACCCCTAGTTTCCGTGTTTTCTTTGATGGTGCTATCTCTTCTTTGTATGGTTGTGCAGGTGTAGGAATCGCCCTATTTGATGAGCAAAATAATGTGAAGTACGGGGTCTCGAGGAAATTTGTGGGTATTTCAAATCCACGAGGAAGCGAGTACATTGCCCTTCGAGAAGCCTTGATCATAGTCAAAGAGCTTAATATCCAACACCGTTCCATCATTGGAGATGCAACTACGTGATCATGGCGACCAGAAATAAAGTCTGTTGCAATTTGGATTGCTCTTATGTATTTTTCGATACTTATGAGTTCTCTTGTCATCAATGGTTTATTTTGGATTCATAGGTCTTCAAACTTGTTAGCTCGTGATTTGGCTTTTTACGCTAAAAACATGCCGTCCGATGTTCTTATTTGGGATATTCTCACTCTTATTCAATCGTCGTTGGGCGTTTTCCAGCACGTATGAATGAAATCTATTTTTTCCCTAAAAAAAAGTTTGGGGTTAACACTCCGCACAATAATTCGCACGGTTTGTTTTGTGTTATTCTAATTAAATTAAACATTCATATTAATTTTTTAACTAAGTTGGTTGTTTGAGTTAAGAAATATAATAACCTTCAAGAGTAGTCAAAATTTTAGTAAGATGAGTTCATAGTAGAGCATCGGAGAAATAAAAAAAAATTTAAAATTAGAATAGTAAATTTAGTGAACTTAGTTGAATAACGTTTTTTTTTAGGGCGATTTACGTAATAAATTATTGACTTCAAGTTTCTTTTACGAATCTAAATCCATCAACATAACATTATAACTTCGTTGTTTTTCTTGTTCCCATGTCGTTAATGTATAGTGACATTTGTAATAATTGAAATACATAAATGTGTAACATTTATGTAAAATTTACATAACATTGTTATGCAAGTATATATTCTGTGTTTTAAAATGAATAGTTATACTTATTATTTTTTTCTTTTTTTCTTTTTTTGAAAGAGAATAGAGTTATACTTATTATGATACACGTGTCATGTATGTAATAGGATAGAATAAGCACGACATTTTTTGGGCCCATTGGTAAACAGGGTTTGGTTGGTGGAATTTTAAAACCAATCCATTTTAACGTATATTTTATTAATATTTATTATATTAATATTGTATGTTGCACATTTGTGCACAATGTATTAGAAATGGATTAAGTGAAGTCTTTGAAACCAATATGATCCCATGCCATTTCCTAATGAATAGATTAGTACTATTCAACATATTGTTCTTTGTGAATTGTGATTAGTAATGAAGTTGGTTGTAAATGTAAATGAAAGTTGCAAAGAAATCAATGGTCGGTAAATGTAAATGAAAATGACGAAACACTAAATGATACAAGTATTAGTATCATCTAATACTTTTATGTAGAAATACTAATACATTTTATAAGAAAAACTAATACTTTCGAAAGCACTACTAAAAATACTATTGAAATTACTAATTTTTTCAAAACTACTAATTTTTCCGAGGAACAACTAATACATTTCGGGAATATATTCATGAGAAATACAAAATACTCTTCTTGGGAACTACTAATACATTTCGAAAAAAAAAAAGCCAATACTTTTCAAAAAAATTGTTAACACATTTCGGAGAAAAATTTATTATATTCAGAAACTACTAATACATTTAGGAATAACGTAATTTTATGTACTAAACACGTCTCTTATAGAGTATAAGGAAAAGCTAAAACTCTCCAAAAGAACCAGAAATAAGGGCTCAACTTTTTAGAAGGATGACAAAAACTTTTTGTTGTTCTACATTTTATAATTAAAAGAGACAACTTTGTAGAAATGTAGCCACCATCGCCATCTAATGTATTGATGTATTAAAAACGTGTATTAGACTTTACAACTTCATAGTAATTCTCTGTTTTATAGGTAAAAGGGCGTGGTAAAAGATGTTTTTTTACTCCTTAGTTGCCAATTGAGAGCAACTTGTCAAAAATAAAAAACTACCAATATAAAAAAGGCTAATTAACAACATAAAAAATATGAAATTGCAGAAGGCAAAAACAATTCAAAATAATGAGTGCTTGAAAAGCTACAAAATTGCCATTTTATTTTTATTTTTCATTTTTTCGTTTGGTTCGTTTACTATTTGGTTTGATTTTGAGGTCATCAAAGTTTTTGTCTTTTTAAGTTTTTTTCTTTTTTGAAAGAGAATACAACAAAGTTATATTTTTATGATATTTTTCATGTATGTAATAGTATAGAATAAGTTTTTTTCATCAGTAAACAATTGGTTACTTAAAATAAAACCAATCGATATTTAACGTATATTTTATTAATATTTATTATATTAATATTGTATAGCATGCACATTTGTGCACAATGTATTAGAAATGGATTAAGTGAAGTCTTTGAAACCAATATGATCGGCCATGCCATTTCCTTTTCGAATACTAGTTAACAAACATGCTATCGGCTACCAATCGCTTCTTTGTAGGTAACCGATTGGTTGAGTTTGATCTCAAGATTATTACATAAACGTATGTGTTTTCAAAACTCTAAAAAACAAAAAAATGATTCTAAAAAGCGTGAAAAATAACTATAATTGTTTCTCAACCTATAAGGTGAGAATCGTTTTGTTTAGAATTTACAAACACTCCCTAAATATATAAATGTATTCTAAACAAAACACTCCCTAAATATATAAATGTTCAAACACTGCTTTTAGCAATAATTGAAATTCTGCGAACATTTTGATTGTAATGAAAGTCGGGAACTAAAAATACTCGACTGTTTAGGGCATCAAATTGAATTTTTTTAGTGATGAAAGAGTTGATAAATATATAAAGTAAATTCAAACTTAAAATCCAAACAAAATTGACATGAGTTTTTCATTTTTATACTAAAAATATTAAAAAAAATTATGTTAAGATCGATTTTCCAACTCAAAATTTTCAGAGTGACTTCAAACTCAGTTCTTTTTACACTACAATCAAGGGGCCAATCGATATCACTAAGATAGATAAATGTGTGCACTTCAGAGAAGATATGATTTCATCAAACGACATTACATAAAACGGGTGAAAAATACTAACTCAACAATTTATAAAAAAGACTAGACAGGAATTGGTAAACCCTTCTTTGCCATGCCATCAAGAATTTCGTTGAGAGCCTGACACAACCCAAAAATCTGCCAAAAGGAACATCAAATGTCAGCACAGCATAGGCAGCCATTGGATCAATCTAAGAAAAAAAATTGGAGAATACATCTCAAATAACCCTTAACTCAATGTAAGTGCTAAGGATTTGACATCATTAAAATAAGGATAAATTACAAAAATCACCCTTGAGGTTTAACTAAATTACAAAAAAGTTCAGTCATCTTTCAAAATTACAAATACAGCCTTAAATTATTACAAACACCACATTGAGGTTTGTAGTCGCATAACAAATACCCCCATCAAGAGGGTGCAATTTCTAAAATATAGACAAATATCAAGGGGGGTATTTGTAATTTTGAGAGGTAATTGGGTTTTCTTATAATTAGACTGAACTCAAGGGTGTATTTTGTGATTAACATTCAAAATAACTCAAAACTATCCAAACAAGTATAACTGTACAACAAATTAGTTTATCTTTTAAGTATTTGACAACCCTAACCAGATGAAACCTTAAACGAAGGAAAGTAGACATCCTTTAGGACCATGTACTACAATATGCTAACTGAAGATTCAGTTAATGTGAACCATTTCCCACTAGATATATTTTGTTCTTCATAATCGATCACATTTCGTTTTCATAATTGATTTTTCGAAATGTGAAATACACGCACCAAGTATCACCACTCAATACAAATAGCATACACTACCTGTTGATCCCATTGCTGCATTTCCTCAGTGTCATCCTCAAAATGTATGACAGCTTCAACCTGGCAAAGGAATTCCCATGTAATTGTTGAGTGCATACTCAAACTGCTAAATATAATTTAAACACAAACATAATAAGGAGAGAAAAAATTGACAGGAAAGTGATACCAGAGAATCACCTATAAACAGAATATAGATAAACACCTCATCCAAGGAACAAGATTACCCATTCAAAAAATCTCACATTAAATTTAAAGATAAGTTCTACCTGATCAATAGATCCCCTCATCCTATCTTCACAAATCATTTTTGAAGCTATTTTCTCAGCCTGCAAAAAGTTGAAGCTTTTGTGAGAACTCATGGAATTTGTGAGCAGCTTAGATAAATGAATGCATGTTGTGTATAAAGGTGATACAATGTGCATAAAAAAGAGCTAAACAGAGAAATTGACCCCAGCTTCCATGAGTTACCAGACATCATTTAACCCTATAAAATCTCAAATTTTATGTGGTCATGAATCGCAATCAGTTGGTTTCACAATTTTACTTATTCAAGTACAAGGTAACCATAAATGCTTTGTTGTCTTCACCTTAAAGCCTCAAAGTCAGAAATATGTTCACTAGTGATCACTAGATGCAGGCAAAAACAAATAGATGATCCATTCACTAATATCACGTAGCTAAATAATCTAATTATAACATTTAGCAAGATCTAGAGAAATATAGGATGCTGTCGGGAATGGAAAGGGATCTTGTATCTAGTGATAGAAACATTGACAATTTTATGTTCAGACACTCCAAACCAGTTGATACCCTTCTGGTGAAAATTTACCAAAGTAATGCCGCAGGCATATAGAGATCCATGAGGCACAAAGTTGGACAGGCAATCACGGAGTCCAGGGTCAAACAGACAACAGAATCAATTTATAAATTTGTACAACCCACTTCTTTTCCTTGATAAGTACGGGGAAGACAAATGTAATTTCCCATTATAAGGATATTGAAAATGGAAACATTTTCATTTCTTTATTGTTTTAGAAAACCTAATTTGGACCATGCAGTAGGCATTATTTTGGTTGAAGGAACAGAACCTTTTGAGGAGCAATACCCAGCAATGTGCCCAACTCACCAAAGCTGTACAACAGAAATCAAAGTTAGATACATCATTACAGACTAGAACAGCATAATAGTAATAAATATATACAATGTACAATAGTTAAATGAATCCGAAGGGGCAAGACTTTCCAACCCACCTAATATTTGTGTAAAGTTTGCTAGCACTCAGGAGATTGTGCTCAATCATAGCACGATCAAGAACAGTAAAATTGTCAGGCAAAAGTGCTTTCTGTCAACATTTCAGAATCACATGTAAATAATATCAACAAAATGACTACAAAGAAAAAACTTGAAAAATAAGATTTTTGTATAACATTTGGACTATCAACCTGATGTGGCTTCAATTCTTCAGCAAACGCATCAATTTCTGGTTTTCTCAAAATTCTTTCCAAATAAACCTGGGAAGTCCCATGTCAGGACTTAAATGATGAGCAGACTTAAAATAAGCAACAGCATTGTTTGAGTGTGTGTGTCTATACTGCCTACTTCTCACATGGTCACTGTGTTTTAGAAGCAATGATTGGCAGGATTTATAGTTGGCACAATCAATAGTTAACAGATTACCTTCTGTAAGATTGGGTAAATCTTTAGCTTAGAGCAGCGTTCATCCTGGTGAAGAGATGGAAAAGAAAATATTATAATTTCAACATACTGCACGTACAAACCCAAGCTAGCCCCAAAATCAGTTTATCAGGACAACTGCAGTTGAGACTGCAAGGAACAAAATATCAATAAAATGGTTCCTATTAGCTACATGACTAAAAAGCACAAACCCAATCCAATTAAAGAAACTGGCAGGATGAAACATATCATTAGCTTTGAATGGAGATTGGCAGGATGAAACTGGCAGGAGCCTCACTACACTATAATACTCATCGTCTCCAGAAATGATTGTACATGTTTTTTGCTAAAAGAGTTCTCTCCTATAACAAGTGAGTCTCCCCTTGACTTTAAGAAACACATTTCCAATACATTTACATATTTGAGAAATAAAATTGTAGCACTTCATGCTACATAACTTGTCAATAAATCTAAATATAACTCTCACTACCTCAATACCTAATAAATAAGTAATGGTTTCATGGTATAGAATTGAATATGACATTATAGAAAGCCGAAGCAGCAACTTAATGATAAGCATGAGCACGAGCATGAACGATAATTCTTTCCAGAAAAACACGCAGAAAATATCATGAAGAAGTCAACATTGCACTTCCCTTTGTGACACATAAACAAGAACAAGGCGTGCAATAAGAGTTAGATCCAAGGCATTTCTGAAAG
The DNA here is from genome assembly GCA_016081115.2 of Rehmannia glutinosa. Taxonomy (NCBI): domain Eukaryota; kingdom Viridiplantae; phylum Streptophyta; class Magnoliopsida; order Lamiales; family Orobanchaceae; genus Rehmannia; species Rehmannia glutinosa. The sequence continues at coordinate 68,752,103 of CM071928.1, forward strand.
AAACATAATATGATATTGCAAAGGGCTTCCAGACAAGAAGCCTTGAAAATTTTCTGGCTGCTAAAACAAAAATTTTTTGGTCAATCAGCAAAATTTAGACAAAACACGTTGAAAAAAGATAGGTAGTTCCTAAAACCTTGTACAGGGTGGCAAGAACTCGAGAACGCCGGGGTCCTGCAGCAGCCAAAATTGTGCAAGTCACAGCAGCAGCTAGAGCTTGCTCCAGCGCTTCTTCATCGATCTCTCTGTGTCAGAGTGACAGACAAGATTCATACAACCACATAACAGCAATCTGATGAAACAATCTTGAGTGGTTGAAAGTTGAAACTGGAAGAGATTAAAAATGATAGAGAAAGACCACAAACTTACACACATGGATTAACTATAAACATGATGATACCTAAATGGATAAAAGACTGCAATGGCATATATTTAATAATTTTGAAAATCTGATTAACTGTGAACAGGAACCGGGTTCTCGTTCTCTACGAAAACCATTAAAAGACATCTAATGTCTGGCACAATAAGATCATAACCGCGTTGCTCAATTTAAAATTTTCTCATAAGCTTAAGACGACTGTATATCTATCAGCAGTATGTAAGTTTGCCAACACTCCTCAGAATTGTATCAGAAAAACTTTAAATAGATTTCGAGAATTCTCTCATTTATATCCACCATATTAACCTTACAGTGTCTCTAGATCTCAATAGTTTCTTTTTGTTCATGGAAGCCAAGAGAAACCTCTGCAGGGTCACTTTTGTCAAGTCAAAACTAGGAAACTAAAATCTGAGATCATTGTGGTACTTTGCTACAGTAAATCCTTCAACTTCAAAGAGACCAGTAACGGAAGGTCAAGGATGGATTAAATGATGATGAGGTGAGCTGAAATTGTCTAAGAAAACTATGCAGCTGTTATATAACAAAAGATCAAAAACCATTAAGATGCTAATTTTTAACAATGGGCATGTAAAAAAGAAACAAACCACATAATCAGTAGCAGACTTCAAAACTTCCTTTTCTAGATAAACCACGAGGAACAAGCTTAATGATGATGTTTCAATTCATCACTCGAAGTAACGCATTAATTCTTGTTACAGTGAAGCAAAAACTATACTATATTGATACTAAAAGTGGAGCTGTATGAGTGGAATGTAGTTGATAAGGCTTGAATGTGGGGTGCATGCAATCATTTTGTATATTAGAGAAACAATCAGATATAAACCATATAAAGATTAATTCCTGTTTCAAGAAGTATAGTCAACCACAACTATCCCGCATACGCACTCATCTCCAATTTGCCGCTTCTCAATTTGGGAAATATCATAATACCGCAGAGCAGCTTCTAAGAACTTCCTCTTCAAATCTAGTATCCTAGCATAGCAAACCTGGTAAGCAAATAAATCAAAGAAATGCATTAGCAGAATGTTGACCTAACAAATCATAACAATAACATAGTAGCAACCTTGTATTGCAAATTCAACACTTCATGCTGACTGTTGCTAACCAAAAACGAAGCTTTGTTTATAAAAGCTTCTGCATTAACTGCATCATCATCCTGCAAAAGAAGAAACAAGCATACGAGTACAGTTACATCTCAATTGCTTCTGGCAAAGTGCTACTTCTGTGGACTAGCAGTAAAAATCCCAAGTAAATCATTGATTCAGGAAAAATAGCCCAATAAGCCTTAGGAATGTCAAAGTAGCTATGCACATATACTCGCACAACCAATGCGGAATGTGTCTACACCAGAGTGCACTTGAAAATCAAGTTAAAATGAGATGATACATAACCATGCCACGGCCTACCTCGAGGTAAAGACGAGCAATCTGGACACATTTTGACAGCCTGAAGGTATCATCAATCACTCTGCACAAATATGAAAATTATGAATCTAAATGTCTTCTATGAAATTTGCCTCAGCATAACTCAAGAAAATTCCGCTTGAAGACCTCATTCCAGAATCCAGATCAATGCCACTGAGCATCTGTGCAGCTTTAGACCATTGTTGTTCAGATTCATACAGTTCAGCAAGTTTTTCTCTGATTATCAGCACCTGCACTGATGCATGTTAATGAACATTTTGCAACGCAGAAATTTAGTGGAAGATTATAGGGCAGGGAAGAGATGGTCAATGAGAGTAGAAATTAAAATATGATTATCATGATGGCAATCAATTCAACAAACATCGTCACCAAACCATAAAGAGTATTGATTACTAGATTATGATAATAGAATATTCTCAACATATGAATTGTCAAGCAGTGTCATTTTGTGATTAAGCAAAACTACCAACTTGAATATGCCTGGTTGCTACCCATGAATAATAGAAATATACAATGCCTCTTCGTTTGACAAGCTAAAAGTCTAAAAACCAGCAACATCTGAAATCACACACTTAGTGGTCCTACGACAGAGCAAATTTATTAAGATATATAGAGAAGATATAAGATTCCAATATCTAATCTAATCAGCAGCTCAGGGAGCACACTTGGCCTCTATTCAAGCTCCTCTACGTATAAAGATTATTTCAGTTTTTCCTCCATTCAATTGCTTGGGGTGGTAACATTGACAAATTAAGAATTCATTTTCATAAGGTTAAAGATAATAGTTTGAGGTTGTAAAGATTTGAAAATTTTGCAGCAAAAGTTTCAAATTCCTTACAGTTAAGTCAACAAATACAATCAGTCGTATATGTACGCGAGTACGCATAGGTCAGTGGATATCGTCTTGCAATTCTGATACCACTAAACAATACTTGAACTCACTATCAATACAATATGCAGAACCCATATAACCAAACCATGTAGCATATGGGTAAGGTGAAATTAACAGCAGCAACTCTAGTTCTACTCCAAAAAGTTAAGTTCAATAGAAATGCAGTGAGAACTAACCTGTTCTTCAAATGAAACAACACGAGGTTGGATCTGATTGAGGGTATAATGAGCAATTTCCTTCTGAAATTCGGGCTCCAACCTCCCCAGCTCCTGGGCAAACGTCTGCAGAAGCTGCCTCGACACCACAAGCGGCACGTCGTCCGATAACACTGAAGTACATACAATCCGCTCAAAATTATCAGAAATTAATATAAATAAACACATTAAATTATAGCAAAAATAGAGTGAGAAATCGCAAATGTGGTCGATGAATTGTTTCGCTTGGACAACATCGTTAGAGGAGAGGACGGTGGCGAGAATGTGCTTGTACTGTTCGATCTTTTGCCGCTGGTCACTGATCGCTGACGCGCTCGCAAATGCACTCTCCATCACTGTTCGTAGAGTTCTTCGCCTTTCGTGTTCTTTGGGGGATTTTAAAACAGTATTTCAGTTTTTAAAACCCTAATTTAATTTTCAGAAATAAGAGCTGCATATATATGGCCCGCGGGATTCCCTTCCACCCCAATGTTTAGACTTGCAATATTAGATAAAAATCATAGATTAGTAAAACTTATACGAATTAATAATATTGGGATCCCCTTTGAAAAAAAAAAAGGTCGGATTAGTGTACACGGAATAGTAGTGACTCAGACGTGGTTAGCGTCATTCGTGGAATCAAAACTTGAAGGGAATTCTGAGATCAGATGTGGTTAGCGTCATTCGTGGAATCAAAACTTTATGTCCGACATTTGCTCCCGTAAGAATTTTACATTCAAGTACATGTGCGCTAAGCCTCGTAATGACCAACCTTGTACCGTTGCACAACCCAATCGAATAGTCTATGTTCCTCAGGAGCATACAGGAGTCCCAACCTTCAAATGCAGTTCATGATTAGAAACGTCGGAACATCTTATACCATTTAAGAATTCTGGTGTGTGCAGATCATGCAAGAAGCCAACATTTGCATCTGATTTGCAAGTGCTATCTGAGCTCAAATACGTGTGACCCTCGGATGAGTTCATTGAAGTCATAACTGATTTATGGACTCAACGACATCCAGGGTCGGTTCTAAGATAGCTCTGTCCTTCAAGTATGTCGGATCATCAGTGGCATCTTTAAACATTGGATAAGTGTTTTCGACAATAGTAGAAATTGGATCACCAGATGAGTGGAGCAAATTATCTTCAGGAATATCAATAGTGGCACAACCATCATTCGCTCCTCCAATTGTTCCATCTCCAATGCTAGCGATCCATTCAGAAAATCTCTTTAAATCTTCATAATCATCGTTTCACCCAGACTTTGAAGCCGCATGTTTTTCATCAGTCTAAGGACCTTGCCATCTTTCCATAAATACGATGAATTTATCGTGGCATTGACAATATCCTGTCGGCTTCCCTTGGGTACAACCGACAATATCTGTCTGAAGTCCCCACCAAACACGACTGTTTTACCTCCAAATGGGACGCCAGGATTATCCGCGAATGTGGCACTCATAATATCTCGTATACTTTTGTCCATTGTCTGAAAGCAATACTTGTTCATTATTGGAGTTTCGTCCCATATTATGAGTTTACAACGAACAATCAATTCGGCAAGCGGACTCCCCATTTTGATTTCGCATGTGGATGATTCATTTGGATTAATGGGTATTACAAATCGAGAGTGTGCAGTTCTTCCACCAGGCAGTAGAAGAGCAGCTATCCCGCTGGATGCCACATTCAGTACAATATGCCCTTTAGATCTCCACGAAAGATAAATATGTTTTACCAGTGCCTCCGTATCCATACACAAAGAACATACGACTTCTATTCGATTGAACAACACGCATTATTTTAGAATACATGCCACGTTGTTCATCGGTCATGTTTGATAGAAGATTATTGTGTTCTACGGCCAGAGCCTTATGATCATAGCGCAATTCATCGTATATAAATCTGTTTTGACTCATATCCATACTATCAAAATCTGGAAACGGTATCGTATCAAACTCACGCAAACTCCTACCACGACTGCGCAATAATTTTTCAATATCGGAAAGTGTCAGGTTCTTTATTTGATCCTCACTCAGCACGAGTTCTATTAGAAAAGAACAAGCATAAAAATCTTTAAGAATAAATAATTTAATATAAACAAAAAGTATTTTAAAAACAAATATATGAATTTGACACTCAAAGAATAATATCTAATATATAATCACTGGATTAGTACCTTGATGTTGCATAAGGAGACATCGTTTATATAGAATATCATCCGAAAGATATTCCCAACATTTTTCCCATACCACTTCTGGCCTACTCAAAGAATCTGACAATAACAATGACACAAATAAAATGCGAAGATTTTCAGCACTTGCCCAGTGACTCGATTCAGTGATGCTGTCAATATACTCCCTATCATTTTCTAATAAACCCAAAGCTTAGCAAGCTTCGCGATAAGAAGAGTGTTGAACACCTTTAATCTTCTTATAGTCATTATGACATGTAGCACCACGGACAACATTTATAAGACACCTCAAATATTACATGCCACCACATCCAGGAGGCACGTAGTGCACGACTGCACGCGTCCTATAGTATTCCCTCCCTTTCTCGGCACCCACTTCCTAATTTTTGATTTCCATGTGAATTTCGTAGGAGCTTCTGCATAGATCAACTCTCTGGCTTCAGGGTATATCTTGTTGGCTTCCATCCATGCTAAAAACATGCTTTCTCTAACGGTGCTTTTGTTAATAACATCGTCTATTCTTTCATCATCATGAAAAATAACACTCTGCTCATTCTCTAGATGGAAACTTAGCCTCTCAACTGAAGGATATTTATACTGCATCTCATATCCCAGTAGTCTCCATGTTGCCTCACACGACGAAACATATCTACAATCATAATACATGTTCACTCCGTCAACAGGTTTTTCACTGTCTTCATCACCGTTGCTCTGATAGAATGATGCAATTACACGATCATGGCTTTTATTGACATATTTGAACAAATATTTTATTGATCATGATTGATTACAACATTCTACATTAAGGTGAGCACCGTACTTAAGTAGTAATCGACGATTATGCGGCACTACGAATCTATTGTCAAGAGGGACGCCATTTTCTCAATAACTCTGCCATTATTTCTACGTCTATATCGTGGGTAGCCTTCTTCATCGATAGAAGTAGTCTCAACAAAAATTTTTGGAAAATGTTTCGTACAACGACCATTAGCCATGCACGGAGAACTTTTTCTTACATCGCCACACAGACCATGAAGCATGAAGTCTCTAACGGCAGCATAATAGCACGGATCATCTTTTTCATCTGGTATCTCAACCGATATGATTTTATCTATATCCTCTGCATTTGGATACTTATCCTCTTTGGCCAGAAAGAGCAGAATGTGGGCATGAGGCAATCCACGTTTCTGAAATTCTATGGTGTATATCACTGTAAAACAAACAAAAAACGTAAAGAAATGAATTGACAAAACATTAAAATTTAAAGTTATATAGCAAATATGAACTTAATTTTTTAATAACCTGAGATAACTTTTCCAAATATTTCATTATGACGGAGATCCCTGATAAGAGCATCAAGCTTCACTTTAAATATTCTGCAAATAATATATGGACGATCTTCGGCATTAAGTTTTCTATTATCAAGAAAGCGACAATATCCGGCCATTTGGGATTTGAGGTGAATGAAATGAACAAATCAGGATAACCGGCCCACCGACGTTTGGTCATTGCATCTTGATAGTTTTGTATCATGTATCGAGCACCTCCGGTAAAGCTCGAAGGTAATATGATTCGCTTTACTTGAGTGTTGGGTTCAGTGTCTCCACGAAACACAGCATTTGCGAGACCCCTATACATATCAACACGCAACTTCTTCTGATTCAAACGGATATATTTCAATCGCGCTGATTCTACCATCGTATAAGCATCAACGACAAATTGTTGGAATAATCGTCTTGATGACATAATTGTAGAAGGTTCATTTTCCCTTTCATGCAAACGATATGAGAAAAATTCACGAACACTAATTGTTTTCCTTCCTCTCGTACTTGTTGTCTTCTTGAGGTTTGAGAATGGGATGTCTTCTCTGAAACCATCTTCACCATAAGGTAGCAATAATGGGTACTGTAATGCCAAATAAGAAGCATTCGGCTCATTTATCCGCTACAATAGACCAGTTATTGTCTTAATCACGATATCTCTATCTCCTAAAGCTTCATCAAAATCACCAACAATCAAAGCAGCCACTTCAGAACATGAAGGCGAATTGTATCTTCTGGCATCTGTGTCTCTTTTACCAATAAGCTGCAATCTAACATCTGAATGTCTGCATTCTTGAATCTTCTCTCAAGCCATTCTAAATATTTTTACTAAAACATTATTTTCATCAAGCATTTCTTTAAGTCCAGTCACGATGTCTTCATGTAGATTATTTGTTTCACTTCCTTGCCTAAAACATTGAATAAATAAAAAGGCATTAGCATGATAGGAAATATAATAAAATATTAGTGAAACAAATAATTTAACAATAAAAAGAAAACAAACCTGACAAGTTTAGTCTGTGTGATACTTCATTTTCAGTATCATATATATAGAGTTGTGCAAATTTCGGCGTTGATCCATCGGACGACAATAAACTACCAATTAGATGATAGTTTTGCCCATACATTTGAAAGACTGGAGGTCCACCACCTCTGTTTATGTCATTGTCGATCTTACCTCCCATCGATGTGAAACAAAACATACTGTTATAAGATCTAATGTTATCTTGAAAGTGTTTACTTTTTTCACTATCACCTAGGGGTGGGCATTCGGGATCGGGTTTTTGGATACCCGACCGACCCGATCGGAAATTACCCGTCGGATCGGGTTTTTTTAAAAATTACCCGGGTCGGGTATTTTTAAAAATTCGGGGTTGGTACCCCGATACCCGACATTAAAAAGTCGGATCGGGGATCGGGTTCCTTAAGTGGAACCCATAAACCCAATCGGTACGCCCATTTAAAAAAATAAAAAATGATATTACTTATTTATGTTGACTACCCAATACCCATTTTGTGACCCATTAATTGAAAAAAAAAAACAAAAACCTTCAAACACATTACACACAAACCCCAACCAAGTAAACCCATTTTACTTTAGGGTTTGGACTTGGAAAAATAGAGATGGAGAGAGGCCGACGGCGATCACGGACACCCTTCCTCTAGCGGCTCGGCGCGCGGGCAGGAGCGGCTCGTCTCTCCGTAGCGGCGGCAGTAATCGACTTGTTCTCTACTACTCTAGCCGTGTATGACTGTATGTATGTGACTATGTGAGTATGTCCTTTTTTGTTTAATAGGTTGGGTAGTTTGATAAATGATAATTATTGTTTGATTTTTTGATTTTTGATAATTGTATGATAATTATTGTTTGATAATCAATTAATCATTGTGCTTTGGCCGTGTATGTCTAATGTCCCCTTGGATTATTGTTTGATAATTATTGTTTGATAATATGATTTTTAAAAATATTATTGTTTGATAGTTTGATAATTTAAAATTCTAATAGGTTGGGTCATTTTTTTTTGTTATTCTGGTTCTGAATTTTTTATTTTTTTATTTTTTCAGTATGTCGGTTTCACAATCGGAAAATCAAGCTGCTGCCGTTGGGAGTGGAAATTTACCAAGAGAAGAGATTGGTAATATTTCTAGTCAAAATATTTTTGCTCATTGTAATGAAATGGAAGATTTGGATTTTGATCAAGGTGCAGGGAATGAATATAATAGAGAAGATAGGGAATACACACCTCAATCTAAAAAAAGAGTTAGGAAAGAAGTTGCATCTAGGTCTCAATATTGGGAACATTTTGATAAATACTTTTGTGATGTTGAGAAGGTACAAAAGGCTAGATGCAAATATTGTGCTAAGGAGATTAAAGCTAATCCAAAAATACATGGGACTACATCTTTAAAAAACCATTTTGAATCTTGCAAGAAAAAACCTCATGAAGTCTCCACTAATCAAACCTGAATTGGATTTCAAACATCTAGTTAAGCGGGTGAATCACATATGGTTGCATGGAAATTTGATCAAACTAAAGTAAGAGAAGCATTAAGGTATTGGTTGATTGTTGATGAGCTTCCCTTTAAAACTGTTGATAACATCGGCTTTAGGTACTTTATGTCGATTGCATGTCCCATGTTCATGATTCCATCAAGAAGAACTGTAACAAGAGACATCTACAAATTTTACGTAGATGAAAAAGAGAGCTTGAAAACATTTATTAAGAAATACTCTCAAAGAGTTTCCATCACACGAGATACTTGGACATCAATTCAAAGAGTGAACTACATGTGTCTCTTTGCACATTTCATTGATGATGATTGGAAATTGCAAAAGCGAATCTTGAATTTTTGTCCATCATCGGCCATAAGAGTGAGGAAGTAGGCAAAGGGGTTGAAAAATGTTTGCTTGAGTGGGGTATTGATAGAGTTTTCACAGTTACAGTTGATAATGCTTCTTCGAATGATGGTGCTATCACATACTTGCTAAAAACCAAAAGAGCAATTTCCATGTAAATAGTAAAAACCCACAGATTTTTTTTTTTTAAAAAAAGTAAAAATCAGGTACCCGAAACCCGACATGGCGGGACCATTTTGTTCGACTTTCGGTTTGGTACAAAAATAGCTACCCAACGGAGTTGGGTACCCGACCCGATGCCCACCCCTACTATCACCAAACAATAAGTCTCAAAGTAAAACAGGTGGTTCCTTTAAGGCATTTTTTTGGATAATTAGCGCAACAAAGAGAATATTGCGGGTTATTGGATTTAACTCGAGCATTGATTCTTTCATCGTACCAAACATGGCCGCACAAAACTGACACATATAGTTTGCGTCACCAATATCCCAATAATCTGCCAATTTTAAGATTAATTAATTTAAATTTGTAAAATCTTATAAAATGCAAAACATAATTTAACAAAACACACACACACAAATATATATATATTTATATCTAAATAATTTGCACTCACCAAAGTGTAATAACATATTTGACTCATTTGTTTCAGATGAAGGTTGGTTTGAAGCGATAGTACTATGGCTGGATGAGGCATCTTTATCATTCATGTTTGTGTCGACGTCATCGTCAATGGTGAGATCAAATATCATTTTAGAGTTAGAAATCTTCTTCAAAGATATCACTGATGCAAGAAAACCACTGTTGTTTGGATTCTGAGTAATATCTGTCAGTGAAATATCTTGTTAGAAACTTTTAACAGTATGTCATAAAATAAATGTAATGAAATATTTAGGATGTAATAATATTATTTTAGACAACAAAACATTAACTACACCATTTGTAATGTGACAACCTGTAGATTTTGAAAAGGAATAAGCAATGTCGCAAGGCGTATCTTGAGAATGAATTCTTTACGTAACTTCTGAGGTCTATTATCGGATACTGTCATATTTTCTGTAAATAAAATAAATATAATTGAAACAAATTAAATGAATAACTATTTAAATGCAATAATATTAATAATTATGTATTAAAAATAAAACTAAATATACCTTTTGTCAAGCCACTACGCAGGGAGCTCGGTAAAAGGTAAGTTGTATTTCTCGATGAAACATGAGAAATAATTGGCGATGATGGATTTGCAATGCTATTACCATTTGTGATGTCACTAAGCGGTGATCTTGATAGCGTGCCGACATTTTGGCTCGATGAAATATCAGAAACAACTCTCGTAGATAGTCTAAACGACATATATCCTGATATTGTGATATTCTCTATCAAATTATTGAAAATGATTAGAAAAAAAAAAAATACCTAGTTTAACAATTTTGTTACACAAATATTACAACAAATATTTGTGAAGCCCCGATTTTTCCGAGCTATTAATTGATCCTTATTGTCGTCTATACTTTTGATCGACTATTTTACCGCGTCATTTTGACGGGTAATTATTAATAATATATTCATTTTGTATTTTATTTCATTTTATTTAATTACTTGTGATCATGATCATCATTAATTCCATTCCTCATTTATGATCACTTGATTGATCACTATTACTATTTTTGTATTTATTAGTCACCTAGAATTTTAAGAGACTATTTATTTTAGAGACTTTTACCTTATAGAATTAAGATTTTGATTTAGATTAAGTGATCAGGAGACTTACAAGTGATAAAGGCAATCACTAAATATTTTGGAGATTGATATATTTCATCCATTATCATCAAATTTGGGACAAAAAAAAATATATGGAATTACCATATTGCCCTCATAAACGGCCATGGTGATGATTTGGAGTAGAAATATCATCCAACTCTTGTACACTTACACCTTATATTAGTCATCTTGTGTATAATTATACCATTAATTCAAATATTATACACATCATCTCATACATCAATTCTTTATTATTAATTTTGCCAACATGTTGGAAGTCTTCCAACATTCCTTCTCATCCCATACTTTGACTTGCCTTTTGTCTCCATGCAAGAGATAAGAAAGACACAAATTTAACAAAAAATCTCTCCCTCTCTCCCCCATTTGGACGGCCAAGAGGCCATTTTGCACAAAAATTTATCAAAAATTTTATCCAACACATTTTAATTCTCAAGCAAATTCTCCTCCTTCTCTCTAACTTCTCTCTAACCTCATTAACATCTTCAAATCTTCAAACAAAATTCATTCATATCTTCAAACCTTCAAACACCAACTCTTCACATCTTCAAATCTTCAACATAAGTTCTTCATATCTTCAAGTACCACTTCTTCATATCTTCAAATATTCAAACACAAGTCCTTCACATCTTCAAACCCATCTTCATAAATCCAAGAACATCTTCTTCCTAACATCAAACATACTTCCTTTCTTCAAACATCTAAACCAAAACAAACAATCTTACCACTTAAACACTAAAAATTGAACACCCCTATCTCAAGGTAAGAAATTTCACTCCTCAATTCAACTTAAATTCTTACTACTCCTCACCTCCTCTTTTTAATATAAGCTTGAATTTTGGATTTTGAGGTACTTAGAAGACCACTTGGAGACATGCATGCATGGTGGTGAAACTTGAAGACTTGAAGAAGAACTAGTAGAGAAAATTGGACTACAAGGGTAAGAATTGGACACTAGAATCCTTCTTTCCTCTTCCTTCTATTTTTTTCAAATTTTAACACCCCTTTTTCATTTTTGAGAAATAGGGGCTGACCTTAAGTGATTTTGGAGTTGAACCAAAATCTCCAAATTTGAAGCTCCTACTAGTTTCAAATCACCTACTACACAAGGTAAAGTGTAGTATTTCCAATTTCCTTATCTCCTTCTTTTCTCTTTAATTTTTTTCTCTCATTTTTCTAACTCCAAATTTTTGATATTTCTTGACTTAGGGGCTGACCTAAGTGACCTCATCAAAAAAATTGTGAAATTATCCTTTTATTTCACAATTTCAAAAATTAAGGTGGGTGGAAAATTATTTTTCCAACTTTTAGGTGTTTTATTAAAATGCATGTAAAAAATTTGATCATGAGCCTTGAGATATATATAATATATGTATTGCATGTCAATTTTATATATCAAATCATAAAAATTCTCAAGAGTTGCTCAAAATTACTATTTATTGAATTTTAGGTGCATGCATGTACACTTTAATGCTTTAATTGATGAATTCTTGTATGTATTGGACATGCATGTGTATGATCTTTAAAAACTATGTTTTGGATGACTTATAACCTGGAAAAGTCGAGCATAATTGATTAAATTTCAATTTTGGACTTAAAAATGCAAAAATGGAAAGTTGGTGGACTAAATTGCAAGAAAATAAAAGTTAAAGGACCCCTCTGCAAATTTCGAATTTTGGGACTGTACTCAGGTTCAAAAATGACTTTTGGACATTTTAATAATGTTTTAAGAGTTTTAAGATAAATAAAATCAACCTTTAAAAGCCCAAGGACTAGATTGTAAAATTTTGAAAGTTTAAGGGCTACTTTGCAATTTTTAAAAACTGTACCAGACCTAAACTTTATAAATTGAAATTTTTACTTTTAAGTTACTGGGAATCCCATATTTTAAAAGTATTCCAAAAATCCAAGTGGTTAGGGCTTGGAAAACAATTTTACTAAAATTGAGGGACTAATGTGAAAAATATTAAACTTGAGGACCCAAATGAAATTCCAGGACTTATGCAGCCCATGCACCTGGAAATACTAACTTAACTATAACTTAATTATATTTTGGACCCAAGGTTCAAATTTCATAACAATTGGACCCCTAAAAGCCTTAAAGGCAATTATTTTAAAATGGGACAAAAATGATATTTTCAAAAGTTGAAGGACCTACACATATTGCTTTTAAAAACTGCTTTTGTCCCAATATCCTACCAACCTTAGTGACATTTTCCAACTGGAATCACATTAAAAGCCCTTCCGGTTTGTGAGTTCGAATTTTTAAAACTTAAGGTAATTGACAATTTTTACAAATTTGGGGCCAATGTGAGATTTTTATAAAAACTCGACCATAAAACTTTAAAAACTGAATCTCTGGACAATTTGGAGAATTTAGGAACTGACCTCATAATTTTTCAAGGTCGGGATATTTATTTATTCAATTTTTAACCCCAAAAGTGTTGGTTTTTACAAAACGGGGCTAAACTACAATTTTTCTTTTATAAAGGACCTAACTCAAATTATTTTCTCTTTTACTAAAATTGCCCTGGACCCTCTGACTTGGAGATTTAATTAAAGTATTTTATTTTCCCAAAAACCCTTGACTTATCGGATCAATTTGACCGATTAATACCCGATCACGGAGCGACTCCTCGCCTTGCGATTTTGAATCTATAACGGGACTTATGTTCCACCCAATTCTTATTCAAGATATCGAAGGTTGCTTATCCTTCCGATAATCATCTTCATCCATAAACTCCACCAACGCCATAATTGCCACTCGCGTTTTTTTTGAAAATTCTCCTAAATCGCTTCCCTGAATCAATAATAATTGCCTGGTTGATTTGCTGTAATTGTAATTATGAGTCAACTTGGTGTTGAGCTCAAATCGGAATGGATACGTCGGGGGGATGGAGCAGAACTCATTGCTATTCCACTCTTCTTCCCCATCGCCCTAATCCATGGCGAGGGACGGAGTTTGTCCAAGGAAGCGGGTCGTAAAGCGAGGTATAATCATGATTATGACGGTCAGGAGCCTCGCCCGGCTCTCGGGATTTTGTCTTTGCCTATGGAGCGATAAGGTGCGGTCTTGGACCATCTTCGGGAGTTACAAGGAAGAACGAAGGAATCGTTGTCGATCCACACGATTCCGGAGTTATCGTCCCGTTTTGGTTGGCGTTAACCGCTACTGTTTTGCATTGGTTGGCGCTACAAGTCCGTACGCAACCATTAATTGCCTTGCATAGGATTGGCGTTACAATTCCGCACGCAATCCTACCTGTCTTGCTTGATATCACATAGTCACTGTGTGACCATGAAATTTTCTTCTTGTATAAGTATATTATTTAAATATTTTATCACGACGATTGAATCGTGTGTGTGAAACCACGCATCATACTCACGCGATTTCGTATACATGTTTTCTCACATTAACTATATTACGCCACACTCGCACACGATCACCCCATCTTGAGATTTTTGTCTCATCCCCACCGTTTTCTAACTTTATAGATGGGGACAATATTGAAGATTTCGAACCGGCCACAGATTGATGACCTCGTCCCGCTGTCGATCTTGCACCTTTTTATTGATGATCGTTCTTATTTCATGTACTTCTATTGATGTTGGACTCCGTTTATCCTGCTACTCTTCTCTCTCTTTGATCGTAAAAGGGCGTAGGACCCTTTGACGTTTAAGATTTGGATGTTGTACTTTACATTTTGTTGTAGTTTGGCCCGTAAACTTAAGGTTATTATGTTGGATGTATTTGGATTTCTTTGGAACTTAAGTAGTAATTCATACTTATGTTATTTATTTACACGCTATTTAAACTCGCCTCATTGGGTTCTCGTTGATAAAAATGAATTTGTTTGGTTATTGTATTTAAGTTGTGGATAATCGCGTCCCGTTTGGGCGTGACAATATTTTCAAAGTTTATACATTTCTAATATAAAAAATGAATATAAATTTGAAAATAATTAATATGAATTGAAAGTAAACTAATCGATATTGGGTAATTATTATAATTTTTGATTTTTTAATAACTAAGCAAATTAATTCAGAATTTGTCATAATATTTGTCATTCTGATTTTTTTTAATAAAACATCATAATTACATTAAAGAAAATTTAATAATTTTTATTTAGAATATTATTATCACAACTTTCATTAAAAAAGTATTTAAATATTGAATAGTAAACATAAAAAAATTCTTTATAACACGTTAAATTTAGAATATATCTACACCGATTATAAATTCTTATTTATAATATAATCTTTTGTTTTAAAAGTATAATAAAAGTTTAAAATAAAACTTGTATAATTAACTTAAACTAAATTGTAAAAACTAAAGTAAAAGCCCATTATACTTTAACAACCTAAAATTAAAAACCCACTTAATAAAACCTAACTTAATAGATTACCCAAACCCAATAAATAAACTACCTAAGCCCAAACATTCCCCCACATCAACCCAATTACAATAACCCAAATCATAAAGCCCGACAGCAAAACCGGTTGTAACCCTAAGTGCATGAAATACACGCGTCGATCGAGTTGTAACAGATCGACACACGTGTTCGGCTAAGATCTGGTCATTGTGGCTGGATAAGGACATATTACACATATCTCCATCATTTTCATTTTTTAGGGTTTCTGGTTCCTTCTAGTTTTCTCCGCCTCCCCCTTCATTTTCCATTCTTTTTTTTTCTTTGGTTTTCATTTAAACGAAAAATGGTCAGATTCATGTTTATTTTAGAGTGTTTTGCTGATGTTCTATCGGTTTAAGAACTCAGTGAAATCGATTAATCGGTGCTCAAATAGTTTTTTATAATATACGAAAAATCTCCATTTTAGATCGAGAACAAAAAATTTCGATTCTGTTTTTTTTTTCAGTCATTTTTTATATTACGGTATACTTTCATATGCTTTTCAAATTGTTATATAATTTTATTATTATTTTTTCAAATTCTTGTTAATATTATACCGATTTATCAACATTTCATCATTCGTTTATTTTTTTCGATTAAATTTGGTTTTTTCAATCGATAGCTTGAATATATATGTTTTGGAGAAACCGAACCCTTTAAAAAAGGATTTCAAAACCGAATCCTAACTTTCGACCAAACCAAAAACTCAAAATCCTCAAGATCGGGACCTTAATATCTTAGATCGGTCCAAAAATTCACGAGGTAAGTTTTATTTAAATTTTAATTTGTCATTTTTTAGCTTCACTCTAAAATAATCAAGATTTGTGTATTGTTTCTGGTCGCTTTTTATTTTTTGTCTTTGCAGAGGCTATAATGTGTTTTAATCGGCCAAAAATTAAGGATTCATGGTATTGTTTTGCATTATTTTGATCTGTTATTCTTTAGATTTTTTTTGGCGTTTTTTTAAGAAAATAGTTGAGAAATGTTTTTTGGTGTTATATATACGGATTTCTTATGGCATTTTTGTTTTTCGAATTGCAGAAGACTAAAATGTTTTTCGAGGGACCAAAAAACAGACGATTAAAAAGGTATAATTCCATTAACACTATATGTGGCTTAGTTTGTGTTTTTTTATACAAAGATCTGTTACCTGTTTCGATTTTTTGGTCCAAATAAAATTTTAAGAAAATTATTATAAATTTTTAGTTGTCTTACTGTTTATAATCTCGAAGAATAAGTGTTTATTTTTTGGTCCAGATATACAATATTTACAATATGAAATATTCAAATAAAACATTAAATTTAAACTATTTCTTCACTGAAAAATCAACAGAGTAGTGCAGACGTTTTTTATAATTTATATTGTATTGACTTTACCTTCTCCCCCATCCAAACATCAGGTTTCAGGAAAAAATGAATAAAAATAGGTGTAAAAATAGGTAGATTAGGTTGGCCTACAGATTTCTTTTTGTTAAACTTGTTTATTTTATAGTCAAATTAATAACTTGTATTGTATATGTTATATGTACATTAAAAGACGTATGTTTCAAAAAAAAATTTGATTGTCTCTCATCTCTTCCTTTTTTTCTCTCAAACCATAGCCGTTTTTACTCTTTCAGCTTCTTCCTCTTTTTCTTCTATATTCCATTTCTATGTACAGTTATACCTTTAATCACTTGAAACTCTCACATATATTTTTTATTTAATTTTCTGATTTTGTATTTATATCAGAAATCAGATATTATTTCGAGTTCTTTGTCTTTTTTTAAAGATAACAGCAGTACAAAATGAACATGTGAAGTTAATTATCATTTGTATGTGTGATATGTTTGAATACGATATGTGCTCAAGTTATTTCTTTTACTGAATTTGTATTAGTTTACAGATGAATCATGAATTTAGATGCATATGAAAGCTTACATTTTTTTTATTTAGAGATATTAATTGTTTGTGATTTTTTATTAATATTTTTTTGTGTCCTGTTCAACATAAACCATATGTTTGGAAAGGGAAATTCCAAAACACACCGCGCTTGATAGTAGCCGAGTCACTGCTAGCAGCAAATAATCACAAGCTAAGTTGACATCACCCTAACTATTTACACTTTTTGTAAATTAAATGTTAAATATTGTCATTTATTTAACTTCTTGATGTATTCCAGGTTCTATGTGTGTTTATCACACAGAAGAATAAACACCATAGCAGACAATAAAGAAAAAATGCATTGGTAAGTCACTAAACTGACCATGTTAATTCACTTAGATATCAATTTAAGAATACATAAGTAGTCCATAAAAAAGTTTTATGAAAAGTATTTTGCAAAGAAACATGTGTTCGGTAGATCTGTCCCTTGCATGTTTTTTCCCCAGGATTGTCTTTCCCGTTAATTGCTTCATTATAAACAATGTTTACTATGACAGCTGATTATTAGACAAAAAATTTTCTGCTTAATATTGATTGTTTCTTTAGGACTTTGTAAGTTTTTTTGTGAAAATTGGAGTTAGTCCGATTTGAATGCATGCATAATGAATGATCTTTAACCAGTTTTATTCTGTCACCTAAGTGTACTGAATATGGTAATAGTATTTATTTTGGACAGAATATCAAGTATATTTATATATTAAGGTGTGTGGTAATGTTTGAAAATATAATTGAATTTAAATCATGTTAAGAACAATTCTTTCCAAATTTATGACTTTGACTTTTAAATGTATATATTTCCAAAATTCAATTTGGATTAAGTTTTTATTCGCCTCTTTTCAGTGACTTCATAACATATCATTACTTCACACATTCTAATTTGCACTTTTTGCTGGTGGTGTAATTGTGTTAAACATAATGCTATTATTATGTTGTATTCACTCGTTTTATTTAAGTTAACAATTACCAATTAAGAACACCCTTAGCAAAACCACTTGACCCTACACCATGAGTGTAGTGGAATCTAATGGTGCTGGGGTCTTCAATTAAAATATTTTTATCTCTTGTACTTGTTCATTTTTATCTATCAAATTTATTGAGTAATTGGTACATTTTAAATTATTTTATTAAGTAAAATACAAATATAATAAATATGTATTTAATTTTCAATATTTTTTGTAAAACACATGTTGTTTTTTAGCAATTATACAAAGTGGTGTTCAGATTTTTAATAAATATATATTTTTATATATATATAAATTTAATATACACAATAATTATCTAATTCCTATATTTCAAATGAAAAAAAAATGTCGGTGCAATTATAAAACTGATTAAGCTTGAAAAAATACTAAAACAATCAAATCTAATTAAAAACTGCAATCCAAAATCAAATATTCAGTGTACGCAACCAATCAAAACAACTGAAAACATGAAATAATCAAAATTAATTATAAAAACCTAACATTATGCATGTCATCCATAAATCCTACTTCTTGAGATCTTCTTCCATAACTGCCTTAAGTTTCTTTGCCTTATTACTTGAGGACAAGTCTTTGAATAATTCTCGCTTAGTTGACGGACTTTTAGCAACATCATCTGTAATCCTTTTCAACTTGTTCGGAGTATTGACTTCATCCTCCGAAGAAGACTCCTAAAAAATAAAAGTCAAATGTAATTTTACAATTTCTAATCCTTTTAGTTAAGTATATTTATGATGAAAAATATATACCTTGCCATCTGATTGTTCTTCTCTTTGAAGCTTCGATAGGTAGTCGGATTCCTAAAGTTTAAAAAAAAGCAAATGTTATATTTTATTTTATTATTATACATAATAATAAAAATTCATAGACAAACATGTATGTTTCAAATAATTTTTTTAAGTACCTGACTCTCAGGGCCAGGACCCAGGATAAAACTTCTTAATCAATTCAGAATCGACAGTCAGTTTGACAGCTGAAAATGATCCGTCATAATTATCAAGTTGGTCTTCCCTAACTTGAACCTTGAAAAACACTTGTTTATCAATCAAACTTGCTAGGCCGTCTGGTATATCCTGGCCATCTTCCTTTTGTTTATTTTTTTGAAAAGAATTAAATAAAATAATCCTAAACATTATAATTGTATACAAATTCAAATAAAGAACAAATTACCTCAGTGTACTCGTTTCTCAAATTAGAACATGTTTTGCCTATTAACACTTGACAATCTCTATCCCAACACAGAAAAGTTGCATTTCAATAACCTGTATATGAATTTTGTACCTAAAAGCAGAAATTTCCAAGTCAGATATATATTAATATCAAATACATATGTGTTTCGAAATTATTTAATTTTAAATTATTGAATTGTCCAGAACAGAGTAATATATATTTAACATCATAATTAATTTTACAAAATACTTGAAAACACCAGATTGATAAAAAGTATCGCAACGTTCGCAGTAAAATTTATCTGCTGCCTTTGTAAGTTTCTTGGGGCATCTCTTACATGAAAGGTACCACAAATCTCCAATAAATGAAAGATTAGTTGCACACACCCAAAAACTTCCAACCTAAAAAAAAAATAGTTTCAAAATCTAGATATATACCAACAACACAAAAATATATAATGTATATATTATAATTATAATTATAATTTTATTTTGTAAAACCTAATAACAAAAAAAAGTTAGTTAATTTACTTCTTTGTTCCAATACAATTGGTCAATCATTCGAACAGGTGATTCTCCGGATGCCAAATCTTCAGCAATTGTTCCAGTAGTCGGCACACTAACATGACTAATTGAAGGTGTTGCCCTGTTTGTGCTCGTAAACCTAAATATTTTAAAAAAAAAAAAACAGATGTTAGATTCAAATAACAATAATCATCTAATCAAAAAAAAAAAAGATGTAATATATATTTGTTCTAACCTTTTCTTAAAGTCTTCAATCTCTTCCAATTTGGCATCCAAAATCAACTTAGTGACATCATATGTATTTGATACCTTCACTCTATCTACAATTTAGTAAAGAGCAAAAAACAAATCTGTTAAAAATCAAATATGCATATGGCTAATCTATATTAATGTTTATAAATAAGTAAAATTATTTTATTTACCACGAAATACTTTAGACCATCTCCAACCCATTGCACCAAATTTGGTGTAAAAACTACACCAAATTTGGTGTTTTGGTGTAATTTTTTGAAAACAATTTCCAACCCATTACACCAAATGAATAATTTATTCTTTCTTTTTTATTTTCTAGTAACCAAATTTATTTATTTATACAATTATTTTATTTAATTATAGTTTATTATTGTTAATGTAATTAACTAAAAACTAATATTTAATTAATATTACATTAATTAATTATATTACAAAAATAAATATTAAAATTAATGTTATTATGTCTTTTAATTTAATTATAATTATTTGTTATTTATTATTATTTATAGCAAATGTTAATTAATTATTAAAATCAAGTTATATAAATTAATTATACATAAAATAAGGATACAATTGGAATTTAAATTTGAAGTAGAAGAAAATTGAAGGGCAAATAGGAAATATTGCATTACACCAAATTTAGTGTAAATGAATAGTGTTACACCAAATTTGGTGTAAGGTTTAGAGTTGGGTTGGAGGGAGTTTTTTGCATATTTGGTGTGGTAGTGTGGGATTTGAAGTTGGGTTGGAGATGGCCTTAGCTATGCACAATCTCGTCAACATACTCCTCCCACAACGTGCAAGTGATGTGATTATTCCTACAAAAGGCATAAATTAATTTTTTGAGTTATACTTCATGATTAAACGCAAACAACATTAAAATTTATTAATTTAAATTACTCCAAGTCTTCCAAAATTAGTTTTATGAGGCGAGTGCTCTTCCCGGCAATCTCTGTGGTCTGTGTCGAATGCATTGATACAATTATGCCGATATCGTCTGTTCATAATAAATTAAAAGGAAAAAAAATCAAACCAAATAGTAACAGTTATTGTTTTAAATTTTAAATGTAAATCGAAAGCACTATAATATTTCTTACCAAAAAGTGACGTCTCATCCACATTCAGATGGCAAGTTCTGAAATTTTTGAACTGAAACATAAATCGAGGAAATGTTTTGTCGAACATCTCAAAAATCTGTGTTTTCCCATGAAACATAATTTTTTCTTTTGACAAACATGTTCGATATTTATCTGAATAAGAGACAACAATAAAATCCCTAATCGCATAGACATGTCCTTCGATAAGAATCTTCTTAAACTACTGAATATTGTGTTTTCTTATAGTCCTTGAATCTCACCTGCAATTTGTATAATTCAAAATATAGGTAGTTAAATATAATTTATCTAAACAAACAATTGCTTAGATAGTCATGTATTTCATTATACCTCGTAGTTATGGAAAACACTCCAAACTTTGCACTGCGTTTTGTTATTATCTGTGGTTTTTCGTAGAGACGCACAAGTCAGCTTCAAATTTTATTGGGTTTTGATGAATTTAGATTCTTTCAAAGTCAAACGGGTGCCATTTTTTTTTTTTTGTGTGTGAAAAGTTTGTCAAAGAGTTTTTGTTCAAAGTCGATTAATAAAGCTATTTCGTTGGATGAATGAATGTTGTAAAAATAAACTTACACGGTATCACATTTATATAGGCGAGTAGTGTGGCTTTTATAAGGAAATATAAATATTAGCAGATTTTTTTATTATGTTTTTTCTCTCTTTTATTAC
Source organism: Rehmannia glutinosa (assembly GCA_016081115.2). NCBI lineage: Eukaryota > Viridiplantae > Streptophyta > Magnoliopsida > Lamiales > Orobanchaceae > Rehmannia > Rehmannia glutinosa. Next base: position 68,774,206 of record CM071928.1, read on the forward strand.
GAAAGGAAATTATTGTATATATTCGAAAAAGATTAGCAATTTTAGAATTTGAAAGAATTAATTTATTTTATTATGCCTTTTTAAATTTGATAGATAATTAATTTGTTATTACATTATAAATTTTCATATTTCTTAAAATATAATTTTTGAAGAAAAGGTTTTTCTATAGTACAATGAATTTACAGAGACAATGTTTGCAAAATTAACTGAGTTATTACCATTTATAAATGAGATGACACAACTGTTGTTGGTCAAATCAATTTTTTCTTGCAAGGAAAGTTAATAAAGGTCAAATTTACTAACGTTTTTTTGTAAATTTAATTCTTTCATACATTCCTATTTTAAACATTTTGTATGTTGTTTTAAACTTTCTTAATTTATTAAGATTAATTTGGAATACAAATTTCCACTAATTAAGTGAATTAACGGAGATAATGTTACCAAAAATAATAATATACTTACCATTAAGTTATGAGATTACAATCTTGATCCTCAAGTAATTTATTATAAGAGTTTTAATATTGGTAATTTAAAAACATTCCAAACACAAATAGCCGAACAACAGCAAAACATCCAAAATGAGGAAAAATTCTAGTTGGATTAAATAAAGATTATCCCGACCATAATTAACTGGCGCGTTTCAGCAGAACATGAGCATATCTATTTATAGCCGAAAAAAATAGGCGGGAATTTTTTTTACCACTTTAAGAAGCGGTTCTTATTATATATATATATAAATATATAAACGCTTTGTGCTTCATCTTGAAGTTGTTATTTGATGGGTTTGTTTTGATTTTTTTGGATGGATGTTTTTGATATCTTAATGATGTTAACTCTTGATACTTAGTAGCTTGCTATTAGCCTTGAATAAATTGTTTCAATGATTGTTTCAATGTTGTTATAGATGTTTCTAACATAGTAACATATATACTAAAATTTTATTTATTTTTTGGACATGTTGATTTTGACTAAAGGGAAGTTATCATTTTTTTTAGGGAAGGGGATTTATAATTTTGATTTTGCAGATTTATTGTTTTTATCCATAAAGTAAAAAAGGTAGAGAGCCTTGTTTAGATTTTAATTGTTTTATTATTTTGTATTTTTTCCTTTGTAGACGTATTCAATGTCTAGGATTTGTATATTATGAAAGTTTTGAGTGGCTATAAATTAGAGAATTTTTTTTGTATCTTGGATCATAAGTAAGCTAGATTAAGATAGATTTTGTTTTATCTTTATTACCTTGTCCAAAATGTGTTTGATATTGATAAAGAAAGGATTCTTGGATTCCTAACTTAAGTATATTAATTCATTTATTGTATATATCTCTTTTTTTTCCATGTTTATATAGGATTCGATAATGGCATGGAGGCCTACATAAGAGAATAGGATGTTAAGAATTCAATACACAAGAATTGAGAAAAAGACGAGAGCTAGAAATGAAATTTCGAGATTACAAAATTACACACAAATTTGGATGTCGATAGAGATATTGATGCTTTCATATAAAGATATCTGAAAATATAAAGTTCCTATTTTGTGTTTCGTCAATCTTTACTTTGAGCGATATAATTCAAATATTTTTGTTGTTTTGGACGACTCGAAGCTGAAGTTCACATATCTACTCATGGTGAGGAGTTTTAATTAGTTTCACTAGTTGATATACGAGTTTTGTTATTCAGTTGTAAATAATATTTTACGAGTGAAGTTTTATGCAGTCGCCACGTTCTATAAGTTAGTTTAACTTGTAGACATGTTTCAATTGATATGTTATTTTTCTATTTGAATCTCTTACATATTATTAAAAGTGTTACTGACATATAATAACACTCTTACCATGCCCATTGTTCCTAAGTAATTTTTAAACATTCGTGCTGTGAGGCACCAAATATAAACAACGTGAGATACAGTGTTATGTAGGAATTATTTATTCGGCTATGTATCACAAACCTATTATTAATGAAACGCGACTCTACTTTTATTTATTTCTTCTAACGTCAATTACGCATTTCGTATTTTTGGAGTTTAGCAATTTTATATTCTCCTCTAGTATTAATGTTTGATCGAATGACTACGACTTTAGAAATATTAGACCCTCGAAAATTTAGGAGTACATTTCGATCCTTATCCAAATATTTCATCTTATTCTATAATTCATCCCAACCAATTTCCAATTTATTTTTCGATTACACATTTCTTATGGATATTTAATTATGGATATTTTAAATTATGGATATTTATACATTTTATTTTTTCCCCTCAATTTTATAAAGAAAAGAAACCAAATATTTTTTTTTCCTTTTTCCCTAATTTTCGAAATTACCACTTTAAATGGGGAAAATAACTCAATTTTTCTTCTATCACTATTTTATCATTTTGTATCTCACAACTAAATTATTATTGGACAAAAAATAAATAAAATTTTGATAATTTCATTTCTATTTTATTTTATGTCTTCCAAGTCTATAACTAAAAATCTTCCTACAAATCCCACTAACCCCTTAGTCAAATAAATGAATTTTAAATTTCCTCTAAAACCTAGCTTTTGGCTTCATGTCCCTAATAAAGAAAGCTAGTTATTTTTTTTTACCCTAAACCCCTAATTATTCCCATTAACTATCATTAATCTCCCAAGCAAAAAATCCTTTCCCTTCTCTCTATACATTCTCCTACTTCTCTCTACAAATTTTTCTTCACATCTTCAAAACACACATTCTCCAAATCTTCAAACAATATTCATATCTTGAAAACACACATTCTTCAAATCTTCAAACAATCTTCATATCTTCAAACCACACATTCTTCAAATCTTCAAACAATCTTCATATTTTCAAAACACACATTCTTCAAATCTTCAAACAATATTCATATCTTCAAAACACACATTCTTCATATCTTCAAACAATCTTCATATCTTCAAACATTTCTTCATATCTTCAAAAACATTTCTTCAAACATTTCTTCATATCTTCAAACACACCTCCTTCATATCTCCAAACATTTCTTCATATCTTCAAACACACATCCCTCATATCTTCAAATACTTCTTCATATCTTCAAACACACTTTCTTCATATCTCCAAGAATAATTTCCTCATATCCTCAAACACTTTCTTCTTTCTTCAAACACTTAACAAAAACACAACAACTCTTCTTACTTCTTTATTTTCGAAACTATCACTACTACAATGTAAGGAATTTTCTTCTTCAATCCATTTTGATATTTCTTTTGATTTTTGGTTTGAGGTACACTTAGAAGACAACTTGAAGATAATAGAGACTTGGAACCATCTTGACTAGACCTCAAGAAATTGTGAAGGAATTTGGACTAGAAGGTAAGAAATGAGATTTTTAGTATATTTTCTTCTTCTCTTCTATTTTCCAAAATTTTAATACTCCATTTTCATTTTTGGACTTTTAGGGGCTGACCTTAAGAGTTGTTTTAAGAGTGAGCAAAGAGACCCATTTTGAGACCTCTACTAGTCTCATTTCATCTACTACACAAGGTAAGTGTAGTTTTACCAATATTCTTCACATCTTTCTTCTTTTCTTAAATTTTTAACCTCATTTCCTAACTCCTACATTTTTTTTGATATTCTTTGACTTAGGGACTGACCTAAGTCACTTCTTCATCAAGAGTGATTTAGTCTATTTTTCACCAACAAATCAATCTTTAAGGTGGGTAGAAAAATCCTTTCAACTTCTAGGTGTTTTACTTAAAAATACATGTAGTATTTTGATGAGATATATATTATGTATTGCATGCTATTTTCTTGTATCAAGTTGGAAAAATTCTCAAGTGTTGCTCAAAAATGCGATTTATCGAAAAATAGGGCATACATGTACACTTTATTGTTATACTTGATAAAATTTTGTATGAGAAGGATATGTATGTGTATGACTCTTGAAATATATGTTTTGAATGATTTATAACCTGGAAAAGTCGAGCATAATTGATTAAAATTCAACTTTTAGACTTAAAATGCAAAAATGGAAAGTTGGTGGACTTAATTGCAAGAAAATAAAATTTAAGGGACCCCTCTGTAATTTTTGATTTTTGGGACTGAACTCAGGTTCAAAAATTATGTTTTGACATTTTAATAAAGTTTTAAGAGTTTATAGATAAATAAAATCAACCCTTAAAAGCCCAAGGACTAGATTGTAAAATTTTAGAAGTTTAAGGGCTATTTTGCAATTTTTGAAACTGTACCAGACCCTAATTTTAAAATTTGAAATTTTAACTCTTAAGGGACTGGAAATAACATATTTTAAGTGTATTCCAAAAATCCAAGTATTTAGAGCTTGGAAAGTAATTTAATAAAAATTGAGGGATCAAATTGTAAAAGATTAAACTTGAGGACCAAAATACAATTTCCAGGACTTATGCAGTCCATGCACCTAGCAATACTAATTTAACTATAATTTAATTATATCTTGGACCCAAGGTTCAAATTTCGTAACAATTGGACCCCTAAAAGCCTTAAAGGCAATTATTTCAAAATGGGACAAAAATGAGATTTTCAAAAGTTAAGGGACCTATACTTACTTCTTTTTAAAACTGCTTTTGTCCCAATATCCCACTAACCTTAATGACATTTTACAATTGTAATCACATTAAAATCCCTTCCGGTTTGTGAGTTCCAATTATTTTAAACTTAGAGCCCGAAATGGTAATTCTAACAAATTTGGGGCCAATGTGAGAATTTTATAAAAACTAGACCTCAAAACTTTAAAAACCTAAATCTCTGAACAATTTATAGAATTTAGGAACAGACCTCATAATGTTTCAAGGTCGGGACATTTATTTATTTAATTTTTAACCCCAAAAGTAGTGATTTTTACAAAATGGGGCTAATTGTAAATTGTTTTTTAACAAGGACCTAACTCAAATTATTTTTTTCTTTTAAAGAAACAGCCCTGGACTCTCTGACTTTAATATGAATTACAAATGTTTTATTTTCTCAAAAATCCCTTGTCTTATCGGATCGTCTTGACCGATTAATACCCGATCGCGGGGTGACTTCATCGTCTAGCGGTTTTGAATCTATAACGGGACTTATGTTCCACCTAATCTTTCACGATACCGAAGATTGCTTATCCTCCCGATAATCATCTTCATCCAAATAACTCCACCAATGCCATAATTACCACTCGCGATTTTCAAAACTTTTCATGAACTGCTTCCCGAATCAATATACTCGACTGCCTGGTTGACTACCTGAACGTGTATTTAATTTCCTGCCTGAGTCAACTTGGTGTGTTGGCTCACAGTCGGAATGGATACGTCGGGGATGGAACCGGGCAGCTCGGCTGCTATTTCACTCTTCGGTTCCATCGCCCTAATCCCATTGAGAGGGACGGAGTTTGTCCGAGGGAAGCGGGTCGTAGTACTTGAGGTATAATCATGATTATGACAAATCTGAGCCTTGCTAGCTCCACTGTGGATTTTGTCTTTGTCTATGGAGCGATAAGGTGACAGGTCTTGGACCATCTTGCTCGGGGAGTTACAAGGAAGAACGAAGGAATCGCTGTTTGATCCACATGATTCTAGAGTTAATCGGACCCGATTGGTTGGCGCTACAAACCGCACGCAACCGCTACTTGTATTGCATAGGTTGGCGCTACAAATCCGTACGCAACCGCTACTTGTCTTGCATAGGATTGGCGTTACAAATCCATACGCAATCCTCCTATCTGCATGGACCATAGTGCCTGCTTGACCACGAACTGTTTTCTTAACTGTATAAGTATATTACTTAAATATATTTATCACGACGATTGTGGACTGTGTGTGAAATCATGCATCATCTCTCACGCGTTTTTATACAACTAAATTTCTCGCATTAACTATATACATATCGCCACACTTGCACACAATCACCCCATCCACTGAGATTTCTGTCTCACTCCTTCCTGTTTTCTAACCTTTAGATGAAGAGTACGTTGAAGACGTCGAACCTACCACAGATTGAATCCCTACCATTGATGTGGAGAGACATTCCTTTTACTTTTATTGTTGATTGGACTTCTTCATTTTATTTTGTTTGTTTGTAAGTTAAATTTGGATAGTCTATTGGGTTGTATTCGGATACCGTTGGACCTTAAGATGTAACTCGTACTTGTGTTTATTTTAATTCCGCTGCATTAGACTCTTTTCACTTGAAGTTTCATATCATGGGTTTAGACTGTTGATTTATTTTCTGTTTAAGTGAATGATCGTCGTCGCGTCGCGTTTGGGGCGTGACAGGTGCTCATAAAACATATAGGGACTTAGTGTTTCACATATAATATTTAATTTTGATAGGATCATAACCTCTTCAATGGGCTCCAACGGGTAAGTTTTAATTGTTTAAAAAGTTTTGCACTGGGATTAAAGTGGAAAATAGTAGAATAAAGGTCTAAAATAATATATATATATATATATATAATAACCAAGTCACTTATAAATAGTAAAAAAAACCTTTTTCCCGCCTAAACGCACCTTCCTCAATTAGTAAAAAAATTGTTCCGATTTTTTGTATTTTTTTTGGGTGTGAAATCGAATAAATTATATTAATTAATGGAAACAAATCTTTTATGATTTAAGTATATTAACTAAGTGACAACTGAAACAAATATTTATGTAAACAAATCCGAATTATTTTTGTCATAATTGATAATCAATAAATACATTACTAAGTTATTACAATAATAAATCCCGAGTAAAGTTATTCATGGAAACAAATCCAAAATATTTTTATCTAATCAATAATCAATAAATAAATTATTGGAAATATTACAGTAATAAATCTCGTATAAAGTTGAATGCGGTAAGTTAATTTTTCTTATTCTAATAAAATCAAATCCAATATTTTAAAACATTCACATCATTCTTTATTACTGCAAGTTAATAAATTCATATTATTTTTTAGGGCAGTGAATTAGGTGTCATTAATTTTAATAGAAGGAAATAAAATAAATTTTAATTGACAAAATCGAACTGCAAATCTAAAAAAATACAATTTGAATCTCTTTGTCAAATTGTTGCATGGACAATGTTACATTCCAAATAACCGAGAATATATCTACAAAAATCATAAAGATTATTTACTATAATTACAGTCCAAGTTCCTCTTATAAATATTAATTTTCTTTGTTTTTTTTCCCACTGAATTCATTCATATACTCGAGCATAGTCTTTTCTCTGCAGAAAAACTTTGAAATTTCTTCAAGCAAAACAAAAAATGGCACCACTTTTCTCTTTGATCAAAGACATCAACATGAGCAAAAAGCAATGGGCAATGAAGCTGAGAGTGGTCCGGTTGTACGAGAAGCCAATGTATAACGACAGGAACAAATACAAAGTTTGGAACGCGTATTCCATGATGCTGAGGTACAACGATGTACTATGAAATTTTTTTCTTAATATTACATAATTGGAATTTTAAAACCTTTGTTAATTTTAATTATTTGTTTTTTCGCAGGGTGATAGGATGCATGGAACAATTCGAAAGTTGCATGTAGAGCAGTTTGGAAATAAGCTTATTGAAGGACATGTTTATGTCCTAAAAGATTTTGTTGTTCTTCATTACACAGATAAATATAAGACAACATCCATGAAATATAAAATAATGTTTCATAGCAAGACATATGTTTATGAGCTTGATGAAAACTCACTGCCCAGGTTCATGTTCAATTTTAGAAGTTTTAGGGAACTGTCAATTGCTGACGGGATTGATGGTACCATGCTCTTTGGTATGTTGCGTAGATTTTATACTCGAACATGTTAATTACAATTTAATATATTATTTCAATTTATTATTTTTTGTTTTTTACACAGATATAATTGGGAAGGTCGTAGCTATGCAATCTGCTGAAACAAAAGAGTTTGGAGGAAAACTAACACGCTTCATCGACATCACCATTGAAGACTTGGAGTAAGAATTAATTAACATTCATAATTTTTGAAGTTATATTTTATTAAATTATTTTGGTTAGTGATTTATGGAAAAAAAAACTTCTAATATACACATAAATTGTTTTATTTTGTTTGTGAAACCAACAATTTGAATAACAAATATATTCATAATTTTTGATGTATTATTTTATTAAATTGTGTTAATTCTTGATTTGTGGAAAAATAAATTCAATTGATTTCGCACATGAAATAGTTTGAATGTTTCTGTTCATTTAAATTAAAAAATTATTTTTTTAACTTCTTTAATAGATGTTTTTTTAATATTTAAAAAAAACTGTATATTTAACATTCTTTCAATTGTTTATAGTATTCTTTCTGATAGCAATATTTTGAAAAACACATGTAATAGTTAATTTTTAGAAGTTTATAAAATCAGTATTTTAATATTTTATTTTTAATTTAAAAATTAATATAATATATTATTAATAAATTTCTGAATTTTGTTAGGAATAATCGCATCATTTGCACTTTGTGGGAGGAATATGTGGATGCTATTCTACCATATCTTGATCAACATAGTTTGGAGCCTTTGGTGATAATTCTTCAAATGTGTCGTGCGAAAGTATATCGAGGTAATATATAATATTTAATTCAGTCAATATAAATTATTTCGATTTTTTATTTTTTGAATTTTTGATGAATTTTTTAATTTTTTTTGTAATTTTGTTTCTGATCAAGTTAAAGTTTCAAACACATATCATGTGACTAAGCTGATTGTTAACGATGGTGCTGAGGAAATTTGTGATTTTAAGAGGAGGTTTGATAATTATATATTATTTATTTTAATTTAAATTTAAGCCAATTTTTTTAATATAGTACGATAACTTTTAATCAGGGATACACGGGGCAATAACCCAGCCCGCTCAATAAGTCATCTTTCTGCCCCGATAACAAGGTCTATACCAGAGGACTTAGCTTCCGGTGAATCCCCGTTCCGATTGATTGATCAGTTATACGCCAATGAAGAGGTATTTTTCATACTGAATTTTTTTTAACATTTTTATACATTACTACTTTTTTTCGTGCTTTTATTAATTTTTTTTTTGGTTTTAAAAATAGGTTGGGAGTTTCTGGTAAGTGCCACAATCTTCTATTTTATTGGAGATTGGTGGTATCTATCATGCAAAAAATATCCTAAAAAGCTCACACAAGTTGGTGATAAGTTTTATTGTTGTGACAAATTTATGCATTCTGGAAATTTCAGGTATTTGATTCATTTTCGCTATTTGTTTGTTATATATAGTTCATTATTTAACATTTTAATGTACAATTCTTAAAGGTATAGGATCCCACTTGAGGTTGGTGATGATAGTGCGAACACACCATTGTTGTGTTGGGAAGAGAGTGCGAAGCGTTGATTGGAAAACATTCGACTACGAAAAATGAGTTATATTTGAGGTATATTTTTTTTTCATTAGGCTAATTTTAAATTTTGATAATGTTAGTAGTTTGTTTATTTATTATTTGATTGTTTCTTTTGAATTTTTTAGAGAGAGGGTTGGGAGGATATTTGAATAGTTACAAATTAGTGGATAAAAAGTGTTTTTTAAGGTGCAAGTTATTTTATTAAATTGATTAAGCATTTACGGGAGCTTTCTTGGTTATGAGGCTTACTGCGGATCCTGAATTGCTTAGGCAATATTCTACTTTTGCCATTGAAAGTCAGGTATAATTGTTTATTATATTTTTTGGAGTTTCTTATATGATTTATTTATTTGTGTTTTTCAATAAATTTTATTTTATTATAGGAATCGGATTACCTGTCAAAGCTTCAGGAAGATAATAGTGAACACATAAAAGATGGTAATTCGTCTGAAGATGAAGTTAGTACGCCGGATAAGTTGGTCAAGAAAAATATAGTTGTTGGTGAAAGTTCGTCAATTAAAAGAAAATTGTTGGATGAATTTTCGTCTTCCAATAATATCAAGATGCAAAAAAAAGAGATCAAGATCAAGGTGGAGGACGAAAAAAAGATTTAGAATATTATTAGGAAGATTTTTTATTGTTTTTGTTTTATAATTAATGGTATTGAAGTTTATTTTTGAATAATGGATCCTCAGATGTTTAGAGGATACTTTTTTTGGATATTATGAATAGGAATTATGGGCTCTTTGATTTTTTTATATAGGTTTAAATTTTCAAATATTGTTTTTATTTATATGTCCAATAACATGTTTATTATACATGATCATTTTATTAGCTTAAATATTTGCAGTTTACCTTCATAAGGATTTCTTAGGATTTTTCTTTTACTCACAAGGCAACTTTTTAACTTTAAAAAGCTGAAAAATAAATTAATATTTCGATTAAGGTAAAAATTCTTTAAATATAAGTTCAACAATACTAAATAATCGAAAGAGCCAATGTTTGAATTCAACAATAACGTATCTTATTGGAAATGTTTATTTATATTGCAATTTAATTTTGTTTTTTATTAAAATATTTTGAAATAAACTAATATTAATTTTAATAAAAATTAAATATTATGAACAACTTTGTGGTTGCAGTTTTGTATTCGATACATCTCTTATATTCCCAAAAAAATTCCTTCAACATAGAACTAAATAATTTTAGAAACAATTAGAGTGACATTTTAAAAACAATAATATAAGAACCTAAGAACCAACAGGATTCCACTACACTCAACGTGTAGGGTCAAGTGGCTTATTTTCTCAGGATCTTTTTTGGTAAACTTATAATCAAAAAAATCAAATGTATGTAAGAAATTAATAGACGTTCAGGATTGAACCAAAATGTTTAACATAAAAGCTTCTATTGTCTAGGATTTTCAGTCACAACACATTTAATCACAACATTACTGCCATTGAATAAAAACTGTACGCATCAATGAATAAAAACTATACGCATGAATGAATAAATAAGAGAAATCACAACATTACTGCCAACAATATCATTTGAGAATGTCACAGTCATTAGCAAAAATATAAAATGCACAATACAATAGGTAACCAAGAACAAATACTTATCAAATTCAGTTTTCAGAAATATGCATATAATCAGTACAAGTACTTATCAAAATTAGATTTATTCACTTCCATATATATATTTCAAAAATTGCAATTAAAATTACGTGATATATCTTCTGATAATATATTTTATTTGTTTCTATAAATTCGTATATGGCATCAATATCTATACCATTTTTATTTCACTGAAACAAAAGATATCATATATGATACACAAAATCATAAGGGTTATCTCATATACACCAAAAAATATATCTTTGACAAATTTTTGCCCAAAATTTCCTTAACATAAAATCGACAGTGTTTATGTATAGATAAATATAGAAATTGAAATCTCAAGTTAATTTACTCACTCTTTAAATATTTCCTTTTCAACATGAATCGTTTTTCAGTATAAATAATCCCACAATTATATTTGATCCACTGATTTCATAATACACTTATCTCATAGCACAAGTATCAGGAAGACAAAAGCATCGAAGACAGAACATAAACATCATACACAAGGTCATACAGCAGCAGAAAAAAGATATACAACTTAACAAGAATGAGAAAGCTAACAGGTTCTGTAGTTTTGGGAAGCAAAAAGGAAGAGAAATAACATCATTCACGACGGTATTTTACTTTAAAATATATTTTATTGTTTGTTGATTCTTTTTAAATTTTAGTCTGAGTTTTTGTGGTTATTCATGAAAACTTTTGCTGGTGATCAAGTTGAGTAGTATTGTACTTATCTTTGCCGTATTTTTCTTCGCTTGTTTGTTTTGTAATTCGTATTGTTATGCACATCCTGAAACAAAAAAAATAAATTGATTAGTTTTATATTAAAACAAAAAACTATTCATGTCATTTTAATATAAAAAATAGGTACAAATTATGAAATACTTATCTGTTTGAGTGCTTTGGATGATTTGTGGTAGGTTGTTTTCATCACCCTTTAGAATAACCTCGAAACAAAATAAAGTAATTATTGACATATATTAATAAAATATAATTAAAACATATATACAATTACATATATAAAACATTTAAAAATTAAGCACTAAAAGAAAGACTTTTTTTGTTGATAATGGTAGATTTTGTTTATGTTTATTACTTTTGAAAACTGATAATGATATATTATTAACAACGAAACTAAATATATTTTCTGAAATGTTTTTATTAAATTATTTATATAGATATCAGGGCATTTAAATTAACATAGCAACGTTTTTGATAAAATAGGTTAATAACAGAAAATTACTCGCAAAAAATGACAAAATTATGTCTATCGATTTTTATACAGAATAATAAAAAGATTTTTTTGAAAATGCAATTATAAACTTCTGTATATAAACAACAATACATTTTCGGAATTTTTATATAAACAACAATACAATTTTAAACTTCTGTTTATAAACCAAAAATCTTAATAATGAACAGAAAAATAAAGAAAAATAATTAAAAATGGTGTTCAGTAATTTAAAAAAAAATACTCCTGACCTTGGGTATATTCGCCGCTCTAAACCGCACCGTCGATTCTATTTTTCTCATACATTTTTCCGGTACAACTGAATCACAAAACACTTCATATCTGAAAATTTTTAACAATACATGCAACTAATAAAATATATTTATACGTCTATTTTATATTTCTATATTAATTTTTTTAAATTAATATAATAAAAAATACGGATATAAATAAAATTAACAAAAACTTAAAGAAAATTTAGTTTTAAATAGATCTGGTATTTTTTCGAAATATCTAAACATAAAATGAGATATTATTTATGAAATCCCTCAGATCTGTAAAAATTTTGGTATTATATTTCCAGATCTGGAAAAAAAATAGTGTAACAAATAATATCTAATTTCTTTTTTGAAAATCTGAGTTTTCTAAACTCTAAAAAAAACTATAAATATTTAATAATTTTTTCGATTAAATTAAAAAATTTAAAAATATCTGATGAACAGTCTTAAAATATGCGAAAAACGAGAGTTTTTACTCACTCCATTTTTCCGAACAAAATCAAAATTTTCTGTCGCCTCTTCTCAAATTTTTTGATCAAAGGTAAATAAAAACCCAAAAGACTGGTGGTTTGAACTCAAAAACCCCAGTTTTTCGGAGATTTTTTAATTTGAATATAAACAAAAAAAACTCAAATATCCGATAAACAGTACTAAATAGTCGAAAATTCGAAGGTTTGAACTCGAAAACCCATGTTTTTCCGAGAAAAATCGGATAATATTTTCGACCAAATAGATTTTCGATCAAAATGACCTAGATGTTCAAAAAACCAAAGGTTTGAACTCAGAAACCTCAGTTTTAGGAACGATGATCGATTTTTTTTTCCGCCTCAGAATGTTTTCAGAAAAAAACTTTCTAAAAAAATAATTTTCGAACATAGATTCTTCATTTCAAAAATTGTTTGATTTTTTTGAAATGAAAATCGTAGAGTGTAACAGGGGTGAGAGAGTGAGGGAGGCGAAGGAAGAGACAAAGAGAACCAAACATCTGAGGCCAAACACAAATGACTTGTGTTGTGGCTGAAAACCCTAGACAAAGGAAGCTTCTAGGTTAAGCATTTTGGTTCAATCCTGACCGTCTATTTCTTAGACGTGTAAAAATCGTGAGGTAGAAATAGGTAAATGAAAGTGGGCTCATTAACTCGGTTCTTTAATCATGTAAAATGGAAATTGGGCTTGGGTTGGGCTATTTTAATTGGGCTCATGTCTGATTTTAGACTTGGGCCTTTTTTAATTTATTATTTATTTATTATTTATTTAGTATTTATCTTTTTATTTTTTAATGTGTATTTAATTTCATTTAATCTGTTTTTTATATTTAATATTTTATTTTATTATAATTAAAATCGGTAATTTTAATTAAATTCGGTAATTTCCTAAATTATTAAACAAATCAAATATTAAATGAAATTCATTATTTATATATTATGCATTTTTTTATATTTGTTTTATTTCGAAAATTTAATAATTATATAAATTAAATTAATGGTTTATGAATAATGATTTTTTCTTAATATTTTGTATTATATTTTTAAATGTTTTTATAAATTCAATATTTTTTCATAAGCTCATTTATTGTTTTTCTTTAGAAAATTGTACAGGTTTAGCAGGCACTCCTTCTAATCTGGCAATGGAATTGAATTTCAACCTTCGTCAAGCAGTACTATTTATCAATTGTCGGGTTCACCGCTTAGTGACATCACAAATGGTATATTCAATATTTTATTTATTCATTCAGTCTTTAAAATAATAAATAGTTCATATTATTTATTCATTTTTTTTAATACATGTAATTGAATTTGTTGCAGTCGTTGTTCCCAGCTTAAAAACTAAGCCTCGAAAAAATCTCAAGAATGTTAGCAATTCATTTGGTGATAGAGTTGTATCATCTATCAAGAGCACCTACAATACATCAGTGGTCATCGATCTTACGCCTGATGATAATGTTCAAACTGATACCATTAATGCAAATACTCTAATCACTGAAAATGTAACGACTGATGTAAATCAAACAAATTCGTTTGAGCATGTGTCCTTGACTACAATTGGTAATTATAACTATTTTTATATTTTTTAATGTAATTAATCAATTTAAATATTATTAAGATAATTAATAAATCATTAGTTAATTTACAGATTACTGGGATGTCGGTGACGCCACATACACTTGCCAATTTTGTGGTGCGTTATTTTGGTACGAGAAAAGGCTACGGTCCCACGTAAAATCCAACAATCCTCAATATTCCCCTGTGTTGTGTTCATGGAATTATTCAGCTTCCTTCTATCAAACAACCACCTCATGTGCTTCATGAATTATTATTTGGAGTTAGTGATAAGAGCAGGCATTTCCAAGAAAATATAAGATCGTATAATAATATGTTTTGTTTCACATCAATTGGAGGCAAAATCGATACTGATATAAATAAGGGTCAAGGTCCTCCAATTGTTCGCTTGCATGGACAAAATTATCATCTTATTGGTAGTTTGTTGCCCTTCGATGGTTCCATTCCAAAATTTTCACAGATGTACATATATGATACGAATAATGAAATCTCAAATAGGCTAAATTGTGTGAGGTAAGATTTATTTTTAAATTTAGTTTGGATAATATTTTGTTACTTTGTACTCTATTCACTCCAAATGTTTTAATATCGTTTTGTAGACAAGGAAGCGAAACTAATAATTTGCATCAAGATATTGTTGCTGAACTAAAAAAAATGCTGGATGAAAATAATGTTTTGGTGAAGACTTTTAGAATGGCCAAAGACAAAATCCAACAATCTTCAAATTCTGATGTTCGATTGCGTCTAATAGGTGCCCGAAATACTGATGCAAGGAGGTACAATTTGCCTTCAAGTTCCGAAGTTGCTGCTTTGATCGTTGGTGATTTTGATCATGCTCTAGGTGAAAGGGATATTGTGGTTGAAACGAAAGCAGGATATCTGAAATGGATAAATGAGTTGAATGCCTCTTATGGTTTTGCAATATCCTTTGCTATTACCTTACGGTGAAGATGGGTTCAGAGAAGACATCCCATTCTCTGAATTGAAGAAATCAAGTCCAGGGGCAGAAAAACAATAAGCGTTCGTGAATTCTTTGCATATAGATTACACGACAGATTAATAGAATCTTTGACAATTCTATCATCGCGTAGATTGTTTCAACAATTTGTAGTTGACGCTTATACAATGGTAGAATCGTCATGATTGAAATATATTCGCTTGCATCAAAAAAAGTTGCATTGCGATATATATAAAGGGCTGCTTCCGGATCTTTGTGTTGAATGGAGACATCAATCCCAAGACTCAAGGAAAACGTATTATATTACCCTCCGGTTTCACGGCGGTGCACGATTCATGATACAAAGCTATCAGGATGCAATGGCTATTTGTCGTTGGGCTGAATATTCGAATTTATTTATAACATTTACTTCCAACCCAAAGTGGCTAGAGATTGTTCGTTTCCTTGAGAATAAGAATCTGAATCCCGAGGATCGACCCGATATTGTTTGTAGAATCTTCAAAGTTAAGCTAGATGCTTTAATCAAAGATCTACGGCAAAATGAAATATTTGGGAAAATCGTAGCAGGTTATGAGTTTTTTATATTATTTTTATATTATTATTATTATTATTATTATTATCATTACAGTTTAAATGTTATTAATCATTATATAATTTTTTGATTTCCTAATTTTATTCATTGCAGTTGTATACACCATAGAATTTCAGAAACGTGGATTGCCTCATGCTCATATATTACTATTTCTGGCTAAGGAAGACAAGTTTCCAACCGCAGCTGAAATAGATAGAATTATATCAGCCGAAATACTAGACGAGGCATCTGATCCATGCTGTTATGCGGTAGTGAGAGACTTTATGATTCATGGTCCATGTGGTGATGTAAGAAAAAACTCACCATGCATGTCCAAGGTCGTTGTTCAAAGCATTTTCCGAAAAAATTTGTTGATGCTACTACTATTGATGAAGAAGTTTATCCACGTTATAAGCGTCGGGATAATGGCAGTTGAGAAGAACGGTGTACCTCTTGACAACATATATGTTGTTCCTCATAATCGCCAATTGCTACTCAAGCACGGTCCTCACATTAATGTGGAGTGGTGCAATCAATCAAGATCGATTAAGTATTTGTTTAAATATGTGAATAAGGGGCACGATCGTGTGACAACTTCATTCTATCAGAGTACAAATGATGACGAATCTGAGAAACCTGTCGATGAAGTCACCATGTACTACGATTGCAGATATGTTTCGTCATGCGAGGCAGCGTGGAGATTGTTGGGATTTGAACTCCAGTATAAATACCCTTCCGTAGAACGCCTTAGTTTTCATCTTGAAAACGAGCAGAGCATTATTTTTCATGATTCGGAACGAATAGATGACGTCCTAAATAAGAGTACTTTTAAGGAAAACATGTTCTTGGCATGGATGGAAGCCAATAAGATATATCCTGAAGCAAGAGAGCTGACTTATGCCGAAGCTCCGACAAAGTTTACATGGAAACGACCCAATCGGAAGTGGGTAATACCCTTCTGTAGAACGCCTTAGTTTTCATCTTGAAAAAAGCATTATTTTTCATGTTTTGGAACGAATAGATGACGTCCTAAATAAGAGTACTTTTAAGGAAAACATGTTTTTGGCATGGATGGAAGCAAATAAGATATATCCACGAAGCCAGAGCCGACTTATGCCGAAGCTCGACAAAGTTTACATGGAAACAACCAATCGGGAAGTGGGTGCCAAGAAAAGCTGGAAAATCTATAGGGACGAGTCTTTTATGTGCCTCCGGTCTTTGGTGATATGTACTATTTGAGGTGCCTCATCAATGTAGACGTGGTGCCACGTGTCATGATGATTATAAGAAGGTTAAAGGGTTCAACACTCTTCATATCGTGACACTTGCTATGCTCTGGGGTTTGTTGGAAGATGATATAGAAGACGTTGATGGCATCTTTGACGCGAGCCACTGGGCGTCTGCAGAGTCTCTACGGATTATGTTTGTCTCATTATTGTTGGGAGATTCTTTAAGCATGCCACACATGGTGTGGGATAAATGCTGGGAACATCTTTCGGATGATATTCTTTATAGACAACGAGCTCTTATGCAGCATCAAGGTATTACAATGATTTTCCAAGATATTTAATTAAACTTTTATTTATGTGTATTTGTAGATACTAAAAATATGGATCCATATTTGTTTTATTAAAATTTTTCCATTTTATTCTTTTGTACAGAGCTGATATTGAGTGAGAATGAAATCAAGAATCTGGCATTGGTGGAAATTGAGAAACTAATGAGAAGTCGCGGCAGGAGCCTACGTGAATTTGATACAATGTCATTCCCAGATTTTGATGGTTTTGAAATTAATCAGAATAGATTGATATATGATGAGTTAAGGTATGATCGTAATTTGTTGCTTGCGGAGCACCAAAACCTTATTTCGAAGATGACGGACGAACAACATCAAATGTATTCCAAAATAATACGTGCCGTTGAATGCAACGAAGGTCGTATGTTCTTTGTATATGGATACGGAGGTACTGGAAAAATATTTCTGTGGAGGGCTTTATCTTCTAGGTTGAGATCTGAGGGACAAATTGTTCTAAACGTGGCATCGAGCGGCATAGCGAGCCCTTCTCTTACGGTGGAAGGACGCGCATTCTTGATTTGTTATTCCGTTAAATCCAAATGAACAATCAACGTGCAATATCAAACAAGGAACCCATTTCGGAATTGATTGTTCGTTGTAAACTTATAATTTGGGGACGAAGCACCAATGATGAATAAATCTTGTTTTGAGTCGGTGGACCAATTTGCAGACGAGATATTATGCGGCTCGAGAACCCACAAAATCTCCATGTCCCTTTTGGAGGTAAAACTGTCATTTTCGGTGGGGATTTCGGACAAATATTACCTGTTGTACCCAAGGAACACGACAGGACATTGTTAATGTCACAATAAATTCTTCCCACTTGTGGGATTATATTCTGATCCTCGATCGACCAAGAATATCGTCTTCAAAGTCTTGGACAAACGATGATTATTCGAGTTGGTTAAATTTTTCGAATGGATAGCAAGCATTAGAGACGGAACAATTGGAGAAGAAAGTGATGGTTACTCCACTATTGATATTCCTCGAAGATATTTTGCTCGAGGCAATCGATGATCCGATTGGAACTATTGTTGAAGATACCTATCCAATGTTTAGAGATGCCATTGATGATCCGACATATTTGAAGGAAATAGTTATTTTGCACCTACACTTGATGTTGCCGAGTCAATTAATCAATATATGACGTCTTTGAATCGAACCGAAGGTCGGCGTTTTGAGTTCGATTGCACGTGTAAGTCGATTCTAATATTGATTTCTTGCATGATATGCACACACGGAATTCCTAAATGGTATAAAATGCTCCGGTGTCGAATCATGAATTGCATCGAAGGTTGGGACTCTGTTATGCTATTGAGGAACATCGACTATTCGATTGGATTGTGCAACGTACAAGATTAGTGATACGCGACTTGGCAAGCATGTACTTGAGTCTAAAATCTTAAGCGGTGCCAATCTTTGGTCATAAGGTGTTGATTCCCGAATGACACTAACCCTTCCGGACCTTAGGATACCATTCAAGTTTCAAAGCGTAGACAATTTCCTCTAATTATTTCGACGCAATGACCATTAACAAGAGCAAGGACAATCTCTCTCCAATGTGGGTCTCTATTTGAAAAATCCGGTTTTTTGAGTCATGGTCAATTATACGTTGTTGTATCTCGAGTTACGAATCCTAAGGGACTGAAAATATTAGTTTGTGGAGATGATAATTCGAAAAACAAACAGACGAATAATGTTGTTTACAAGGAAGTATTCTAAAATGTGTAATTATTTTATTTTGAGAGGAATGTGTAATTATTGAATGTATTTATTAACTTGATTTATTTTTTTCGAGTTTGTATTTTTCAATTATACGTTCTTATTTATTTTAATCTTTGTATATACAAGTACTTTACATTCAACAACACGTTTCATCACATCTCGTGCGCCGCACGGTCGGGTACTAGTATATATTAGATAATAAAGTAAATATTAAAATGACACAAATGTTTTAAAAATCTAAAATAATAAAATAGTAAGTGAAAAAAGATAAATTTGGATGGGAGGCAACAAGCCAACTTCTATACTTTTGTAACCAAGTAGAGTAGCCCATGCAAAATTAAACTAAGTAAGAATGAGTGAAGCCATTGACCAGTGAAATTGTAATAATTTTCCACCAATCTAGTCACAGCCTATTCTCATATTAGGGTGGTGGTAGCCCATACACTTTTTATGATCAAACTTTAGAAAAAAAAAATGATAGTGATGATAAAATATCGCCTAAGAGATTCAATTAAGACATTTTGGTATCTGAAAAGAGGCCAAAAAGAAAAGCAACCCCAAAAAGATAATCAAAATGGTGATGATTGCACCCCACAACTCTTTCACTTATTATTAGTATTTTTCCTTTATTGACATTTAATTCTATGTTTTGCACTTCCAGCTGTATGTTTTCCCACTAGACATCTCTTTTCTTGTGAAGGGGTTCAAATTTTGACAATAAAATTGAGATTATCCAAAATAGCTATTTTTAATTTTATTATATTTTTCTCATTTCTTTGAGATTAGGTGAAATGTGGTAAGAGTATGAATGAGATGGAGAAAAAGAAATCCCAGCTACAAGGTTTTAGGGTGCGATTGTATATGCTTTCATTTTGAAAATTTTATTTTCTCTAGAGAATA
This sequence comes from Rehmannia glutinosa, assembly GCA_016081115.2. Lineage (NCBI taxonomy): Eukaryota > Viridiplantae > Streptophyta > Magnoliopsida > Lamiales > Orobanchaceae > Rehmannia > Rehmannia glutinosa. The sequence goes on from CM071928.1 coordinate 68,794,446, forward strand.
GTGAAAAACAATTTTGGTGAAAGTTTTTGGAAAATTTTGAGAATGTGAATGGATATGTAATGATGAAAGTTGATTTGATTTAAAAATAGTAAAATAATGATTGGATGTGATTGATAGTTAGTAATGTGTAAGTGAGTAAATAGTGAAATTTGAGGGAGAATGTGTAATAATGACTAGTTTTTGTGAAAAAATGTGTAGATGTGATTGGTAAAAGAAAAATGAGAAAAAGTGAAAGTGAGAGAATAGTATATTTTCTGAAAAATTTCATAAACAATCACATGTTTGGTTAAAAAAAATTCTCCAGCGGAACGAAAATGAAATCTCGTTCATATCCAATCGCAGCCTTAGGCTGCGAATGGATATGAGATTATTTTCATTTTCGTTCCGTTAGAGAATTTTTTTCAATCCAATATGTGATTGTTTATGAAAATTTTCAAAAAATACACTATTCTCTCACTTTTATTTTTTCTCTTACCAATCACATATACACACTTTTCATAAATAACTAATCATTATTATACATCTCCCATAAATTCCACTATTCATATACTCACATATTTCTAACTATCAATTATTATTTTACTATTTCTATATCAAATCAACTTTCATCATTACTTTTTGATCTCATGTCCAATCACTCTCTCAAAATTCATATTTTTTCTTCCAAAATTTTTTTACCACTATTATCTAGTAAAATAAAATTTTCAAAATGAAAACATATCCAATCGCGCACTTAACCTTTTTTAGGACTTTCCTATTTGGTCTATTGATTAGTGTATCATTATATATCAACAACTAATTTTGGAAATAATAATTGTGTAATAGACAAATACAGGAGAAAGATATCAACATAAAATTAAGTTTAATACTACATTCTTGGTAACACTCGGGTTTAATCTATCATATTGATAATCTTACTTTTGTTGCATGATCGATGAAGTTGGTATGTTCATAATTGGATTAATTTTTTTAACATGTAAAATAATAATACAATAAACGAATTATTAGTAATTAATATATCTGTCAATATATACCGACATATAAACTGTATTTTTTTGTAGTGATACTTTAAAGATAGAAAATAAATAATTAGTTAATAAAATTATACCGCAAAGCACAAAATCAGGCCAAATCATGTATATAAAGATAATACTAAATATTTTTTAAAAAAAATAAAAAGTTTAAATAAATTGAAATCAACTTAACTGATGTTAAATGATTAAACGAAAACTCTATTTATAAACTAATTAACAAAATAAATTGATCTGCATGCAATTCAGCAATATATTCCCGATTAAATCAAATGGACACACAAATTTATTCCGTTTTTGACAATAACTGATGAAAATCGTAGCCAAAGCAATTTAAAGCATGGTGCAGCTGTAAAGGTGCAAGATATTATGTCATATTACCACTTCAGAAGCAGCCAAGCAGCAATAATTATAGACAGAAATATTACTATTGTAAAAGAAATTTATTGAGGACTAATCATTGGGCACTAATACACTTGAGCACTTTTCATTTTTATATGAGAAAAAAACATGTAATTATGTAAACAACAAAGATAATAATATGTTCTGGGCCTTCTGGCTAGGCTTTACAAACTCAGTATTATAAAGAGTACTAACACTTTTACAATTTGTGGTGGGACTTTTCTGTGTCAATCCCACATATTTATCTAATTATATTATATAGATAATTTAATACTAAAAAAGAAATACGAAAATATAGATTAGAATATAATCAAATAAGGTACTCATAATATAAGGTGTAAATGATATTTTGTAATCGAGGGTAAATTGCAGATCTGGTGACTTTAGTGGTTCCATTCTCTCTACTTTCTCTCTACATCTTCTCAACAACAAATCTTATTTTTCCCCATTCCTCCAATAAGGAGGATGGGGGAACAACTAAAATGCTCTAGTTCTTTGGTTTCTTGCATTTTCCTCGGTTTGGGAGTGTATTTTCCCCTTGTGGGACTATAGTCTCTCTTAATGGGAGTGTTTGGTTTCCCTTTGTGGGAATTTATTTTTGTTTTATTTTTTATTTTTGTTTTCGTTTGTTTTGTTTCAGATCTGTCTATTTGGGTTCAAGATCTGGTCTTTTTGGATGTAGATCCGGCCGATGAATTTTGATCTGGTGACTTTGGTGGTTGATATCTGCGAGGTGGTGGTTTCATCAAGAAAGACACGAGATGGAGTTGGATCCGAGCATTTTGATGATTGAAGGAAGGTTTTGTGACTGATTTGGAACTACTAGCCATTTGATGGAGTTTTGTTTTTTCTCTTGTTGCAAAATTTTTCATTTGTGTTTTTTCCAAGCCCCCGTATTTTTCTTTTCATTTGGGATTGTGACCACCTTTTGTGAGTTTATCTTGCAATTTTGCAGTCTTTCAGTTTGAATAACGGAAAATTGCTATCCATACGGATCGCTTCTATGTAATCTTATGGATTGGGCTATTTAGCCTCTTTGTATGTTTTTTCTTTGATTATATATAAAACTATCGTTTGAAAAAAAAAAAAAAAAAAATTGAGGGGTAAATTGCATTTAACCCAATTAGATTCAACAACATCCTTTTTTTATTGAACATGCTTACGAATTGTTGGAAATTTATAAGATGTTGCTTAATATTTTTTTTTTCTTCGTTATGGATGTAAATTTGACCCCACACACATTTGAAATAGACTTTGTCATAATCCAATCACCAACCTAACTAATTATTTTAGGTTTAATAGAACACGCATGTTTTTCAGATATTGCAAAGAAAAATTTATGTCATCGATCCGACAGAGCAGGACAATTCTATTTGAAATAAAAGAACAAATTGGACAAGTATTATGGAGTATTTTGGTCCTAAGCAGCTAAGAAGTAGGGTTAAAAATACACTTTACAGTCCAGTAAAAAGTTATTTCGGTGGTGATCGTTATAGAATTTTTGTCTTACGGTGAAATATTTTAATTAAGTTAAATTAATTTTTGAATTTGAGTTTTCACTAGAAAAAAAATATCAATTTATCTAAAATAACTGTAAAGTATAGATGAAATCATTGTAGGTAAAATCACAGAATTTAAAAATATTGGTAAAATACCTACAATATTTCCGTCGGTATAATTTGTGGAAAAACAATATCTTTTATTATGTTGTAGGCATTCTATTCTCTAGGTAATTTAAATTAAATTTAGTAACAATATTATTTATGTCCGTAAATTCTATCGATCGGTACACTAAAATTTTCTTTTAGTGTTTTTAAATCCCGGAATTACTACTATTTATGAATTTGAAATATGATTTTTTATTTTTGAATTTATTTATTTATTTATTGTGAGGGAGAAGCTAAAGGGGAACGTTGAACAAAACGTTCTTGGTTATCTCCACGTGTTAGGAAAGTGGTGATGTTTGTATTTCCCATGTATTATTATCCTTGAAATTTCAGCTTGAAAAGTCCAAGAGCTGCTTCTGGAATATGTGAAACATGTAATAAAAAGATAGGAAAATGAAGAATGATTTAAAATAACTCTGTAATGTCTAACTATGCATTTATAGGGAAAATTCAATTGCAAGTTTCAAACTTGTACTTCTAATATTAAACTGGAAGTAATATTAAATATTACAATGGAAATTCAAATATGAAATATATATATATTGATATATCTAAAAATTATTTAATGTTTTTTTAGAGAAAAAAATATTTAATGTTATATGTCTCTGGCTGTCAGGTTTTTTCATTTTTCTTTATTTGGGCTAGGAATTATTATATATTAACTCACTGGATTAGTTTTAATATTAATAATTGACGAGGTACAACTCAAATAATAAATATCCAAACACTTATTAGGGTAGCTTGTAGTTATTGAGGATGGTAGGGGAATGGGAGTTTGATGTGGTGAATTGGAAAATGTTATATTAATATAGAATTTTATTAGAAAGCGTAATATATGTTTGGATGTTGATTGGAGAAAAAAGTTGGGAAGGAAATATATTTGGGGGAGTTAAACAAACACAACCTAAACAAAATAAGTCCAACAAGGTGATTCTTTTGTGGGTCTAACGGCCCTATATGGTGGTCCATACACCGCTCAACACTAGATAAGAAGTCAATTCCCGAATCCTATAAATACTCCATCATGCCAAACCTCATTTCCAGTGTATGAAAATCATTGTGAATTTTGATTATTCTTTGACTCTTTAGTATGACCTGAATGTCGGAGGATTTTTGACGGGACAACCCAACACCCTAACGATTTGTTCTCGCTCTGCACAATGACCGAACTCAATCGAAGACTTCCATCTCCAGGACTTCCAGAATAAAGTGATACCATCAATAATTTATAATTTGATGTAATTATTTGCATTCTTCTGTGACGACCCGACCCTTTTTAATTACTCGAGCTTTTATTTATGAATAATGTTGCCTCACCTAGCTTATATTTTTAATGTGTGATTTACTCGCTTTATGAAATTTTATATATTTTGAACATCCGAGAACAGATTGCGCCCCTAACTACAGTAATGGAAATGAAAAGACATCACGATGACATATATATTATGAATATTATTATGGAAGTTTCAGACTTAAATTTTAGGATCGGGATTTTAGTACCGAATAAGTGATTTTCGGAGATTTTCACAAAAGTGCTTATTTATACTTTGGGAATTCGAGATTAAGTTTCAACATTTTATTATTAGTGGCCATCAAATTTATCAAAATCGAGTTTTAACTAACTCTCAGGATTTTTTAGAAATTTAGGAGCTTACTTGAGTATTTTAAAAATATTAACTCTTATTAATATTTTTTTATATAGATATTTTTCTCACCTCAAGCCTCCTGTTTTTTTTATTATAAAAAACCCCCCAACACTTGCTCATCTCCCTCACACTCTCATACTTAGAAAAAAAATCACCATTGTAGAAGGAAAAAAGCTTCAAAGGTAATTTCTTCATCTTTTCTTCAATTTATGTCATTTCTTTAAATCCTTTTAGAAAAATGATCCTATGCAATAGTTAACCATAGTAATCAACTTGATTATTAAGATATGAAGATTTGAACCCCCATTTATGCCCCTTAATTTTCGGCCTTAAGTTTTCGAACAAATAATTTTTGTTTCAATTTTTGTTTGTAAATTGTGTTATATCTAATTAGTAGGAGTATGATTATATGTTTTTAATCTTGTTTTGAAAATGAAAATTATCCCCTAAACTCCTAGAAGTGGGACGGCCAAGGGCTTAATTTTTTAGGGTGATGTTTTTTAAAATGAAGCATGATTAATGATAGTAGGATAGTTAAATGTGATGATTCTAGTCTTTGTTTTTAATTTTAAGTTATATATGATTTTTGATGGTTTAATCTAGATATTAATGGCTTAAGAAGATTTTTACAAGTTGTAAAAGTGATTATTGGAGAAGAACTTAAGGTAGTTGATGAACTTGAACAATTTTGGATTTATGGTCCCATTAATTCACCAATTTTACAAATAGAAGCTTAAACCCTTAAGGATAATTTTTGATGAAAACTTTTAGTTTCTAAAAGTGATTTTGAGGATAAAAAGTTGATAAAATTTAGTGTTTAAGGTTAGAGAACCGGAAAAATTGAATAGAGCTCGAAAAACGACAAAATACGCCCCGCCGGGTCCTACCACCACCCACCGTAGGTGGCGGCGCCGGAGCGGGCTGGGGGTGGCCGGAAGTGGTGATAGTGGTGATGAATAGTGGCTGATTTTAATGTTAGAGTGGTAGGTTAGTAGGGTAAGGTATAGGTGTAGGTGCATGTGCGTAAGAAAAAGTGACCGATTTGACATAAAGTGTGATGTGATGTGACTTGATGTGATGTGATGTGTACTATGGCACACAAACCAATGCTATTTATAGGATTATTGACGTTAAGTGATTAGGTCAGTAAGTTCGAGTTTCATGATTAAGATATTTTCGAGATTTTTCGAGATGACATGTCAATTTTTTTTAAATAAATCAAGATTTTAAGTCGAGATAAGATTTTATAAATTAAGGTTTCGATTAACCGAGAAATTCATCTAAAAGAGTCGTTAGACGATTAATTGATTTAGGTGATTAATTAAGGATTAATTGAATTATAGTTGACTTTGATTATGTTGACTTTGACTTTATGTTGACCGTTAACTTTGGTCAACTATCGTTTTAAAGGGTGCCGAACATCCGATTATGAGATAATTGACTTTAGGAACATATTAGACTTGTTACTTAATGATTATTACATTGTCTATGTCATTTAAGTTAAAAGAATTAATCTGTGTTAGGTCGCGCAATCGGATACGGACTCATTCAAACAAATACATCACTAGCTTTCTCAGTAAACTTCAAGGGTGGGCAAACTTCTAATTTTATAAGTATGTTGCAATCTTTGTTATACTATGCTTGTCAACTTTCTATAATCGCTATAATGTGCCTACGGGCTATCTACAAGTCGCCTTAGGGTGGGGAGACCCCATGGTGTCGAAAAGGCCGATAGTCATATGTATCTCCGCCAACGGTGGGATAGACCCCTCGGTGTCGGGAAATGATTTTAATGCATTATGATTTTGACTTTATAGTGTAATTGCTTACGTTTCCAATCGAGTTGCACAACTCACGCCTTCAAATATTTTAATACATTTGAGATAATGATGACGAGCCTGGAGCCGAGGCGTAGGGACCGTCTCACGTAGGCATCGTTCGGTTATTCTCAAATAATTTAAGCACTGTGTTTTGATTAAACAAACTTTAAGGTTAATGTAATAAGAATGTTAATAATGCGTAACTTTTATTAAATTTATTCGCTTTTGATAACTTTCAAGTTTAATTAAGAAATTTTTAAGCCTACATTTTAGTAATTAAAGTATTATATTTTATTTTTCGCAAACTATTTATAAATACTCAAGTGTACCAAGTGTACCACCGTGATATTCCTAAAATGGGTTCGAGGCGTTACAAGTGGTATCGAGCGGGCCCACGTTTCGAGACTAGAAATAGTTTTTATTTAATTTTTTTATTATAAGAACTTGATTACTTGAAAATTGGGAAAGACGACCACGTTAGCGTAACCTACACTCGCTCCGAGGTATGACTTAGTGAAATGTTTTGATTTTATTGCATATTACTTCAATGAAATTTTATGAAATGAACTTGTTCCTCAAACAACAATGATTATGAATTATGATGAACTTTAGAGAAACTTTACAAGAAATGAGAACTTTATAAGAATTAGTATAACAAATCTTGAAAAATTACTTTTGCTTTTAAGAACTTCACGAATGAAAGAACTTTGAACTTAGATCATTTGATGCTTCACGAACTTAGACTTTTAAATTTAGTTCAAGAAATAAGACTGGCAAATAATTGACTTTTAGATAGACTGATAAAACTTTCATACATTCAGAGGACTCCACAAAAGGTTTATGGTGACTACTTGTGTGCTACTATGAACATGGGTGAGCCCCCTTGGAAGACTACGTGTACCGTTTGGGATATCTTCATAATCAGGCCGTAGCAGTAGGTTTTTATGTACCGGACTTTTTGACTGCTACCCACTTGATCACGACCCTTAGGCCTATTGACATCGACTTGGCACAAGCCGTACTGGACAAATGTTTGCAGAAAATATGGTAGTAGGGGGAAGTTTTAGCTATGTCCGTTTTGACCATCGCCTAATTTCCACCCGTAAGAAACAACAGAAAGGACGAGTGGTGAGTGGCCAACTATTCGAGAAATCCGCTATGCAACAAAGAGGGCGACTAAACTCCGTAGGCGTGCTGATAATCGCGATGTCCAGGATAAAAGATCGCATGACGAGGGCGCCGTGAAGGCCTTGGAGGTGTCCGGTTTACCACTATGATCGGATGACACAGAGTGATCCCGATGAGGACGATGGGTCCGAGTCCGATTATATCGAGGGGATGGAGGATCGACTCCATTTGATAGTCCGAACTTTTTCGATGAAGGAGGGAGCAGTGCACCCATTTCGCTAGAGAGTGTTTGGATAGTCATCCTTTTATATTTGTATATATATATATATATAGTTCTCCGGGAGCACCATACTTTGCCTACTTCTTTTATTTATATACTTGTGCCCATTTTCCTGTAGGGCATGATGTATTGCTCGGCTAGTATGTTAGGCCAAGATTTTTTATTTTCGTTATTTTAGCTTTGATGTTTGTATGAATGACTTATGCTCGGTTCACCTGTAGAGCATGAAGTCCAATGCTATAATACGAGTAGGAAAAATATTATGACTCTCCTCATATCGGTTTATATGTATCGGATATATTTCGACTTATTACTATGCCATTCATCCTTCTGTCTCATGGATGCGTTTACTTTTATGATTGGTTGTACATCTACTTTGTTGTCGAGGTGCATGTATGGTACTACCGCTAACATTTTGGAACTATGTCTATCTATAATCGATCCTTAACAAGACGCTATGATATTTCGATTAATAAAGAAAGATGACACCACCACGGAGAGGACGAGGTAGGCCGAGAGTAGAAAGGGAGCCCTCAATCGGCTCAGCTGCGAGCGAGCATGCAGCAGAACCAGAACAAGCAGCTCCTGCAGTTGGAGCAACCGGGGCAGAAGTCACAAGAGACTTTTCGATCGCCTGATGAGATATTGTTCAACAAGTGACTCCCCAGAATGTGCCGAATGCACCTCGAGGAGCGTCGCACACCAATGGAGTTGTCGAATAATTCCGACGATTCACACCATCGAGACTCTATGGAAATAAGGGTCTCACAGTAATGGAGGAGTGGATCATAGAATTAGAAAGGATTTTCGATCACCTAGAGTGTTCGAAAACATAAAAAGTTTCATGTGAAAAGTCCATTAGAATGAAAGTGCGGCACTTTGGTGGACGCCGCACGAAAGGACACTAACGGGAGGGGTCAAGAGAGAGTTGACGTGGAATGAATTTAAAGGGATGGTTCTTGACCGCTATTTTCTGGAATCGGTTAGGGATCAAAAAAAAACTGAATTTGTAAATTTAAAACAAGGAGGGCTACGTCCACCAGTGGGCCGCACTTTCAGCTAATCGGACTTTTCACATGAAACTTTTTATGTTTTCGAACACTCTAGGTGATCGAAAATCCTTTCTAATTCTATGATCCACTCCTCCATTACTTTTCACATGAAACTTTGTTCATTTTCTTCAATCATGAGCTAAACTGTATAATTCTAGAGGGATGATGTAATCTATGTTTGAACTTATGTTTTGAGATTGTGGTTTGTCAATCTAGATCTATCAATTTATTTGTGTTATTTGGATCTATTGCTTCTAAATTACTTGATCAATAATTTAGATTGTTTTGGTGTATTTGATTTGACACTTGAGAGAGGTAATTGAATACACGACCTTGAAATAGCTTAACCTAGGATTTCATAGAATTGAGAGATTTGTGAATCCTTTGAAGTCATTTATCAAGATTCATAGCTTTTATTGAGATTTCGATTGGTGATTTTTATAGAGATATTGATTTCCCAATTGAGATCTAAAATCATTTGGCACTCGAGAGAGAAAATGATTATTGTAGAAATCTTGACTTATGAATTGATAATTGATGGTTGATAAACCATATTGATAACATAAGGGATAACTAGATTCATCACACCTCTAGAATTCATTCAATCATTTGGATAAACTCATTGATAGTTTCATATTCTTGATTTAGTTTTGGTATTTTTAGTATAATCAACTCCATCAAATATTGAATTTCTAAATAAAGTTAGACTACTATATTATAGTACTTAGCGATAATTTGATAATTATTCCTGTGGATTCGACAAGCTTACTTCTCTATATTAAAACTTGACACCGTAGACTTGCGGTTAGAAAAATCTCTAACAACGTATTTCGTCGTTTTTTGAGCTCTATTTAATTTTTCCGGTTCTCTAACCTTAAGCACTAAATTTATCAATTTTTTATCCTCAAAATTACTTTTATAAAATAAAAGTTTTCATAAAAATTATCCTTAAGGCTTTAAGCTTGTATTTGTAAAATTGGTAAATTAATGGGACCAAAAATCCAATATTGTTCAAGTTCATCAACTAGCTTAAGTTCTTCTCCAACAATCACTTTTACAACTTCTAAAAATCTTCTTAAGCCATTAATATCTAGATTAAATCATAAAAAAATATATATAACTCAAAATTAAAAACAAAGACTAGAATCATCACATTTAACTATCCTACTATCAATAATCATGCTTAATTTTAACAAATATCACCCTAAAAAAATTAAGCCCTTGGCCGTCCATTTCTAGGAGTTTAGGGTCCAATTTTTATTTTCAAAACAAGATTAAAAACACATAATCATACTCCTACTAGTTAGATATAACACAATTTAGAAACTAAAACTGAAACAAAAATCATTTGTTCAAAAACTTCTTAAGGGCCGAAAATTAAGGGGCATAAATGGGGGTTCAAATCTTCATAGTTTCATAATCAAAGTTGATTTCTATGGTTAACTATTGCATAGGATCATTTTCCTAAAAGGATTTAAAGAAATGACATAAATTGAAGAAAAGATGAAGAAATTACCTTTGAAGCTTTTTCCTTCTACAATGGTGATTTTTTTTCTAAGTATGAGAGTGTGAGGGAGATGAGTAAGTGTTGGGGGTTTTTATAAAAAAACAAGAGGCTTGGGGTGAGAAAAATATCTATATAAAAAAATATTTCTAAGAGTTGGTATTTTTAAAATACTCAAGTAAGCTCCTTAATTTCTTAAAAATCCCGGGAGTTAGTTAAATTTCGATTTTCATAAATTTGATGGCCACTAATAATAAAATGTGACGTAGAAACTTAATCTCAAATTCCCAAAGTATAAATAAGCACTTTTGTGAAAATCTCCAAAAATCACTTATTCAGTACAAAAATCTCGATCCTAAAATTTAAGTATGAAACTTCCATAATAATATTCATGATATGTCATCGTGATGTCTTTTCATTTCCATTACCGTTGTTAGGGGCGCAACCGGTTCTCGGATGTTCAAAATATATAAAATTTCATAAAGCGAGTAAATCGCACATTAAAAATATAAGCTAGATATTTGATGCAACATTATTCATAAATAAAAGCTCGAGTAATTAAAAAGGATTGTGTCGTCACAACCTCCCATACTAAAAAAAATCGTCCTCTAAATTTGAATTACTTAGTTAGGAATATTTGAATACTTAGCTAGAATCTCTTCCTCTCTCTCCCAAGTAGCATATTCCCTACCATGTCGACTCCACTGCACTAATACTAGGGGCACTTATCGATTTCTCAACCTATGCACCTTATTTCCCAAAATAGCGACAGGGCTCTCTTCATAGGCAAATAGATGTTTTTTTTTTGTCATTACAATTTCGAACACTACTTATAACTTTATTCTAACCATCTCTCTTGCTTTTCTTGAGCTCTTCATTGTTAAAGAGTGATTTTTGGCCATTTTTGGCCTGAAAATCTGAAATCACCCATGTGCATCTTTTTTTTTTTTTTTTAATTTTAGTTTCTAAATAAGTGGTTTTCCACATAGATATGAATTACTTGTTTGTGGTTTCGCCTTGGTGCGACGTTTGATTTATCACCGTTTTGGTGCAATGTTTTTTTTTTTGATTTAGACAAACAAGTTTTCAATACGACATAGATAGCAAATCAAATTATGGTCTTCAACATTCCACAAATCCGGAATTATATGTATTCTAGACATTCTGAAATTTCGTAATCGTAGGCTTTAGGTCGATTTTTATTATTAACTTAGATCTTTGTGAATCTTTTCATAATTTATCTTTTATGGTTTTTATGATTTGATTTTGTCTTCTATGATATAATGCTAATTTGAATAATAATAAAATTATTTTCTTGTCAAAAAAATCCTATATATCATGTATATTATATAAAACATATGAATAATTTATTTCATGAATAAATGTTAATATGTTATCATATACATCGCTACGTGTCAGGGTGAACAAGCATTACACATCTGTGAAAGATTAGTGTATTTAATTTATCAATCGAGCACATACAACAACAACAAACGTCCGTAAAATTGTGTGTGTATAGTGCAGTGTTTGGTGCCAACTTGTATTGCCAGATTTGGGATTATCCCTTTGCCCACCAACGAATTTAATTTTGTTTGACCATTGACCCCTGCTGCACCTGTTCTCCAATCTTGGACATTTTCGACACCCTTTTCACATGTAATCGCACAAGCCACTCTGCTACCCGACACATATATCGTTTTACACCATCACTGCCAATATAAGTAAGAATAGTATAATAAGATTATTTAAATAAAAACGAATAATTTATGAGAGTATGACGAAACTATAATAATCACACTGATCTGATAGTTTTTTTGGGTAAAAATGGTGATTTATTGTGAGACTTTTTCTGATAAAACGGTGCTTTGATATGATAATTTTTTTTTTTGTAAAATTGTGATTTGAAGGGATTAATGATTGATAATTAAAGTAAGTATTAGTGAATTAAACGACATAATGACAATTTAATATGATATTTCTTGTGAAAAAGTGAGAGTGAGTAATTTATACTCCCTCATATTCAAAATAAGTGTATTTCTAGGAAAAAAACATATATTAAGGAATGCGTTAAAATAGCTAATATACTTTTAATTAATCATAAATGTTGCTTTGGAATAAAACAAAATTCAGACATTATTGTTAATAAGTATAAGAGTAATTTGGGAAAATCTTTTCTCACTACTCACTAGTCTTGAAAACATCAAAATGTCATTCTTTCTAAATACTCATCCGTCCAAAAAAGATAGGTCATTTTTCCTTTTTCGTCCATCCCAAATTATAGTCTAGTTTCCTTATTTAGAATATTAATTATACAACAATATACTAAATTATCCCTATTTAATTCACTTTGAATGATATACCACCATTTAATGTAAGGGCAAAATAGAAAGAATATGGAAAAAATTCTAATCACAATTATATTTATTATGTTTTCTTAATATGTGTGAATTCTTCCGCTTCCTATCTTTACGGGACGGAGGGAGTAATATTTTATGAGTCAAAAAGATAATTATTGTGAATATGAGGAAACATTCTTTTAAAGCAATATCCAGGAGTAAATGTTTATTTGAGCAAAAAAAAAAGTGAAATATTTTCAATAGAATTTCGTAATAACATCTCACCATTTTCCCATGATTTGTTTATTCATTAGCTTCACATATGTTAATGTGGTTCTACGTCCTGAATTTATTTATAAGATATGAAATCAGACAAAAAATTACAAAGATAATTTTTTGTGTAACTTCATTATATTTATTAAAAATAATGGCAAATCTCTAGTATATATGCCTTCATTGCTTAGTTCGGTATTAATTGTTTTGTCTGGCAAGATGGTTGAAATTACGATTAAGCTTGCAAAAATTGAAACAATCAATTCAACTGCTCATTTGATTTTACTTTTTACGGAAGTACTTACCACCAGCCATTTGGCCAAGTGGTATCACTCTCTTCAATACTTGAGAGATCAGAGATTTTATCCCCATTGAAGTGTGTGTGCGTAATTCAAAATAAAAAAATAATTATTTTACTTTTTACGGAATTATAGGGGGAAGTCATTTAAATGCAAGAATGATAGAAACCTTATTACAATCAATTAATAAAATAAACGAATTTCCGTAATCTTTTCATGGACTTTTCAGAGTTATAGAAAATTTTATATTGAAGGTTCAAATTCCGAGAGTTCATTAAACGACAAACCAATTGATTGAATAGCAGTGAGTTCCTCCGACAATGTCCAGGCAGGCAGATCGTTCCACGTGGACGGCGTCGATTCAAACTATTGATGTCTACAGGCTGAAGAAGAAGCTGTAACGGAAGGCTCTCATCTTAACCACAGTTAAAATCTTAACCATGGTTAATTACCGCCACTTCACAAGAACAACAACAATAAGCTAAGTTTAATCATAGGTTTATATAAAACTCTTCTATCCATTATTAGTAATAAATAAATTAAATTCAGTTCAAATATCTCTTTTTGTTTCCTTCTCTCTCTGCAAACAAAAAAATACATATAAAGCATGATTTAGAATTTTGTACACAAATGAAAGCGCCGTCGTGTATTGTACCGGCGCCGTTTCCATTTTTGCTTAGTTCGAGAGACAACTTTTTCTTTTTGTTGTGTGAAATTTCTCACTAGAACATTCTTTTTATAGAAAGAAAAACAATTTTCGAGAGCTGTAAATCACTATTTTTTTTTTGAGCTTTTGGGTTTCTGGTTTGCGTTTTTTGAGTTGTGAAACGACTGTAGAAAGAAATGAGCTTGTTTTTCAACATCTCTGTTTTTTAGCTACATTAATTTTTAGTTGAAATAAATAAATAAAGCAGGTAGCTAGATTCTGAAGCGTAAGAAACCATGGTGAAAATGGAGTATTCATCATCACCAACACCAAATTCACCAGTTTCTGGAGAATCTAATTTCCCCACAGCTGATACTCAAACAAAATCTGATCGAACTCTTCTCACCAAGAAAAAGCGCAATCTCCCCGGAATGCCTGGTAAAAAAAAAAGGAAAACCCAATCCCTGTAATTAACAGTAACTTTCTGTAATTTTTTTTTAACTCTCTTGAATTCCCATGTTTATAGATCCTGATGCGGAAGTGATAGCCTTATCACCAAAAACGCTACTCGCTACAAACAGATTTGTATGTGAGATCTGCAACAAAGGCTTCCAGCGAGACCAGAATCTGCAACTCCATAGGCGTGGCCACAACTTGCCCTGGAAACTCCGGCAGAGGACAAACAAAGAAGTTAAAAAGCGCGTTTACGTTTGCCCCGAGCCAACTTGCGTTCACCATGATCCTTCACGAGCTCTCGGCGATCTCACCGGAATAAAAAAACATTTCTGCCGTAAACACGGTGAAAAAAAGTATAAATGCGAGCGGTGCTCTAAAAATTACGCGGTTCAGTCGGATTGGAAAGCGCACATGAAAACTTGCGGGACTCGAGAGTATCGTTGTGATTGTGGCACTTTGTTTTCTAGGTCAATTAATTAATTTTTAGATAAAGTACTTTTCATTTTTGGTGTGCATTTATGGTACTGCGTTTAGTAATTTGATTTGATGGAAGTGCTTGTTTTTGTGCTGGATTAATTATACAGGAGGGATAGTTTTATCACGCATAGGGCGTTTTGCGATGCGTTGGCGCAGGAGACCGGCCGTCCTCAACCTCCGCCGGCGAAAGTTCGGGTTGTTCCGCCGCCGACTCATGCTGTTGCTTCTAGTCCGCCACCGCCGCCGCTTACTCCGTCTACTGGCGTGTTGTCTCCGGTGCTGTCCGTACAAAGCTCAGGTGAAGCCTTGATATTTGTGCTGCTAGCATTACTTAAAATGTGAACATTTGTATGTGCCCAAACGAGGATTTCGTGTGCCCTTTTTTTTCTTTTGAATCGGTTTTTCTTTTTGTTTTTTCCTTTTCGCTTTTGTTTATTATCTGGAAAAAGGTTTTCATGGAATAACGCCATTGTCTTCATGTTTCTGGGGTGTTATCTTGTTTTTATGTGAATGTTTAGCTCGTTGCCACGAATTGTAACAGGTTTTTGAGTGTGTGTGTGTGAGAGAGAGAGAGAAGGGTGAGGTGGGGTGGGGTGACTAATTACATGGACTCTATTGTTATCAAAATAATGTAGCTCGGATATCAAAGTGAGACTTATTAAAGGAGTATAGATTTCGTGAGGGAAAGTAGTGTATGATTACATTTTAAGTCCTCAATTTATTGCATCCTTTCTTGGGATGAAATCTTCTATTGTAAAATACTGCTTCTCATGTTACAGACGATTGACACCAGTATAAAAGCGGATGAGGTCCTATATTCCAAAAATGTGTTTTATCTACTAATAAACCTCACCGATGATTGTTATTTGTATAAAAACTACTATATTAAAAATCAACATCTCAGGCATCTCAGGCTTGATTCATAGTTCAAAGTTAATATGATAATTTTTATACATGTGATAATTATCTGTGCGATGTAATAAGAGATGAAACACCATTTGAAATAAAAGATTTCGTCCAGTATAAAAGTTATTATACTAATTTTGAAGCATAAAATAAGCTTTAATTGTGGATTTTTCATATGGTATTTTTTATATATTTATCCATCTGTGCGGTAGAATAGGATATTAAACGCACTTTTGTAATAGAAGATGCATGATCAGATTTTTAAAAGCTTTTCTTTTCAAAAAAGCCTGTTCCAATATTGTTGATCATGTGATCTTTTTCCCTCATGCCATGTTTCTTTTTCTGTACCAGCTGAGTTGCCGGAGAATCAAACTGCCCAATTACAACCACCACCACCACCACCACCAAAAACAACAGTTTCATCAACTTCCACCTCCACCTCTTCAGCCACGGCCACCGTAACCGCCAGCAGCACCGTTTTCGCTAGTATATTCAACGCATCAACCTGCGCGGAACTTCCTCAACCATCACATCAGACACCATCATACACCGCCAGCCTTCTACGCACAATGGACGGAGCAGATCGTCCCGCCATTGATCCCATTTCGCTCTCATTATCCTCATCTTTATACGGAGCATCATCTTTATTCCCATCCACATCGCAAAATCCTCAACACTATATACCAAGCCCACAACCGGCGCTCTCCGCAACCGCATTGCTTCAGAAAGCAGCACAAATGGGCTCCACATCCTCAAACCCTTCGTTTCTTCGTGGGCTATGGTTGCCCGTTTCGTCTCCATTGGACCATCAAGATAATATCTCGACCATGGCCTCAACGACATCTTCAACCTCATCACATGTGAAGATCGAAAACAATTCGCTGGCATCGGGCCTCGGACTTGGGCTTCCCTCGAGTGAATCGTCGGGTTTCAATAATGATTTGATGATGAGCTCGTCGGCCTTATTTGGTAATAAACCGACGACGCTTGATTTTCTCGGACTCGGAATGGGAGGAGGCGGTGAAGCCTCTTCCGGTGGATTTTCCGCCTTTTTAAGCTCGATTAATGGTGGGCTCGACATGGGGGCTGGTTCGTTTGCTGGTGTAGGCCCCGCCGGGGAAACTTGGGATGATCCATCTGATAGGAAACCCTCCATTCTATAGCTGCTTTAGTTGTGGACTTGAAGGAAACAGCTTTATCCATCACTCTTGGTTTTTTCAAATTGGAAGAGTTTTAAGATACTGATTCTGTACATAATTTAATAATTTATGCTTCGTTAGATCAATCAATGAAGGTCGTTTGTTATATTTAGTGTTCAGAAACTGGTAGTTTGTGTTGTGTACAGGGATTCGTATAAATATTTATTTAATTAATTTTATAGTTAGTATATGCTCAAATTTTGTAATTTGGTATGTTATGTTAAATTCCGTATTAAATAGGAATGTTGATCAGTTGATGTGATTGTTTGTCCTTACGTACGTGGTTGTTCTTTTTATTTTTTTGACAGAATTAATATGAAAAGATTGTTTGGAAAATGAGATTAAGCGATTGAATATGTTTTTATTTTAATTTTTTTTCTTTTTGCTAGAGAATAGTGGTAAAAAAAATTGGAAGAAAAAAAGATAAATTTTGAGATTGTGATTGGATATGAGATGAAAAAGTAATGATGAAAGTTAATTTAATGTAAAAAGAGTAAATAATGATTTGATATAATTGATAGTTTTTTTAGGCAAGATATCATTGGTAGTTATAAATGTGTGAGTGGATGAATAATTTTCATAAGCATTCACATCTAGGGGTAAAAATATTTCTCTAAGCGAACGAAAATGAAAAATTTTGGTAACCAATTGCTACCAAATTTTGAGTTTGATTTGATGCTGAGATGATAATGTGATGATAAAAATTGACATTACATTTTCTTTTAGTAAAATACTAATTGGTGTATTTGAGATATTAAAGTGTAACGTGATAGTTGATGTAATATTTTTTTAGTGAATTTGTAATTCAATGTGATAGGTAATTGAGAAATGAGTGTGAGTATGCTTTCATTTTGAAATTTTTATTTTGCTAGAGAATAAGGATAAAAAAGTTTTGGAAGGAAAAAAATGAATTGAGTGTGATTGGATGTAAGATGAAAACGTAATGATGAAAGTTGATTTGATTTAAAAATAGTAAAATAATGATTGGATATGAATGTTAGTTATAAATGTGTGAGAGTGAATAATGAAATTTGTGGAAAATGTGTATTAATGATTAGTTTTTTGTGAAGAAATGTGTAGATGTGATTGGTAAGAGAAAAAATGAGAAAAAGTAAATGTGAGAGAATAGTACATTTTCTAAGAATCATAAATAATCGCAAATTTGGTCAAAAAAATTCTCTAGCAAAACGAAAATGGAATCTCTTTCATATCCAATCGCAGATATTTTTTGATTTCCCCCCCTCAAAGTAACGTATGTTGGGTCAAAAAGTTTTATCTAGCACAAAGTTTATAAATTTATTTCACTTCTTCCTTTAAATCATCTGTAGGGATGGCAAAATGACCAGCCCCACCCCATCCTGTTTGGGCCGCCCCACTCCATGACTTGTGGCGGGACGGGGCGGGTCTGGGTATCACCTTCGCCCTGTGGGTACTGGTACCCGTCCCGCCCGCCGACAGGTGTAGGTCCCGAGGGGTGTAAGTGTAAGGTTTAGAAGAGGGGGTTGAATAAACCTTACCAAATTTTCGATTTAGTCCTTTTAAAATATATACGAGTTGATACTACTACATTTGTGTCCTTGATGGGATCAATTTAGTCAATCAAAGAGTTAGTCTCTCAATAGACTCAATCGAAATGTTGATGGAAAAACTCATTTGTTGGCACTAAATTAACTCAATCGTGGTTTTGTTTGGCCGGAAGACTTAACACCCTTAAGTTTGGTTAAGCAAGGATTTTAGTGCTTGGTTTAGTACTTATAAATTATCAAGTGGATAGCAAATTTATCAAAGATATATAAGCGAGTTAAAAATGCAGAGGAATTAAAGTCTTTGAAATGTAAATGACACAATGAAATTTTTATAGAGGTTCGAAGATGGGGTAATTCTTCTACTCCTCTCTTCTCCAACTCCCGGAGGAATCCACTAGGTAATGATCGTTATACAAAGTGGTAGCGATCCCGGATCAAGTCTTGATCACACGGTGACTTGATCCTTTGGGACTCGATGCCGAGACACCTTGATCACTCACCGGCTTCTCGACGACTCAAACCTTCTTCACAGGCGCTTTGCGCTTTGCTACTACTACAACCACTTGCTCAAGCTCTTTGGATTTGATCGAAGCCCTCCAAAAGCTTAAGACTTGGTTCGACTTGAACCTTCCTACAATCCTTCGTGGAATGTAGACCCCTTGATTTTTAGTATTTTCCTCTTCAACCGATTGAAGTTATCTTTCCTTCACAGGTGAGTGTTGGATTGATGTTCTTCGTAGTGCAGCTTGAGGATTGAGAATGTTTCGCATTTTCTAATAATTGTTTGAACGTTTTTAGTTCGTGTCCGTGACTTGTGTCGCTTGTCACTTGTATATTTTTGTCACACTTTCTCAAACAAACTCCTCGGCCTTTTATAGTGATCTTTCAAAAATTTGCCCGTTGAAGAGATGGCTTATTTTTGAAAGTCACTTGCGATCTTGGAATTGCCATTTCCTCGTATGAATTGTTCTTTCACCTTTTCGAGTTCGACACGGTGTAGTGCTTCCCATTGGTTCATTCCTTTTGCACGCTTCTCGGGACCGAGCACTCCGAAAGGTGGTATGGAGATATTACTTGTTTAAGTAATTCTCTTGATTTTCAGGCAACGGATCTTTTTCGATTATCTCGACTTGACCGCATTTCTTTGCTTTCCCAGGTGACTTAGAGTCGCCTTCCAATCATGGATGACTCTTTGTCACTTCAACAGACTTGGCTTTTCTCGAGTTGACTTGATCGATACTCCACTCACCGCATCTCACCGCTTCTTCTTGAGAGAGTTCCCATCTACTTTCTTCTTTGCCATACTCAATTTGTCTCGCAATGAGTCTTCCTTCTAGTCTTGATTTGTCTTCTTGCATGTTAGGGCGTAGGCGACTTAACTCACTTGGCCACTCTATTTATTACAATGCATTTTACAACAAGAATTGGGGTGCCAACTTTCTATTCTAAGTTTTACATGGCATTCATCAAAATCTAAACAATAAATTTCCTAACAATTTCCCCCTTTTTGATGATGCCAAAACTTAAACCATTCAAAAATTCAAATAGCAAAGATACATACGAGATAGTGTATTGACATAAAATGTATGCAGCAGAATCAATCCTTTTATTGATCATAACATTCTTGTTCTTTTACACAATTTGTTTACAAGGTGTATCGTGAGCACATATTTGTCTACAGAAAAATAAAAAATTTATAGCTTTATTTGAGAGAAGACTTACATTGTATGTATTTACATAATAAAATACACGAAGGGGTGGACAAAGAACACTTCATCTCCCTTCTCCTTCTTTCATCTTGTTCAAGATCTTCTTCTCTTCTTCTCTTTTTCTCATCGTCATTTGCCTTCTTTTTCTTGTCATATGCCTTCCTGGCAGCCTTCATCATCTCTTCTTATTCTTTCCCGTCTTTCCTCCCATAGCCGAGTTTGTCTCTTGTTTTCTTCTTCTATTCTTTTTGCATACTCAGCGTTGCTTTTAGCCACTTGCAAATTTGCTACTTGGTCAAGCCCAGCCCCAAAGAGATCCCTCCTTTCTTTCCTCGGATCTACGATTCAATATTTTTGGGCGAGGCTAGAGTCCGAAACCTCTTCCTCCACCACTACTTTTTCCTCTACCCTGGGCGTGTATTGTCTTGGGGTCTTTTCTTTCCAAATTGAGTGACCAATGAGTGACCAGCAGAGCGATCAGGCCAGAGTCCGTCGCTGTCGCCTTCTTCACATAACGTGAGACCCTTTTCCCAAGATACAAGTCCCAAGCTTGAGCCATAGACATATTTGCAAAGTATCCTTGAGATGCGGCGTTTTAAATTCATCAATCGACGTGGCTCGTCTCCCGACATCCGAAATGGCATAAGTGTCTTCAGTATAATCGGAATGCCTCCATGTTCTTTCAATATGTTCATAACCCGGGCATCCATTCTTCCTTCCACTTCCTTCATCCCCGCTTCAATTGTTTTTCTCTTTTCACCATAGATATAGCAGAGTGTTGGAGTGGCGAGTCACTGCGGAGTTTGCCGATAATGTCACCGTGACAAAACCTTGTTGGGGGTTTGTGCAATCATCAAGGTCACATCGCCGATCCTTCCCCTCAACAAGCTTTCCTTTCTTTTGTTTCAACACTTCCTCGGTGATTTTCCTTCGCACCGTTTTTCCTTCCTTCTCAACTTCAGATCCCCTTGCGCTTTTAGGTATTCTTCTTCCCTTTTTGGCATCATCAAAGGAGAGAGGAACGCTCGAAACAGAGACTTGCAAGGTGAAGTCAAGCCTGCCGATGGTAGAGTTCTGTCTTGAGTCCGCTGCAGAGTATGCAACACGAAATTCGGATCGAGTAGCGTTGGACTCTCACTGAAATCACTTCATCTCGGCCCATGAGAAGGTGAATTTTGTATTCATGGTCTCTTCCAAACGCTCGTAGATCACTCTTGTTTTGCTCACGCAGCAGCCTTAAGCTCGACAATGTGAGCTTCATGCATGTGCTCAATATGTTCTCTCACTTCGTTTTTGCATCGGCATTTTCACTCTCCATACCAAGCCAGACTTGTTGAACAATGTCCTCAAGTATCTAACTTGTTCCACACGCATTGTTTTTCTTTGTTGCCACCATTCCCCGATCCCGACCGTTATGCCTCTTAAATCAAGAGTGAGATTGGCATCTCTCGTTGTCCGGCCGCATGTCCATAGAGGCTCGATGCCTCTCCATCCGTTCAATCTCGCCGAATAATGCCTTGAACACTTCGGACTTCAATTTGATTCTTCCGTTGCGGTGATGGCCATGCGGCGTTAAAATCATAATCACCGAACAATGGTGCCTCGATGGAAAACGGAGATGGTGCGTGGTAGCGTGCGCGTTCGTTTTCTCGACTCTTCATGGAGGTCGGGTACCTCCAGGGAAAAAGGAAAAGATTCTATAAAGGATTCATCACCGCCAACCGGGATTTGTTCGATGATGAGCGGTGCGCGTGAAGTTCTTTTTGGAGTCGAACGCTGCAGCCTGGGGGAGCGCGCAGTGATGGACTCGTCTCACCGGGGTCTTTTGTGAAGTGGACCCTTTGCCGAGCCTCAATTTGTCTCAACAGCCTTCGTTGGTCTCGGTGATTTCTCCAATTGAGTAGATGGTCCCCGACCTTATCAAGCGTCATCGGACGATGATGAGATTTCCATTGGTGGCTCATCATCAAAATTAAAGGTTTGACGAGTAGTCTTGGGATCGACTTGCTCGTGCTTGGAACATCCGCATCCGAGTCTTTTGGATGCGTCGGGATGACTCGCCTTTCTTCTTCGCTTCCGATCCCGAGAAAGGTTACATCCGGATTATCCTGGGAGTCATGAAGCGCGCTTATCTCCTTTTCGGATGGGTCGATGATAGCGGGAGGGATGTTCTCTACTTGACTTTCTTTATCCCGGGAAGTCTCAACCTCCCGTGGGCCTTCATTACCTCCCGCAGCCTCAACTGCGGCGAGGTTGGTCCTCCCTTTCGAGTGTCACTGTCTTAGGGTCTTCTCGTGGTGGCATCCATTGAGTCTCAACCCCATGGATTGCACTTTCATCGCCTGCAGTGTTAACTCCTGTGGCCGTTCCATCTCGTGCCTCGACCGCATCGCCAGCTAGCGTCATTAGCCTTCAGAGCGGTTGGCACCTCACCGAGACAGTCTCAATCGCCTCGAGCTTCGTTGATGGCAACTTGTTGTTCTTCTTGTGTTTGTATTTTCTCTACTTCGCCTCCCGGATTCATTGTTGAGCCATCCGCAGATTCTCCGACCTTGCCGCAGCTGCGGTGGAGGGAGTTTCCACTCACCGGCGCACCGGTGAGTGACTTGGAATGGGGTCACTCGTCTCCAAACTCCCGGATGTTTCGATTGATTGTTCACCGTTGGGGGGTGGTAACACACCTTCAATAGGGGTTGGCTCGACCGGGGTCCCCATTATCCCGGTTTCATCGCCAAGTCCCTTATCGCTTCTTCCGAGTGAGAGGGAAGTGGTGGCAGAACAACAAAGGGCGATTTGTTGAACCACTCCCATTGGATCAATTTCACCGTGTTCGAGGACTCTCCTGGTCCCTCCATCGATCTTTGCTCGTGAAGGATTCTCGATTCATGCAATGCTTGCCGCATTTGCAACTTCTTCGTGGCAAAGCAAAGATTCTCCAGGATCCTCATCATCAGCCAGAGAAGACATCAAGGAGAGGATGTGTGTTCTAGTGGGTGGGAGATAGGATGATGCTTGCCTTCTCACGTGCCTCGCCTTCCTCTCGCTTGCTTTTCTTTCTCCTTGTCCTTGAAGATCTGCAGGATGTCGTGGTAAGCTTGTCTTCATCCGATCTTTGGGAGCACAAAGAGTTAGTCCAAAGAAGTTTAACAGCCTTCCTCTTCTTCTTCTATAAACTCAGGCCGTTGGAACTGTTTCCTTGATTTACTTAACTTCCATTTCTCCACTCACGCAGACGATTTTGGATGTCCGGGTAAGGTGGAGATAGGATCATCACATCACTATCCGCTCTATCGCCTTCTCTTGTGTTTTGTTGTGTGAACTACAGCTTTGTGTCTTGAGGTTGCCTCTGCTGATCGCTTCACAGACTTGGTTGTTTCATCAACTACATCCTGAGACTCTACTTCTCCAGCGATCTCGATATCTGCTCCGGTTGAGTGGTCGACTCGGCCCGGTTTCTTAAGCTCCGAGTGCTTGATGATTCTTCTTCGTCTCCTAGTTTGTACGCAGGGATTTCTCGGTTTAAAACGGTTTCCTCGAGTCTTGGGCGGCGGGGGCGTGGCTTTGGTGTATTTTTCTCGAGGAGCGGGCCGTCTTGGCTTCTCGTTCTCCTCTTTTTGACGACGGAGAAGGTATTTGTGAGTCATTCTCGATCACGCTGCTGCAGGGGCAGGAGACACGACTGCAGGGGGGGTGACTCGCTGCAGGGGCAGGAGCATGTTTCGCTTTCTTTCTTTGCAGGGGCAAGATCTTCTTAGCACCGGGCAGGAGCAAACTTTTTTTTGGGTGGAGAGGAAACAATCGTATCTTCAGTGGTCGGTGATTCCCCTCACTCGTGTCGCCTCTCTTGGCGTAGGCTCTCTTCTCATGCGCTGAGAGAGGTTTGCTCAACATCCTCTTGTTAAAATGGAATGCCTTCCCATGTCTAAGAGGGACTCCTTTCACCTCCATCACCGGCCAATCACTAGGCCATATCCTAGGGATCCTCCAAATGAGCCATCTTCCTTGAAGGATTTGTTCCCTACGCGTTCGGGCAGAGTCCTTGAGACAAACTCACCAGCTTTATTTATCTTTTTCTCGCGATGATTGCGGCCATTACAATCAGCTTTGCTTTTGTGATTGGTCAAAGCCGCCAAATTTGATGTCAATACATTTGGCAACTATGTCCAACGACTTGTGATAATCCTCCTTTGTGATCTCTTGTTTTTTGTGTATACTATTTTATCAAGATAGTCGGGCTTGGCTATTTTTTTCCAAGCATCGCCTAGGTTTACATCGCCTTCGTTAATCTCTCGATGCTCCTTCCTGGCCGGTAGTGAGCAATGTTCAACCAAATCCTCGCGAGAGATAGTCACCGCTTTGAATGTGAGCAGATGACTTTATTCCTTCATCGTGAATCTCAAAGCATTCACGTAGAATTGTGCGACCTCCTCCACATAGGTCATCGGATATTCTAACGCCGAAACGGTTTCCGGACGTTTCCAATTTTTCAGCGATTTTCTTCACTAGGGTGTCGTCGGACCCCTGTTTCACCATTCCGCCGAAATCCACAGAGACCGGTGTGGATTTGCTTCCCTAATTTGACAAAGTCGTAGGTTGGTGCCATTTTTCAGATTTTATCAAAGAAAAACTAAGAGATTGATTTGAAGATAGATAGGGTTTCGAGAGAACTTTTGCCTTTGCTTTTGAGAGAAAGAGATGAACAGTTTTGGTAGTGTGAGAGAGAAACGGACGAAAATGGTTTATGTATGGTTTATGAAAGGACGTGCGGGTGGTTTTGAAATGTGATCGAAATCAACGGCTTAGATTTTGCACGCCTATTTAGCATTTAATGTCTCGTATTTAATGCGGCAACATTTATATCCAATCATAAGCTTGGTGTGCGGCTTTATGTCGTCCAGACACATCATCATTATGCCGACGTATTCCTTAAAACATTCCCGCTTTGTCAAAACGATGCGTTTTTGTCACTTTGCTCATAAGTGACTCAACTTATCCTTTAGCCGATTTAACTCTTCTTCTCACGATTCTCTTAGTGACTCACCTATCACCGACTCTGTAGTCATTTGTCTTTCCGATACAAGCGACATTGGTGATTTGTGTGTTCATCTCTTTTTCATTTTTTTTTTTTGTGTTCCATTTCTTTTCTTTGATTTTTTCCGAGTGTCACCACTCAATTAACCCTAACTCATGTTTGAGTTCTTCAAATCTTGACTCACATAATGGTTTTGTGAAGATGTCACCAATTGTTTATCGGTTGAGATATATTCCAAGATGATGTCCTTCTTTTCAACATGATCTCTTATGAAGTGATATCCGACATCGATATACTTTGTTCTTGAGTGCAACACAGATTTTGAGTAATGGCAATTGCACTTGTGTTATCACACATGATTGGAATTTCTTTTTCTTCAACTTCATAGTCTCTGTTCTTTGTCTCATCCATAGGACTTGGGCACAACAATTTGCCGCAGCCTATGTATTCTCGTCAATTGTAGAGGTGACTATTGAATTTTTTTCTTGCTAAACCAGAAATCACTGTTTCCTAGCATTTGACATGTGCCGAAGTGCTTTTTTTCAACTTTGCATCCAAAGATAAGTCGAGTCCGAATAGCCGATTAGCTTGAATCCACCTTCCTTTGGATACCATAAGCCAACTTCTTGGCTTCCTTTCAAGTATCTCAATATTCTCTTAGTTTGTTGTCATATGGCTCTCTTTTGGAGCAGATTGAAATCTTGCACATACACCTACAAACAAAGGTGATGTCCGCCTTTTTGCCGTGAGATAGAGCAATGATCCAATAAGTGCTCAGATCTAGTTTGATCTACAGGCTTGCCATCCGCATCCATGTCCATTTTGATCGATGTATTCATTGGTATTTTTACGTAAGACTTCTCCTCCATACCAAATTTCTTCATTAAATCTCTCGTGTATTTTGTTTGACTTATGAAGGTTCCATCCTTCACTGTTTCACTTGGAGTCCAAGGAAGAATGTCACTCTCCCATCATGCTCATTTCAAATTTACTTTGCATGAGGTTTGAAAACTTTTCACATGACTCCTTGTTTGTGGATCCAAAATGATGTCATCCACATATATTTGAACAAGCAAGATACTCTTTTTGTCTTGAATTACGAAAAGTGTTCTATCTACTTTTCCTTTTGTGAATCCATTTTCGCAGTTAGGAATTGTGACAAGGTATCATACCATGCTCGGGTGCCTGTTTCAATCCATACAAGGCTTTCTTGAGTTTGTATACCTTATCTCCAAGAGTCTTCTTCTCAAATCCTAGAGGTTGTTCAACATACACTTCTTCTTCCAATAAACCATTTAGGAATGCACTTTTTACATCCATTTGATATACAATGAAATTCTTGTGAGTCGCATAGGCAAGAAACATCCTTATAGCTTCCAATCTTGCTACAGGGGCAAATGTTTCATCAAAATCTATCCCTTCTTCTTGGCAATATCCTTTGGCTACTAGTCTTGCTTTGTTTCTTACCACGAGCCTTCCTCGTTCATCTTATTTCAACACCCATTTAGTACCAATAACATTTTGATGTGTAGGTCTTTGAACTAATTCCCATACTTTATTTCTTTCAAACCGATTTAGCTCTTCTTGCATAGCTTGAATCCAATGTGTGTCGTCCAATGCTTATGACACGTCTTTGGGCTCTATTTGCGAGATGAAGCATGTGAACATTGCTTCTTGTTGAGTTCGGATCTTGTTTTGACACCTTCTCTTATATCTCCAATGACAAGTTTCGTGGATGGTCTCTCAACCATCTTACATCAAAGTTGGAGTAAGTTAGCCGGATTTAGTCGTCTTTGGATTTGTGTTGTGTTGTGTTCGGCTCTTTCGTAATCACTTAGCCGCAAATTTTCCAAATTGTTTTTGAGATTCAAACTATCTCATCTTCTTCTCGAATTGATAATTCGGCTTGACTTCAAAGATAGGGACTCTTCGTCAGATGGTTGGATGATTCAACTTATCGGTGACTCTTCAATGTCTTCTCCATTTACATTTGGCTCATCGAATACCACATGAATGGATTCTTTCGCAACCATAGTTCTTTTGTTGAGTACTCAGTAGGCTTTGCTTTCAATTTGAGTATCCTAAGAAGATACCTTCATCACTTTAGCATCAAAAGCCTTTAGATTGTCTTTGCCATTGTTGTGGATGAAGCATTTACATCCAAATATTCTCAAATATGCAACATTTGGTTTTCTTCCATCCAGATCTCATAGGGAGTCTTTGTCACCGTCTCTGTTTATCATACATCTCTTTTTGAGTGTAGCAAGTCATGTGTTGATTGCTTCCAGCCCAAAATCTTTTTGGTAACCCCGTTGACCTAACATGGTCCTTGCCGCTTCTTTGAGGGTTCTGTTCCTTCTTTCTCGCAACTCCATTCTCACGTGGAGTTCTTTTGCCGATAGTTCATGACCAATACCATTCTCAATACAATCCGAGTTATTATTCCATTGACAAACTCAGTTCATCCGTCGATCTTATTTTGATAATGGTTTGACTCTTCTCGTTTTGAATCCTCTTCATCACCGTGGTAGTTTTTGTAGAGTTTCTTTCTTCTTACACATGAATATTGTCCATGTATATCTTGAGTAGTCATCTACTACCACCAAGGTGTATTTCTTTCCACTTATCTGTTTGGTTCCATGGGCCAAATAGATCCATATGAAGCGGATGCAATATTCTTGTTGAAGATTGACATGTCTTTTCTTTGAATGATGACTTGATTTGTTTTCCCTTCGACATGCGTCACATATACTCTCCTTATTGTATACTAAGTCCGGAAGTCCGTCCACAAGACTACTTCTTGCAAGTTTGTTAATCGTTTTGAAATTTAGGTGACTCAACTTTTTGTGCCACAGCCTAACTTGATTCATTTGTGCTCTTTGCTAGTAGACAGTCTTGGGTGTTGTAGTTGACCAATCCACAACATACATATTCTTCTGTCTATATCCTTGCAAAGACAACTTCATTCGATTCAAGATCCTTGATTTGGCATACACCCATGTTGAATCCAACATTGTAGCCCTTGTCACGAGTTGGATCGATGCTCGATAAGTTGAAGTTGAGTCCTTCAACATATGCAACATCCGTGATTTCTAATCCGTTCCTTTTGATGGATCCAATGCCTCTTATTTCACCAGGAGCTTCATTTCCTCCAAATATGACTTTTGCTCCTTTAACTTCCTTGAATTTTGACAGATTTTTCTTATTTCTGTCATATGTCCGGAACAACCACTATCCATGTACCAGGTTCCTTGGCACTCACTGTTCCTTGAACCCGCAATCAAGGAAATTAAGTTTTAGGTACCCATACTTGTCCGGGTCCCGAGGGGTTAGAATTGTAAGATGATCCAACCAACCTATAGCCAAATGATTTGACTCTAAGGGGTTGCCATCTATCGTGCCATAATCATAATTAATCCTGGCAAATTGCTTGGGGATTTTAGGTTCATACATTTTGTCTTTTTTGTGTCGTATGCCTGCATATGTGTTTTAGCAATTGCCTTTCTTGGGTAATTGTGGTGTCTTTGAGTGTAGTGCCTAGGTGCATATGTGTCTTTGATGAAAGCTCTTATACTTTTGGAATGGCCTTTTGGCCGAGTTCTAGGCCTTTGCCATTTGGGCTTATATTCCATAAGTCTATGCTAATAGTTCACATTATTCCAATCACTTGGCTTGGATATTTTCTACCATTTCCATCATATGTATTTCTCTTATAGATTTTCTGGGGTTTTTGGTAGCTCGCTTCTTCTTTACTGAGTATTTTTGTTTGGAGTTTCTTTGAGGAACTCATTTGAATCTCTTCTCACTGTTTCTTTCAAAGCGCACTCAATTGGTCATTTTCCTTTTCCTTTATAACCAAGGCCAGTTTGCTTGTTATTGTGTTTTGGAGTGAATGTGTGTGCAACATTTAGAGTTTTGGATTTTTCAGACTCT
Organism: Rehmannia glutinosa; assembly: GCA_016081115.2. NCBI lineage: Eukaryota > Viridiplantae > Streptophyta > Magnoliopsida > Lamiales > Orobanchaceae > Rehmannia > Rehmannia glutinosa. The sequence goes on from CM071928.1 coordinate 68,823,768, forward strand.
TCATGGCTTGAAGATCCTTTTTCCAAAATTACTTTTGAGGTTTGACATAGCACAGAGGAATTAAATCCTAGCCCCGACTTGTCTCCACATTCTCTTTGACTCAAAATAAGATCATCCAATGATTTAGATGCCTTAGTGAATGAGGCAATAACATTCTTGAGGTCATTCTCCTCTTCTCTATAGCAGCAATTTCTGCTTATTAATTTAGCATTTTCATTTTTAAACTTTCATTCTCATCAGCCTATTTGACTTAGAGTACTCAGCTCCTTAGTCAGCTTTGAGTTTTGACTCTTGAGTAGGCTGTTTTCCTCATTCAATAGTGTGTGTGAGGATTTAATGTGTTCAAAATCTTTCATCATTTTGCCTAATGAATCATAAAGATCAGTGGGTGATGAAGTGTGTGTGTCATAGTCACTATCATCGAGTGTGAGTTTGATGAGTTAGAGTGTACCTCATCTTCTTGGTCAAAGTTGATCTTGTTCTTTGGCCATCAAGCGATCAGGGCTTCTTCTTCAGAGTCACTTGAGTAGTCACTTCATTGCTCTCTCGAATCACTGTCTCTCTTGACTTTATTTGTCTCGTGATCTCTCTGCAGCCATCATTGCCTTTTTCTTTTCTTGTCTTCTTTTCTCTCAAGACCTTTCTTTCTTCTTCATTCTGTATTTGTTGACTACATGATATGGGCAATCAATGGCATAGTGACCTGGTTGTCTGAGTTCCAAAGATAGATATTCAACCTTTTGATCGCTCTTTCTTTCCATTCTTGGATTGTCACCCTTTGATATTCAGCCTTTTGATAACTGTTCTCTTGGTTGGCCTATCTTCCTTTGACTTGGGAGCCGAGTGTCTTCTCGGAAGATTCAACCTTTCCTCTCTTGTAGTTCTTATTGAAGAACTTGTTGAACCTTTTAACCATCGGGCTATTTCTTCCGGATCAATGACTTCTTTGACCTCGGCTCTCTTCCCATCTTTAACAATTAGAGCAAATTGTTTTTGGGTACAACTGTCTCTTCCTGGTCTTTTCTTCTCACCTCAAACTCGTAGGCTTTGAGGTCCGAGAATAATTCATGGTTGGATGTCTTTGATAGGTCCATGGAATGTCTCAATGCCATGACCTTCATTTCCCATTCAGTGGAAGACTTTTTAGGATCTTCATACACATTTCCTTCGTGTATATTCCTTTCAAAGTGCAGATAACTCATTTGTGATTTCGTGAACCGAGCATCCAGTTGATCCAGGTTTTCTCCCGAGATCATTTTGAAGTTCTCAAATTTTCAGACGCCACCGATAATTTGTTTTCTTTGATTTGCTCACGAGCCTTCACAAATTAATGTCACTTGTCCTGCATTTCTTTAGCCGTTTTGCATGATTTGACTTAATTGAACATGGCTTTGTCCAAGGTTTTGTAAAGGATGTCCTGGCTACATTGTCCAGGTTATATCTTTTTCTCGTCATCATTTGTCCATTCATTCTTGGTTTTTCAACCATGATCGTCCGGGAGCAACATCATCTTCTCCTTCACCGCAGACTCTTCTTACAATTTGTGTTCACCTTTAAGATTTGCAGTGGCCCATCTTCTATTACTATCCACATCTCATCATGTAATTTGATAGATGAGCCGTGCATACGAATTTTCCAATCATCAAATTCTTCAATTGTGAACATAGGGATGCGTGTCAAATTTGCTTCCATGATAATAACTTTTAATGATAAAAAGAGTTTTGAAAGTTTAAGTACTAAAGCAGACTTTGAAAAGTTTGGAGATCTAGTTCAAGAACTAAGACGGAGGGTTCAATGAACCAACCGCTCTGATACCACTTGTAGGTCCCAAGGGGTGTAAGTGTAAGGTTTAGAAGGGGGGGTTGAATAAACCTTACCAAATTTTCGATTTAGTCCTTTTAAAATATACAGAGTTGATACTACACATGTTTGTGTCTTGATGGACAATCAATTTAGTCAATCAGAGAGTTAGTCTCTCACAGACTCAACCGAGCTGTTGATGGAATAACTCATTTGTTGGCTCTAAATTAACTCAATGTGGTTTTGTTTTTGGAAGACTTAACACCCTTAAGTTTGGTTAAGCAAGGATTTTAGTGCTTGGTATAGTACTTATAAATTATCAAGTGGATAGCAAATTTATCAGCAGATATAAGCAGTTAAAAATGCAGGAATTAAAGTGTTGAAATGTAAATGACACAATGAAATTTTTATAGAGGTTCAAGATGGGGTAATTCTTCTACTCCTCTCTTCTCCAACTCCCCGGAGGAATCCACTAGGTAATGATCAAGTATACAAAGTGGTAAGTCCCGATACAAGTCTTGATCACACAACCGACTTGATCCTTTGGGACTCGATCTGAGACGCCTTGATCACTCACCGGCTTCTCTGACGACTCAACTTCTTCTTCACAGGCAAATGCTTTGCTACTACATGACTCACTTGCTCAAGCTCTTTGGATTTGATCACGAAGCCCTCCAAAAGCTTAAGACTTGGTTCGACCTTGAACCTTCCTACAATCCTTCGTGGAATGTAGACCCCTTGATTTTTCAAGATTTTCCTCTTCAACCGATTGAAGTTATCTTTCCTTCACGGTGAGTGTTGGATTGATGTTCTTCGTAGTGTAGGCTTGAGGATTGAGAATGTTTTGATTTTCTAATAATTGCTTGAACGTTTTTAGTTCAGTCGTGACTTGTGTCGCTTGTCACTTGTATATTTTGTGTCACACTTTCTCAAACAAACTCCTCAGCCTTTTATAGTGATCTTTCAAAAATTTGCCCGTTGAAGAGATAGACTTATTTTTTAAAGTCACTTGCATCGTTGGCTTGTCTTGTTGCGATCCTTGGAATTGCCATTTCCTCGTATGAATTGTTCTTTCACCTTTTCGAGTTCGACACGGTGTAGTGCTTCCCATTGGTTCATTCCTTTTGCACGCTTCTCGGGATCGAGCACTCGAGAAAGGTGGTATGGAGATATTACTTGTTTAAGTAATTCTCTTGATTTTCGGGCAAATGATCTTTTCTGATTATCTCGACTTGATCGCATTTCTTTGCTTTCCCAGGTGACTTAGAGTCGACTTCCAATCATTGGATGACTCTTGTCACTTCAACAGACTTGGCTTTTCTCGAGTTGACTTGGATCGATACTCCACTCACCGCATTTCACCGCTTGCTTCTTCAATAGAGTTCCCGTCTACTCTTCTTTGCAATACTCATTTGTCTCGCAATGAGTCTTCCTTCTAGTCTTGATTGTCTTCTTGCATGTTAGGGCGTAGCTAACTTAACTCAGCTTGGCCAACTCTATTTATTACAATGCATTTTGCAACAAGAATTGGGGTGCCAACTTTCTATTCTAAGTTTTACATGACATTCATCAAAATCTAAACAATAAATTTCCTAACAACCGGAAAGTTTTAGGAGAAGTAGGAGAGAATACAAGGCACCACTCAATACTCACCACTCTAGGAATCCATCAAAGAGTTAGAGCAAAATACAAGTAGAAGTAATATTCTAATCAAGCTTAAGAGCTCGTAATATTATTGTAATTTTCAAAATTATACTCATGGAGACATTACAATAGAAGACCTTTTATAGGCAAGCCTTGTAACAACCCTCCAAGATGAGTCAAAAACAATAAATATAACTTCACACTTTCTAAGGCCTTGAATAATGAAATGATGAGTCAAATGAGGGAAAATCTGATGAATAATGACCAAATACTAATTATCTATCAATTACCAAGGTGCTTGAATGGCTTGACTCACAAAAATTTCAAGAGTTGGTTGACTCTTCCAAATTCCCGAGCAGAAGTAGCATCCTAGCAACCCTTGATGAATTTGACCATAACTCTTTATAGGAATATTATTTTTGAGCTCCGTTTTTTATTATTGAAAACTAGATTCATAGGGCTTTCCAATGGTATATGGCTTGCAGACCGTAATTCGTTCCCATTTAAAGCGGTTTAATCCTTAAAATTACCCCGAAAATTTGTTCCCATTGAAAAGTTAGTATAACCTGAAAATTCAGTGACTAATAATTTTTCTCGTGTCATTCTCCTCGGTTGGAAAAGATTCGCCTCGAATCTTGATCGATTCATCGTCCACATAAGGAGAAAGATGCAACATTAAAAGTTCGAAACACCATAGTTCTTAGGACAACTCGACCTTGTACGCATTATCACCAATCTTTTTCAATATTCTAAAAGGACCATCACTCTAGCTGCAATTTTTCATGACGACCGCGAGGAAAACGTTCTTTCCTCAAGTGAATCCAAACCAAATCTCCTTCCTTGAAAACATATCGCTTTCAGGCTTGTTAGCACTTCTTTGGTACTTCTCATTTTGCTTAACAATCTCTTGTCAAACTTGTTCATGCAACTTTTTGATGTACTTATCATGTTCTTCACCATCTCCATGAAATGATGAGTGATGGAATGGGTGCTAAGTCTAATGGAGTGATTGGGTTGCTTTGCCATATACAACCTCAAATGGCCTTCTACCGGTTGTTTGGCTAGAAGATCGATTGTAAGCAAACTCAGCTTGAGCCAAAACCACATCCCAATGGCGAGGATTTTTGCCAACCAAACTTCTCAAAAAATTCCCCAAACTTCTATTTACAACCTCCATTTGTCCATCAGTTTGTGGATGATGAGATGAACTAAATCAAGTTGAGTTCCAAGTTTCTCCAAAGTGTCCTCCAAAAATGACTCATAAACTTTGAATCCCGATCAGAAGTAATGGTTTTTGGAATACCATGAAGTCTCACAATTTCTTTGAAATAAAGATCAGCCACATGCATCGCATCCAAAGTCTTGGTGCAAGGAACAAAGTGTGCCATTTTAGAGAATCGATCAACAACCACCATGACCGAATCTTTGTTCCTTTGAGTTCGAGGCAATCCAACCACAAAGTCCATGTTAAAATCTTCCCAATGACCCATTGGTACTGGTAATGGAGTGTATAAACCAGTGTTTTGCCCATGACTTTTGACAATGTGACAAGTCTTGCACCGTTCAATACATTTCTTGACATCTCATTCCATTCTTGGCCAATAAAAATTCTCTTGAACAAGTGCAAGAGTCTTTTCTCTACCAAAATGTCCAGCAAGGCCTCCACTATGAGCTTCATTAATAATTGCTTGCCTTAGGGAACAATCTGGAATACATAAGAACTTATCTTTGAAGAGAAAGCCATCTTGAATTAAGAAAAGTTTGAATGGAGCCTTTAAACATTCCTCCCAAATCTTGCCCAAAATAGGGATCATCCTTGTAGAGATCTTTGATTACCTCAAAGCCAACGATTTTTAATTGCAAAGTAGACAACAAAGAATGTCGTCGACTAAGAGCATCCGCCACTCGATTAAGTACGCCAGATTTGTGCTTGATAACAAAGTTGAAAGCTTGTAAAAATTCAACCCATTTAGCATGCTGAGGATTCAACTTTTGTTGAGTATTCAAGTATTTCAAAGCTTCATGATCCGAGAAAAGAACAAACTCCTTGTGTAGGAGATAATGTTGTCAATGATCCAAAGTTCGAACAATAGCAAAGAACTCCTTGTCATATGTAGAATAATTACGCCGAGAAGTATTCATCATCTCGCTAAAGAAAGCAATGGGTTTACCTTCTTGGATAAGAACACCTCCAATCCCCACATTTGAAGCATCACAATCCACTTCAAAAACTTTATCAAAATCAGGTAATTGCAAAATTGGAGCTTCCGTAACCTTCTTTTTAAGAAGTTCAAAGCTTTTTTGTGCTTCTTCCGTCCACTTGAAGCTGCCACCTTTCAAACATTCTGTTATAGGTGCAATAATAATGCTGAAATTTTTAATAAACCTCCGGTAAAATGAAGCTAATCCATGAAAACTCCTAATATCATGAATATACTTAGGATCGGCCAATTTATGATAGCTTCAATCTTGTTTTCATCCATCTTCATGCCTTCAGAAGAAATAACATAGCCTAAGAAAACCAGGCTATTTGTGAAGAAATGACATTTCTTCAAATTAGCATATAATTTTTGCTCTCTTAGCCTTTTTCAGGGTAAGAAGGGGTAGAGAAAATGCCTCGACACTTCAAATACTTGCCGAAGGTGATGCAAATGCTCTTCCGGGCTAGAGCTATATACAAGAATATCATCAAAATAGACAACAACAAACCTCCCAATAAATGGCTAAAAAATATGATTCATAAACCCCATAAAAGTCGAAGGTGCATTTGAAAGACCAAATGGCATAACCAACCATTCGTAAAGACCATCTTTTGTATTGAAAGCTGCTTTCCATTCATCTCCCGGCCTCATGCGAATTTGATGATAACCATTTCGCAAATCAATTTTTGAACCAATCTTGAAACCATGAAGTTGGTCAAGAAGATCATCAAGGCGAGGAATAGGAAAACGGTATTTGATAGTAATTTTGTTCACCGCTCTACTATCGATGCACATGCGCTTTAAACCATCTTTCTTTGGCACAAGAAGTGAGAACATCACATGAGACTTTTACTTTCTTGGACAAGACCTCTAGACAAAAGGTCATCAACTTGTCTTTGCAACTCTTCATGCTCCTTTGGGCTCATTCTCGTAAGTCGCTGCTTTGTTTGGAATTGAAGCATCTGGGGACTAAATCAATGCAATGTTGAATATTTCGCATTGGCGGGAGTTCCGAGGGAATTTCTTCGAGTACCACATCGTGAAATTCGTGAAGAAGAGACTGGACTTGAAAAGGAACATCATGACTCTCTTCATTTTCCTCCAAAACTACCAAGGCAAAAGCTTCCATAGATTCACAAATCGCCTTTTCAACTTGAGATTTGGAGAGTAAATTATTTCCCTCTCATTTTTAAGATTTAGGAACATTCTCCATCTTGGATGGCCCCAAAATAATTTTCTCGCCGTCTTTAACAAAAGCATAAGTATTTTTGAAACCGTCATGATGTGTTTTCCTGTCAAATTGCCATGGTCTACCAAGAAGCAAATGATAAGCATCCATAGGAATAACATCACACCAAACTTCATCTTTATACTTATTGCCAATAGAAAATTGTACAAGACATTTTTTTGTTACCTTCACTTCATTACCTTTACGAAGCTATGGTAGCTTGTAAGGTTGATGATGATCTTCGGTCTTTTATTTCAACTTCTCCTCCATTGTAGTCGCCACAACATTCTCACAACTTCCTCCATCAATAATGACATTACACACCTTGCCATGAGAAGTGCACCTGGTGTGAAATATATTATTGCGTAGCCATGAGTCATCTTCAACATAAGTGGCATTGAGACTCCGTCGAACTATCAAAGATTCTCCATGATCTTCATAAATAATCTCTTCCTCTTCATATGATCCATCATAGATAGGAGCTGCCTCATAAGTTTCCTCCTTGTCTTCTTCCTCAATAATAGTGATAATCTTGCGATTTGGACAATCCGCGGCAAAATGTCCAAAACCTTTGCATTTGAAACATGGTTTTTGATTATTCGGCCCACTTGGTTTCACAAAACCATCATTATTTTCTTTACTTGCAACATTTTTTTGTTTTGCATCCTTTGTTGTTGAGGTATTTTTTGACGTAGATGCACTCCCTCGGTTAGAAGCACCACCACTTGAAGAGAAACAACCACCAAAATGATTAAATTTTTTTTGTTGTTTCTCAACCTTGAGAGCCAACTTGCAAACATCATTGTAAGTCCAATATGGCTGCAATTGGACAACATTTCCAATTTCATATCAAGTCCTCCAAGAAAATGAGAAATAGTTTGTTCTTCCGGCTCCGACTATCACATCTCATCATAAGATTTTCAAATTCAGTAATATATTCCTCCACGGATAAATCTTTTTGCTTGAAGTTGTGATATTTGAGAAAGGCATCTTGACGATAATTATCCGCAAAAATTTTCTGCGTAGTTCTTTCTTCATCTTGTCCCAAGTCCGGATCTTTTGCTTGCCATCACGAGCACGTTGCTTCTTTACATGCTCCCACCAAATGGATGCATATTTCTTTAACTTGATAGCAACAAACTTCACTTTACTTTCTTCTCGAATATCTTTAAATTCAAAGACCCTCTCTGAGTTGAGCCAATCAATGAATTCATTAGGATCATTTCTTCCATCAAAATCGAATATCAACTTTGATATCACCGACGTTGTTCTTTCGAGCCCCCGACCACGAGATGCATTGTCACTTGAATCATAATTTCTATCACCATGAAATGGATTAAAATCCGCCTCAAAATTAAAAGAACCAGCCTCTGATTCATGACCCTCAACATCATGATTCAAAGATTCGCCACGCGCAAGGCATTGCTCAAGTTGTTACACTTGTCTCCTTAAGTCATCCAACTCGATATCACGGAGGTCTCTTTTGACGAGCTGCAGGATCATTGGGTCTGCTTTCATCTACGACCAGCCATTAAGAACCAAAGCTCTGATAACCAACTTGACACCGAAAAGTTTTGGGAGAAGTAGGAGAGAATACAAGGCACCACTCAATACTCACCACTCTAGGAATCCACCAAAGAGTTAGAGCAAAATACAAGAAGAAGTAATCTTCTAATCAAGCTTAAGAGCTCAGAATATTATTGTAATTTTCGAAATTATATTGTTGGAGACATTACAATAGAAGGCCTTTTGGAACAACCCTCCAAGATGAGTCAAAAATAATAAATATAACTTCACACTTTCTAAGGCATTGAATAATGAAATGATGAGTCAAATGAGGGAAAATCTGATGAATAATGACCAAATACTAATTATCTATCAATTACCAAGGTGTTTGAATGGCTTGACTCACAAAAATACCAAGAGTTGGTTGACTCTTCCAAATTTCGAGTAGAAGTAGTATCCTGGCAGCCTTCAAGAATTTGACCATAACTCTTTATAGGAATATTATTTTTGAGCTCTTTTTTTTTTTATTGAAAACTAGATTCATAGGGCTTTCCAATGGTATATGACTTGCAATGTAATTCATTCCCAATTAAAGCAGCTTTCCAATGGCCTTCACTAATAATTTTTCGTGTCACCGCCCGTGCTATTTTTTCTATTTTTTAAATATATTTAATATATATTTTACATGTATATTATATGAAATAATATAGTTTTATGTATTAAATATTATATTTATCATATATAATGACAAATTTTATAAAAACATATGTATTTATAATATAATATATAATATTAAAAAATTATTAACAATATAAATATAAGATAAAATATAAAAAAAAAAATTCAACACGGGATGACCCGCCCCGTGAAGGGGACGGGGCGGGTCTGGATATTGAGATACCCGCCAAGCCCTGCCCCATTACCATCCCTAATCATCTGGATATTTTATGGATATTAAAGAAACGTTCATATGCAATTTACGTCATATTACAAGATGATAAAAAGTTATTTTTTTAGTACAAAAGTTGATTTGAACTATATTCACTAATTATATAATATGAATTGCTTAGTTGGTTTTCTTATAATAGATTACTTTTTTAATTAAAATCATGTGCGTATATAGGAATATTTTGGAAGTCTTTTAAAAATTATTTATAATAGTTGTCTTGATTTGGTACATATGTTCAAGTTTTGACAGACATTATTTGAAATGAATTTTTAGAAAAGTGATTGATTTTAAAGACTTGTAAGAAAAGAAAAAGAAAATAGCAAACACAATATTTTCATATATGAACTTTCATATCTAGAATCGAAAACGGGGTTTCAAATCCTTTATTAAAAGCAAAGAATAAATTTGTGGAAATTTACTTATGATCCGTAACCTGGTACGTAAATTCTATCTTTTGAGACAACAACTTGGGTTTTATTGGCAATTTCCATGTGTATTTTCCATCCGGGGAAACTAATACGTCGGGTCATTTCACTCATAGTTTAAATGTCCTCACAAGTTAAATTCGGGGACTTGTTACAGCCCCATACATGAAGCCGTGGTCGCTCGCATGAAGGCCACCGAGTCAATTGACTCAGGTGCCAAAAAAATAATAACATTTTAAGGGCCCAATTTTTTTGATATTATATATATATAATATAATATAAGAAATTAAAAAAATAAGTTTCCAAATGTTAAAAATCTAAATATTAAATTATTTTATGGGCCCAAAATTGTAATTAATATTTTACTAATTTAAATGACAATTTTTGTGAAAAATATTTTGTAATGTTGATTGATATTGAAAGAATTTCAAACTCTAACTCATTGCATATTTTGATATTCATCTATATGTGTCTTTATATTTTTTTGTTCTTGTTGATAGATGAGATATGAATTGTTGGTTAGTTTTTTAATTTCTATTTTTTTTTAGCATCATCATGCCTCCCAATACATCTACGTACAAACACTAAAAGAGAAACAAAAAGTAAGAACATAAAAATTAACCCAATGTCAAGGTAATATCAATAAATATTTTACTTCCCAAAAAAGAGCAACGTAGATAGTTTGAATACAAATAAAAATTTGATGGATAAAGAACATGACAATAATTGCCATATTATTCTAACTAATTTTGTACATTATACAAAGTTCATTTTTTTAGTTTTATGTTGTTTTTGAACTCGTAGACAAGGGTGTAACACAAATTTCAGATTCAAAATTACAAACACGAAAAATAATACAAATAATATTTTTATTAAATCAAAAGGAATAAATGTGAGTTACAAACTCTATTTCTTCCTTTGATTCGTCTCTTCAAAAATATAATATCTGGAGATTGAGAATTTGGAGATGAACTCTTAAGCTTGATCTTCTTCAAATTTGAACTTGATTTGAATAACGTTACTCGAGGGCTGCATACCTTAATCCCAAATTAAACGTGATATATTTGACGATATTTGACTTGGATATGAGAACTTCTTGGTGGATTTGACTCTTCGATCTTCCTCCAAGATGGATTTGACTTCAATAACGTTAACTCGAGGGCTTGAAAGCTTATTCCCGAATCAAACGTCGTGATTTGAGTGAACTCCGTGATGAACGCCTTGAACACCGTGGATCTCCTTGAATTTGTTCTTCTTGACTTGAGAGAATTTCCTCCACCGCCTTCTTGTTTGGATTTCTTCTCTTTGAATTGTGTCCTTGAATTATGAAGAGGACCTCTATTTATAGGTGTAGGATGAAAATTCTTACCATAATTGCCGGATGAAACGGGGCGATTTGATTGGCCGATCATGATTTGTCTTGCACATCTTGCCATAATTACAAGATTGAGATTTGATTTGATTTGACTTGATCTATTTATTGGTAAATTACTTACTTATTTGCAAGATCTTACCTTGATGACCAATAATGAAGATTTTGATATTAGCAATATTTGGCAGTAAATTTAGGTGTCTACAAATGCCCCTCACGATTTGTTCACAGACAACATGTCATGGAGTGAATGAATCGCGGAATCGTTTCACTTTGGATCAATTTGAAGCACATAGATAGTTTATACTCATATCAAGGAGCTCTTGAATTTGTAAATTGTTTATACTCATATCAAGGAGTTCTTGAATTTGAATATAGATTTGCAAACAGTTTATACTCGTGTCAAGGAGTCTTCATTTAAACTTGACATATATTGATAGTTTATACTCGTATCAAGGAGTCCTCGATTTAATTTGAGACATATTGATAGTTTATACTCGTATCAAGGAGTATTCACTTGAGTTTAATATATGTTGATAGTTTATACTCGTATCAATGAGTCCTTATTAGGATTTGAGATATACTGATAGTTTATACTCATATCAAGGAGTGTGATTGATAGTTTATGCTATTATCAATGAGCATTTAAGAAGAATTTATTTGACATCTTTAGATAGTTTATCCTCGTATCTAAGAGCATTGAGAGGTTGAAGATGGCTCAACTTCATCATCATCATCATCGATATTACATGAGTATTGTTGTTGGCCAAAATTCAGACTTATCTCAATGGTATGTGCTCGAGTTGCTAACTCTTTAAAAGTTTCCGGCTTTATTCCTTGAAGTATGTAGCATAAGCATGCATTCCTTGGATGCACATTTCAATTGATGAGGTCTCTGACAATTGATCTTTGCAGTTTAGGCTTAAGTCCCTCCAACGATTGATGTAGTCGATGAAAGACTGTCCATTCCAATGACGTGAGTTTGTAAGTTCAATCATGCTAACGATACGTCGTGTGCTATAGAAACGGTTGAGAAACTCTCATTCTAACCGCTCAAGTATCAATTGAATTTTCCCCAAGCTGGTATACCAATCAAATGCACTCCCCTTCAAGGATCGATTTAATTGCTTCACTAAGTGATCTCCATAAGTCCAAGCATCGTTGCACGTTTCAATGAAGTGAGCCACATTTTGCTTTGACTCGCCCTTGCCATCAAACCGTTGAAACTCCGGGGTTGATAACCAACATGCATCTTCAAGTTGTTAATTCTCCGAGTGTACGACTTGGGATAAGTCAAAAATGATTTGGAACTTCCATCAATCTTATTTTTGATAGTCCCCATGATGAGCTCCTTGAGTTGGTCAACTGGAATCAGACCATCAGACGAGACTTGCAACTCCTTTACGGGAGACTCCTCTTTTCCGTATAGTTGTTGCCTTGTGGATGTTTCAACATCTTCTTGAGCTTCGACTTCTTTGCCCATCACATGCCTTGAATCAACTTGGTCAACTTTGTCTATCAACTTCATGATTTGGGAGTCTCGCTCTTGAACATGTTTTGTAAGTCCTTCAATGGCTTTCGTCAAATTTGCAAGTTGCTCTTCGAGTGAAGTAGCTTGGACCACCATGGCTGCTACAGTTTCAAATCTTGAGCTTGTAGAATGTGCGTGCACGTGGAGCGGACCCAACTATTCTTTATTTGCAGCTCCATATTTGCCACCTTTTTTCCATGCCCCTTCATTTGTTGGAGGAGTAACTTCATGGTTCGATGATTCGCCACCTTCCCTTGCCCCCTTATGATTGTATATTGGAGCAGTGGCTTCGTAGTCCGGCATTGAATGGCTAACATTTGTGGACTTGGAATTGTTGACCATCTTTGTTGATATATGAATTTGGTTTAAAGAGAAGAGATGGGACGTGCCAAAATTTGTAACACAAATTTCGTATCTGTAAAATTACAAACACGAAAAATAATACAAATAATATTTTTATTAAATCAAAAGGAATAAATGTGAGTTACAAACTCTATTTCTTCCTCTGATTCTTCTCTTCAAAAATATAATATCTGGAGATTGAGAATTTGGAGATGAACTCTTGAGCTTGATCTTCTTCAAATTTGAACTTGGATTTGAATAACGTTAATCCGAGGGCTTGACAGCTTAATCCCAAATCAAACGTGATATATTTGACGATATTTGACTTGGATATGAGAACTTCTTGGTGGATTTGACTCTTCGATCTTCCTCCAAGATGGATTTGACTTCAATAACGTTAACTCGAGGGCTTGAAAGCTTATTCCCGAATCAAACGCCGTGATTTGAGTGGACTCCGTGATGAACGCCTTGAACACCGTGGATCTCCTTGAATTTGTTCTTCTTGACTTGAGAGAATTTCCTCCACCGCCTTCTTGTTTGGATTTCTTCTCTTTGAATTGTGTCCTTGAATTATGAAGAGGACCTCTATTTATAGGTGTAGGATGAGAATTCTTGCCATAATTGCCGGATGAAACGGGGCGATTTGATTGGCCGATCATGATTTGTCTTGCATATCTTTCCATAATTACAAGATTGAGATTTGATTTGATTTGACTTGATCTATTTACCAAAATATTGGTAAATCACTTACTTATTTGCAAGATCTTACCTTGATGGCCAAGAATGAAGATTTTGATATTAGCAATATTTGACAGTAAATTTAGGTGTCTACAAAGGGCCCATTTTAAAATTTGACTCAGGCCAAAAATTGGTAGGCACGCCCTGCATGAAGCGTACCCAATATGGAATAGAGCCCAAGCTCACCAAATGAGGTTCCATCCTAAAACCAATTGGTAATAGGAGTAACTCACTTGGCTTATAAAGTGGACTACTCTCTTCCTTTAATCAGTCAATGTGGGATAACTCACAAGTGACATATCTCAATACAAATTTGTTAATTCTTTATTATTTTCCACTTTTCATTGATGTTACTGAATAGTAAAATAGATTAAGAATGAAGAATTAAAAAAAATCTAAAAGCGGTGAATAAATAAAAAACACATTATATATGTAGCCTATATATAGTTTACTAGTTCTTCTTGTCTAAAAATAGAATTATGAAATTAATGTTGAAAATCAAGAAAGTAAGTATGTATTCTTCTGTGAAATAAAGTAACAGACTTGTACTATTGGTTTCTATCAAATGTCGCCACCATCTATTATTAAAATATGTTGGAAATTTGGTTTTGATAGAATGGGCGTCGACCCGACTTGACTTTGACCAAATATGAATTTAATTCTGAAGGAATTAAATTATAAATTATTAATCTATGTTCCGAGTAGATATTCATAGTATTTTTATTTCTCAAAACCGAATTTCGGTGAGTGAGAAATTAATACACGAAATTGGCCACACGAATGGGCATTATGTAAAGGGAGTTGAAAGATTTTTTCTACATCCCACATAGAATATAAATCATAGTTTATCCTAGTATAAATAATAAAAGGTTTATTAGTTGGATATACCATAACCCAAGTGGATGATCACAAGTGGGCCACACGCGCGCCGACCTGGCCTCGGCGTGGGCGTGGGCGAGGGCTTGGGCCAGCCCGACCCTTTGGGCCCAGTGTCGATTCAAGTGAATGTTGAGAGTCATTGTTGAACCCGGACATTGCGGTGTCCATTTGTAAGTGTGATAACATGAAAAAAATAAATAAATAAATAAATAGGAGTTAATTTAGAAGTTATTTCAGGGGTTAATTTAGGGGTTAGTTTATAGGGGTTATATTAGGGGTTAATTTAGGATTTAAAAAAATGTATAAATAAAAATAAAAATTAGCCTATAAATATATGGTTAAACCACATATTTTTTCCACAACTTTCTAACTCTCTATAATAGAAAACGAGGGAATCGAGGACTAGGATTTTTGTCATTCAATTTTTCTACATCAAGTATCTCGGTTATTAGGATAGGGATTTTTACATTATTTATCTTTATTTAATGTTCCATGATTGTACTTCGTTTATTGCAATATATGTCAAGAGGAATTCATATAAGCTAGGGGCTATGAAAAAGGGTCCGAGATCAAAAGTATCTTCGGGGTGAACCCGCAATGCTATATGCAGGAACTGACCAGTCAGAGGAAAAAGAGGAAATTAATGAATTTACCGTTGTAATTATGTGAATGTTTTCATGTTATATTAAATATTGACAGATATATCCCTACTGAGCAAGATGAAGCTCACCCCTATTATTATCATGACTTTCAGGTTGAGGAATCCGGCTGAAGATATGATGATGTGGATGGTGGAATAAATTATGCCATATTTATATTTTAAATAATTATGATCGGACTAAATTTTGGATTTATGTCTTTAATTTTTCCAATTTATGCTTGGAATAATTATTGGATATTTAATTTTAAAGATGTATTATTATTATTATTATTATTATTATTATTATTATTATTATTATCATTATATTTTTTTCTTAAGAATTAAAAAATTCTAAATAATATTTTTTTATAATTATTGGGATCACTTTAATTTATAAATTTGTGTTTTCTTAATAATATTTTTTTAGAGTACCTTAATTTCATAAAATTGGGTCGTTACAAGTGGTATCGAGCAAGTCTACGTTTCGTAGAGCTTGCAAAAAAAAAAAATTAAAATTAAAATGTATAGTTTTTTTCAAAAAAATAAAAAAATAAAAGTCAAACTTTGTATAAGATAAAATAGTGTAATAACATCCACCCTCTGTCATTCTTTCGGTTTCTCAAGGTAAGAGAATTATTAATGCGAGTTATATTATACAATATGCTCATTTATGTCATGATGTATTTTATTATGATTCCATGTTATTATATTCTCGCTTTAGAAATATAATATCGTTTAAAAGTTAGATGAATAGAAATCTTGTATTCCTTTAAAATAAAATGTAAAAATAGACTTATAGTTGCAAATGCACATATATATAGATGGCAGAACTCACACTCGCCACATTGCAAGAAAGAGTAATAATAATAAAATTGGAGTCCGAACCATCCAATTAATCGACTCAATCATTATTTCAACTATCAAATTGAGGAGAGGGAAAGATTGGAGAATATATAGTTAAAATTCACCGATTGTGGTACAATATGAGGAATATTATCGGGGCTCCAAACGAACACGCGCTCCCATAGAGTGATTGATAGCTTACCCTCTTTTTGGAACGTCAAGTCCGAAAAAGCTTTATGCCTCATTATCGAGTATGACGGGCATGATGATCGACCCAAAATCAACTACGGACATTTACGCCAGGTTATACCGTAAATGGATTGAGTTTTTGAACAATGAGACTATGGTGGAAGATGAGGAACCAGGAAGGAAACCTGGAAGAAGATCCGTAAGAGGATCCAAACGAAGATCCCAGGAAGAAGATCGAAAGAAGATCCGGAGGAAGATGAAGACATGGACTAAAGAGAGATAGACGAGTCTATGTATTGCAATAATTGATAAATAAATCCCTATTATATATAAAGCTTAGTTGTCCTTTAATTGATACTAATTTATTTAACCATTATATTATGATATTTAGATTTTAAGTTAGATATTTCATGCAAAATCCATTAATAACTTGGGATAAATAATAATAATAATAATAATAATAATAATAATAATAATAATAATAATAATAATAATAATAATAATAATAATAATAATAATAATAATAATAATACTACATTACGTATGGCCTTAGGAATATGGCTCCCCGTCAGAGAAATCAAGTCAACGGTGAGAACTCCACTAACACAGAAATCAAACCACCGCATCGCTGGAGATATAATTGCCGAGTTCCTCGTGAGGTGTGCGTAACAACGGGGACAACAACAACAACGCACAAGTTGTGGAACAATTTCGCCACTATCGCCCACCCACATTCAACGGACGTGATGGCCCGCAAATGCCATAGAAGAATGGTTTGATCACTAGAGAGGATGTTTCGACTTATTGGATGCAGGACGAACAAATAGTCGTATGTCCGCCTTCCAACTTACAAGTAAGACGCCGATCATTGGTGGGAAGGGTATTGGAGGACTAAGACCGAGGAAGAGCGGAATGCTTTAACATGGGATGAGTTCAAAGTGATTGTAATGGAAAAGTTTTTCCCACAATCATATCGGACAAGAAGGAGACAAATTCCTTAACTTTAAACAAAGAAACATGATCACACAGAGTATGAGAGACATTTCAATCAACTAAGTCGGTTTGCTCCACACCTAGTGGATACCGATTTAAAAAGGCTCGAGGTTTAGAAGGGGACTTGAGCACAACTATCAGAATACTATCCGCTCAAGGAGATTTGGAGTACTCGGTGATGGTGAGAAGGGCTCATGAGGTGGAAGCAAGTTTTGATGGCGACGAAGAGGAGCAAAAGTTGGTCGTTTTACCCGAGAAAAGAAAATGGGACGGGGTAAGACATAATAAAAATGAAAATCGAAATAAAAGAGATAAAGACCGATAGAAATGTGTTTAGTGTGAGTTTTGCATGTATTTTAGGGCATATTTATTGCTATAATTGTTTATAAACATGAAATAACGCATATGAAATGGTATATATTCGCTCTTTGTGGAAAAGGTATTACACTTTGCTTATTTTGTCGGAATTTAACGATATTTGGAGTGATTTTGTGACAAATACGAGCATTGCTACCTAGAATCATCAAGAATCGAGCGATTACACCCAATTGAGAGCCAACTGTATTGAGTCTAAAGTCATAATAATGAGTCGTGTGTCAAAAGAAGCATGGATGAGCAAACAACGAGGGGATTAACTTCAAGAATAGTCCAAATGCGTCCTGGAATTTCCAAAGACTGGCAGGGTTTAGTATTTTGGCCATAGCTCTCTACAAAATTGATATTGAGCTGATTCAAGTGGATATGGAAAGCTAAGAGAGAGGTCAACAACTCTTATGAAGACCCCATAAGCAAATTCGGAAGTTTTGGAGGCGCACGACCCGTGCTCACCGCGAACTCGAAGAATCCTGAAGAACTTGAACCGACTTACGACATCAAGCACGGGCTGCCCGTGCGTGGGGCCCACGGCCCATGCGTGGGTTGCGAAAATGTGATTTTTCACGGCTTGGAGCACGACCAGGTCGTGCGTGCGTGGGGCGCCCGCCCGTGCTCTGGCTGGAATGTCCAAAAATGTCAACACATTGACCAGGCTTCTAAAAGGGTATAAATACCACTTTCTCGGGGTGCACACGAGGAGGAGGAAAGGTCTAGAAAAGACCCAAGAACACAAGAAATAGCTCAACTTCATCAATGAAGAATCAAGGGAAGAATCGGGTCGAATTGGAGCTTAAGGATTGAAGATTAATCGAGAGATTATCCATTTCCCTAAGTTTTCTCATTCTTTGTGCTTTAATATTTCATTTTAGCTTATCATGAATATGAACAATTTGTCTATGAGTTGTTTATTTGTAATGAGTAGCTAAACTTCTTGTGATTTCCGGTTTTGGGAGTATATTAATTGAACTCTTGTTGAATGTTTTAATCTTAGTTGAAGTTATTGTCTTGAAGCCTATTTGTGTACTTTGTGCCTATTCTTGCTTTATCATTTGGTTTATAATTGGCATGTTTGATATCTTTTGATTTATAATTCGAGAGATGAGCTTCAATATTTGATTCTTGAGCACTTGGCCAATGATTTAGCATGACTTGATATATTGATTCATAATTCGAGAGATGAGCTTCAATATTAGATCTTGAGTACTTGACATGAATATTTGCATGAATCGAGAGGTTTGTAGAGTAGAGATGCTAGCATAGATATTTCAATCTACATTTTATATACATCTCGAGAGGGGGGATAAAACATATGTGTGATCGTCTTATAGGTATATTGATAATAACTTTGGCTTTGATTAAATCGGACAACAAAAGGAATATTAATTGAAACCATAACCCGGGAATCCATTTCATTCCCTTGATAATTCCATTATTATTTTCATCTTGTGTTTTTGTGGTTATTCTTGTCTTTACTTCCACAATAATCATCCAACTTTCGGTCGTCTAAGTAAAAATGAGACTATTTTGGTTCAATACTTAGCGCATAAATTTATTAATCTCCGTGGATACGACCTTGCTTACCCTATTCTATAAACTACACCGTACACTTGCGGTGAAGCTAAAAATAAGGCGAACAAAATGCACGTCCAACTACGCAAGCAGATAGGCCAACTTGCCCAAAATGCAAGAAGAATCATTTTGGAGAA
Organism: Rehmannia glutinosa; assembly: GCA_016081115.2. NCBI lineage: Eukaryota > Viridiplantae > Streptophyta > Magnoliopsida > Lamiales > Orobanchaceae > Rehmannia > Rehmannia glutinosa. The sequence continues at coordinate 68,843,129 of CM071928.1, forward strand.
TGTTTTTTCTTGGACAAGGAAAATGCTTCAAGTGTAAGAAGCCGAGGACATGAAGTCTCTAATTGTCCTCTTTTAAAAGCCGAGCGGGAAAGAAGAGAATAAACATCCGGAGATAGAGCTCGAATGTATGCTATGACTCGGAAGAAGCCGATCGTAACCCGAGTACAATGTCGTATGCTAACCATCTCTCAAATACGTGCTCTTGTACTTTTCGACATCGGTGCCACTCATTCATTTTTATCTCGCCAAATTTCATGATATATTAGGACATAAGAGTGCTAGAGTAAGTGAACCTCTTGAGGTTAGTTTGCCATCCGGAAATTCGATAACAACCGACTCAAGATAAATAAGGATGTTGAAGTGAATATAGGGGAAAATATCTTAAAGCTTATTTATACATAATTAAGATGAAGGATTTTGATGTAATCTTAGGTATGAATTGGCTTAGTAGATATCAAGCAGACATTAAGTGTCACGAGAAAGAGATAATATTCAAACTACTAGAAATGATGAGATAAATTCTATGGGATTAAGCCTAAGGCGATTTTACCATGAGTGATATCGCAATGAAGGCAAGAAAGATGTTGAAAAAGAAAAATTGTCAAGGATATCTAGTGAGTTTAGTAGATACCTCGACAAATTTTAAGTGACACCTAATGACGTACCAATTGTGCAAGAATTTTTGGATGTATTTCCAAAAGACTTGCCAGAATTCCTCCAGATCGCAAAGGTTGAATTTGGAATAGATTTGGTACTGGGCAGCACCTATATCTAAGGCACCCTATAGGATGGCGCTAAAGGAGTTGCAAGAGTTGAAGATGCAAATACAAGAACTTTTGGATTTGGGATTTATTAGACCTAGTGTATCACCGTGGGGAGCACCGAGTTCATTTGTAAAGAAAAATACGGGTCACTTAGAATGTGTATTGAATATAGAGAACTTAATCGACTCATAATGAAGAACAAGTATCCGCTACCGAGGATTGAAGACTTGTTCGATCAATTGAGAGGTGCCAAAGACTTTCTCTAAGATTGACTTGAGATCCGGATATCATCGATTAAAAATTAAAGAGAGTGATATCCCGAAAACAACATTTAGAACCCGATATGGACATTATGAGTTTGTAGTAATGCCATTTGGGTTAAGTAATGCACCAACAAGATTCATGACTTGATGAATAGAGTATTTCATTGGTATCTAGACCAATTTGTCATAGTCTTTATAGATGATATACTTGTATATTCAAATAATAGAGAGCAACATATCGAGCACTTAAGAATAGTGCTAGAAACACTTCACAAGGAAAAGTTATATGCGAAATTCAAGAAATACGAGTTTTGGCTAGATCGAGTGGTGTTTCTTGGACATGTAATCACCGCCAAAGGAATTGAAGTGGACTCACTAAAGTTGAAGCGATCAACGAATGGAGTGCACCTACCAATGCGAATGAAGTTCACAGTTTTTCTAGGTTTGGCAAAGGCTATTATCTCAGAGATTTATTGAAGGATTCTCAAAGATAGTTGCGCCTATGAATCGACCGACAAGAAAAGGAGAGAAGTTCCAATGGAATGAGAAATGCGAAGAAAGCTTTCAGAGTTGAAGCGAAGGCTTACTGCATCAATATTAACAATTCCCGACCCCACTAAAGATTTTGTTATTTATAGTAATGCATCAAAACAAGGCTTAGGATGCGTGCTAATGCAACATGGTAAAGTGGTTGCCTACGCCTCAAGACAACTAAAGCCACATGAGTTAAATTATCCTACTCATGACCTAGAGTTAGTCAGAGTGCATGCATTAAAGATCCAGCGCCATTATCTATATGGAGGAAAATGTGAAATCTTCACTCGACCACAAAAGCTTGAAATATTTGTTTACTCGTAAAGAGCTAAACATGAGGCAAACAAGGTGGTTGGAATTTGTGAATGACTATGATTGCATTATCGCCTATCATCCGGGTAAAGCTAATGTTGTAGCCGATGCATTAAGTCGTAAAACAAAAGGAGAAATGACAAGTTTGATATTCGAACAAGAACATCTTGTGAGAGAGAATTCGCTAAGATGAAATTGAAGTAGTCGTACCACCAAAAAAGCACAAAGATAATACTAGCATCTTTGGTGGTGCAACCTACTTTGAGAGAGAAGATAAAAGAAGCTCAACCTCGAGATAAAGTTTTGAGCAAAATGAAAGAAAAAGCTCGTGAAGGGAATGTAAAAGGATTTGTTATAACAAACGATGGTACTTTGACTTATGAAGGGAGATTATACGTTCCTAAAGAAGGAGGGCTTAGAAAATAAATTCTCGAAGAAGCTCACTGTACGCCGTACACAGCTCACCCTGGAGGTACGAAAATGTATCGAGATTTAAGAGAAGTATTTTGGTGGCGAAGTATGAAAAGAGATATTGGAACTTTTGTGGAAAAATGTTTGAGTTGTCAGCAAGTTAAAGCCGAACACCAAAGACCATCTGGTTTGCTCAAACCACTTGACATTCCAGAATGAAAATGGGAGCACATAACTATGGATTTTGTGGTAGGGCTTCCACCATCACCAAGGAAAACAAGGTGTTTGGGTTGTAGTAGATCGGTTAACAAAGTCGCTCATTTCCTACCGCAGTTAAGATAACGTTCGGTATGGAGCGATATGCACAAATTTATATTGAGGAGATAGTAAGACTTCATGGAGTTCATGTGTCAATTGTTCCAGACAGAGATACGCGTTTTACTTCTAAGTTTTGGAAAAGTCTACAAAGCGCCTTGGGAACAAAGCTAAACTTTAGTACGGCTTATCATCCACAAACAGATGGGCACTGAAAGGACTATACAAATATTGAAGATATGTTGAGAGCATGTGTGCTCGACTTAGGAAGTAATTGGGAAACATTATTACCTTTGGTGGAATTCGCTTATAACAACAGTTATCAAGCGACTATTGGGATGGCTCCATATGAGGCGTTGTACAGAAGAAAATGTAGATCACCATTATATTGGAACGAAGTTGGTGAAAGAAAAACTTTGGGGCTTGAATTAATTCGCAAACTGTGAGAAGACAACTATGATACAAGATCGAATCAAGATGGCTCAAGATAGACAAAAGTCATATCCGATAGACGGAGAAAACATATACAATTTGACGAAGGAGAAAAAGTATTTCTGAAAGTAGCTCCTATCAAAGGTTTTATTCGATTTGGCAAAAAAGGAAAGTTGAAACTGAGATATATAGGACCATTTGAAATCCTTACACGAGTTGGAGATTTAGCTTATCAACTAGCATTACCACCGAGTCTATCAAGTGTGCACAATGTTTTTCATGTCTCTATGCTAAGAAAGACGCTCATGATCCAAGTCACATCGTGAATTATAAGGATCCGACAATCAACAATGATTTAACTTATGAGGAAACACTTTAAGTTGTTTTGGAACGCAAGATTCACCATTTGAGAAATAAAGATATTGCTTTGATCAAAATACAATGAAGACGTCATGAAAAAATGAAGCTACTTGGGAGCGTGAAGAGGAGATTCGTGTCAAATATCCAAAATTTTCAATTCCGTGTAAGATATCGAATTTCGAGGACGAAATTTTATTTAAGGAGAGTAGAATGTGATAACAATAAATAAATAAATAAATAAATAAATAGGGGTTAATTTAGAAGTTATTTTAGGGGTTAAGTTTTAGGGGTTAATTAGGGTTAATTAGGGGTTAATTTAGGGGTTAATTTATAGGGGTTATATTAGGGGTTAATTTAGGATTTAAAAAAATATAGAAATAAAAATAAAAATTAGCCTATAAATATATGGTTAAACCACATATTTTTCCACAACTTTCTAAACTCTCTATAATAGAAAACGAGGGAATCGAGGACTAGGATTTTTGTCGTTCAATTTTTCTACATCAAGTATCTCAGTGTTATTAAGGTAGGAATTTTTACATTATTTGTCTTTATTTAATGTTCCATGATTGTACTTCATTTATTGCAATATATGTCAAGAGAAATTCATATAAGCTAGAGCTATGAAAAGGGTCCGAGATCAAAATATCTTCGGGTGAACCCGCAATGCTATATGCAGAATCGCTTGTCGAGAGGAAAAAAATGAAATTAATGAATTTACCGTTGTAATTATGTGAATGTTTTCATGTTATATTAAATATTGATGATATATCCCTATCGAGCAAGATGAAGCTCACCCCTATTATTATCATGACTTTCGAGGTTGAGGAATCCTATCAAGATATGATGATGTGGATGGTGGAATAAATTATGCCATATTTATATTTTAAATAATTATGATCGGACTAAATTTTGGATTTATGTCTTTAATTTTTCCGATTTATGCTTGGAATAATTGTTGGATATTTAATTTGAAAGATGTAATATTATTATTATTATTATTATCATTATATTTTTTTCTTAAGAATTAAAAAATTCTTAATCATTTTTTTATAATTATTGGGATCAATTTAATTTATAAATTTGTGTTTTCTTAATAATATTTTTTAGAGTACCTTAATTTCATAAAATTGGGTCGTTCTGAAAAAGTGTATGTTGGAGTCTGTAACTCCTCAGATAGTGGCATTGATGGGGTTGTAACTCCCCAGAAAGTGGTCATCAATGGGGGTTGTAACACCTGACTGTTACATAGAAGGTTAATGCCCATTAACTTACTAGAATTAATTCCATACAGGTTTGATTTTGTTGCCTATAAATAGTATGGTTTCCATTGCAGAAACAACACTGAAAGTTCGCATATCTCTCTGTATATTTCGAAGGTGTCGTTAAAAGTGTTGTAACATTTCAAAGAACACTTCATTCTACATTCGTGTCCAAAGAACAGATTCTCACTCATTCAAGTTCGAAGGTGCTTTTGTGTCGGTGGTGCATCAGACACAAAAGAGACTAAACTCGTTTATCATTAGGGACATTACGTCATACCGTGAGCACTAGGGATGTATTTGTCTTGCGGAAAGAGTTCATCTCGACTCGACTTTTGTTAAGTTGTAATAGTCGATTCTTTTTTTCTTGTAATTTTCTTTTCTCATTTATAAAAGTCATTGTGAAGGTTTTCATTGTAATCAAATATTGTAATCAACAATCGCAAGATAAATACCGTACCTTCATGATGGCGAGGAGAAACATAACCTTGGCTTGGAGATGAACCTGACATAAGACATTACAATGGTTGCCGGAATTGTATTTGTTGCTGAAAACGCATTGTGTTTGAAGTATGGGGCTAGGATGATTATTTCCTATGCCGTGGCTATGTCCTTAACGGGCTTAGTGAAGCACTTTACTGTATGTATTGTGTGGTTTGGTATGAACTGAGGATACTTTTCCAAAAAGGTTCATGGTTTTGAAAAAAATACAAAATGAGGATGTCATTTTAAAATGGTTCATTATTTCTAAGTTTTGGATTGTAAAATGGATGATTCCAAAAATCCAAAAATGTGTTGAAACTAGTTTAAAAGTTTCAACTAATCCTGCATGATATTCGTGCTAGAGGGATGTCGTTTAAATGGAACTTCCAAATGATTTGCATCATTTAGATGTTGTTACTAGGTTGGAAGAATTTCATAAATTCCTAAATGCATGAGTGGAAGGAAATTGGATTAGTGACCTAATTGTTCGATTCATAAATCGAAGAAAGCAATTGAAGGTCTGAATCTAAATCCAAGAAAGTATCGGTCGAGACTCGAGAAAATTGTGTTGTTGGAATGCTTTTTAAGATTTCTAACAGATCCTGCGACTGTGGGGGTATGGCTACACTTTCTGTCTTACTTTTGATTTTCGAGATTTAGTTGCAAATTTAAGTGTTACGGTGTTGCCTGAGGTGTTGTAACACCAAAGATAGACACTGAACCACAGTTGTAGAAGGTGTTGCCTGAGGTGTTGTAACACCAAAGCCAGACACTGAAAGACACTTGCAGGAGGTATTGCCAAAAGCGTTGAAACACCAGAGGCAGCCTCAGAACCAAGTGAGGTCTGAAGTGTTGCTGAAGGTATGACAACATCTAAGGACATGCTCTCTGTAAAAAGGCTCGAATAGAATTGTTGGAACAAGGTTCTGAAATTTTGTTTGAACCAGATTCTAATGGAATTGTTGAAACAAGGTTCTAATAGTAATAGAACAACGAAAAGCATTCTAATGCTAATGAAATGACCATGAGCTGTGTAAGTTCTGGGGTAATCTGGTATTGAACAAAGATACACAGAATATGTGGGGGGAGAGCTGTTTTAACAACCAACCACATATTGAATAAAATACCACTTAAAGGAAAAAATATGACTCCTTTGACATTGTGGAAAAATCGTAAGCCTTCTTATAAATACCTTAAAGTGTGAGGGTGTTTGGCTAAGGTTGCAATACCTGAACCAAAGCAAGTTAAAATCGATCCTAAAATGGTCGATTGCGTGTTTATAGGTTATGCACTGAACAATAGTGTATACCGTTTTATGGTACATAAGTCAGAAATCCAAAACAGACAATTGGTACCATAATTGAATCAAGGAATGCTATTCTTTGAGAATATTTATCCTTATAAAGAAAGGATAGATGTAAGTTACAAGAAACAAATGTATTCAGATGTTGCTGAAGTTATTACTTCGGGTGTTATAACATCTGGAACAGCTGCAGATGTTACTGCAGATATTGCTGGAGTTGTTGCTTTGGGTGTTATAACATTTGGAACAACACTTTACAACACCTGCTGTGACACTTGACATAACAGTTAGTTCAACACTGAATGATGAAGAACTAAAACGAAGTAAGAGGCCTAAGGTGGATAAATTCTTTGGACCTGACCTCATAACATTTATGTTAGATGGTGAGCCGAGCTCCATTAAAGAGGCTCTAAGTAGTCCAGATGCTCCGCTATGGCAAGAAGCTATGAATAGTGAAATCAAGCCCATTCTACAAAATCATACGTGTGAGTTGGTTGATCTCCCTACTGGTCATAAACATTTTGGATGTAAATGGATCCTAAAGAAGAAGCATGAAGATGATGGAACTATTGATAAGTATAAAATACAGCTTGTGGCCAAAGGCTTTAAACAAAAAGAAGGGTATGATTTCTTTGACTCCTATTCTCTAGTAACGAGGATTGCATCTATTAGAGTGCTTCTCGCAATTGTTGCTGTGCACAATCTTGAGATTCATCAGATGGATGTCAAGACAACATTTCTGAATGGAGAAATAGATGCGAAAATATACATGGAATAACTTGAAGGGTTTGTTGCACCTGGTCAAGAAAAGAAGGTGTGAAAGTTAATAAGATCCTTGTAAGATCAAAACAAGCTCCAAAATAATGGCATGTAAAGTTTGACAATACAATGTTTTCAAATGAATTTAAAATCAACGAGTGTGATAAAAATGTATATGTCAAGGGGATATCGAAGCATTTGTCGTAGTTTGTCTATACGTAGACGATTTATTAATCATGGGCAATAATCATGATACTATCATGGAAACTAAAAAGAATATTAAAGAGGAACTTTGACATGAATGATAAGGGGACTGCTGATGTAATCCTAGGGATAAAAATCAGCAGGACTCATGATGGAATTATCTTGTCACAATCCCACTATGTGGAGAAAGTGCTCAAGAAATTCAATGCTTTAGACAATTCACCGCCAAAGACGCCCATTGATTTAAGTGTAAAACGGTTGCTAATAAAAGTAAGAACAGTGGCTCGGATGGAATACTCACGTATAATAGGCAGTCTGATGTATATCACAAACTATACACGTCCAGACTTAGCCTACCCTGTAAATATGTTGAGTAGGTTCACGAGCAATCCAAGCCATGAGCATTGGAAAACGTTAACTAGGGTGTTAAAATACTTGAAGTATACCTTGGATTATGGGCTATACTACTCGAGATTTCCAGGTGTACTTGAAGGGTATATTGATGCTAGTTGGATTTCGGATTCAAAAGATTTTTATTCAACTAGTGGATACATATTCACCATTGGAGGTGGTGCGGTATCATGGAAGTCCATGAATAAAACGTGTGTAGCTCGGTCCACCATGGAATCTAAATTTATAGCTTTGAGAATGCTAGTGAAGAAGCAGAGTGTCTTCGAAACTTTTTGGAAGATATTCCATGTTGGAGGAAACATGTGCCTTCTGTGATGATTCATTGTGATAGTCAAACGACTATAGGAAGGGCACAGAGCAATATGTATCACGCTAAATTTCGACATATTCGTCGGAGACACAATACCGTTAGACAATTGATCTCAAATGGCATGATGTCGATTGACTATATAAAGTTAAAAGACAATTTTGTAGATCCTTTGATGAAAGGACTGAATCGAGATCAATTGAGTAAATTGCTAGAGGGAATGGGCTTAAAGTCCACAAAGTAAAATAACCATCATATTGGTAACCAAACCATGATGACATGATATCCCAAGAACTTGGTTCAATGAGAAAACTAAGCTATGAAGGTTATGTTGTAACACTTGGAAACAATGTTTCAACCCATCCCTAGAGAGCAATACCAAGTGTTGGAACACCTGCAAAATTGTGGTAAGGCTAAGTCATTTGACTTTTAATGATTCCTACACCTCATTGAGATTGAGTATGGCAGATACTCGGATATGAGATCACCTATGTAAATGAGAAGTGCGGGTCGCTTCAAAGTAACACTTATAATCCAAAGAGGTGTCCATGGCAAAACAGACACAAAACGTGAGAACAGAAGGTGTTCGGACCTTATGTGTTAATACTATTGTCTCGGTATACACTGTGGAGGAATAGTTCAATACATTGTGTCCACTAAGCCGCTAGTGTACCGGATGGTATTGATTATAAAAGGTTCAAAGCCACAATCTACCTTTCCGAATACAATATTGTCTCTTGATGATGGTTTGTGTGTCCGCATTCATGCATGCATAAATTTCCACTCATGTGGGGAATTGTTAGAAATTTGATTTTGATAAAGTGGGGCGTCGACCCAACTTTGATAAAATTTTCGGTGGCTAAGAATTTAATTTCGGAGGAATTAAATTATAAATTATTAATCTACATTCCGAGTATATATTCATAGTATTTTTTATTTCTCAAAACCGAATTTTGTTGAATGAGAAATTAATACACGAATTTGACCACATGAATGGGCATTATGTAAAGGGAGTTGAAAGATTTTTTCTTCATCCACACGAAATATAAAACATAATTTATCCTAGTATAAATATTAGAAGGTGTTATTAGTTGGATAAATTATAACACAAGTGGATGATCACAAGTGGCCGCACGCCCGCCCGACCCACTAGGCATGGGCGTGGGCTTGGGCCGACTCGACTCTTTGGGCCCGAGTCAGGTTCTACTACACTTTTGTCACTCGAAAATGGGCTTGATCCGATTCAAGTAACTATTGGGCTGCCCGATGAGCCTGGACATTGCAGTTGTCCGATTCGTATGTGTTTGTTGGAGTCTGTAACTCCTCAGATAGTGGCATTGATGGGGTTGTAACTCCTCAGAAAATGGTCATCAATGGGGGTTGCAACAACTGGCTGTTACATTGAAGGTTAATGCCCACTAACTTACCAGGATTAATTCCCAGCAGGTTGGATTTTGTTGCCTATAAATAGTTTGGTTTCCATTGCAGAAGGAACATGGAAAATTCGCATATCTCTCTGCATATTTCAAAGGTGTCGTTAGAAGTGTTGTAACCTTTTGAAGAACACTTCATTCTGCATTCGTGTCCATCAACCAATTCTCACTTTTTCGAGTTCGAAATGTGCTTTTGTGTCAGTGGTGCTATTATACACAAAAGAGGTTATGCCGTTTTATCTTTGGTGATATTACGTCGTACCGTGAGCACTAGCTGAGATGTATTTGTCTTGCGAAAAAAGTTCATCTCGACTCGACTTTTGTTAAGTTGTAATACTCAAATTCTTTTTTCTTGTAATTTTCTTTTCTGTTTGTAAAAGATATTATTGAAGGCTTCTAATTGTAATCACACATTGTAATCAACAAAATCTTCAAATATCCCCTTAAATCAATAAAACTTAATTTAATAGAAAACATACACTTTTGAATAAAATGTAAAATTTACCTTGCACCCTCTATTATAAACTATAAATATTTTGTCCCTCTATAAATATGTATAAATTAATTTGATCTCAATTAATATTATTTTTATATTTAGCTATTTGTTGGTTTTAAATTAATTGAGATTAATGCTATATAAAAGTTAGATCAAACTATTAAAATTTGGTTGTCGGAGGTTTTACAAGATTTTTAATTTAATATTTTAAAATACTTATTTTTTTAATCACTAATAAGGTTTTATGTTCATTAATATTTTTGATCTACACAAAAATATTACATATAAATAGAAATATTTATGAATATAAATTAATATCTTTAGTACATATTTATAAAAGTAATATACACATAATATAATGATAGTAATATATGTTTATTTCTTACGAAAAATTACTGTCATTTCTCATACGATTGTAATTATATTTGCTACTATTTATTTTTTTCTATAAATATAGGTTTAATTGTTAATAAAATTAGAGTTAAGTAAAAATATATGAGCAAATTAATTTAAGTTTAATTGTAGATGAGGCAAAATTTGGAACTGAATATCTTATTAATTTAGGTATATTTGTCAACCAATCCATCTTTTACTTGTGGGATTCAAATATAACTCATATGGCCACAAAGCATTTTAGTGGAAGAGTAGACCCAAGTTCCCATATCCCTATTCTCCAAGGACGTCTATTTCCCGCCTCCTCATAAAAAATTCACATTCTTTTAGTTTAGGAGATATTAGAAAGTTCTAATATTAGATGGAGTATTTCTTACAAGTATAATATTATGAGTGGTTAATAGCGCTACAATTGAACCGAGCGAGCTTTTAAAAGTTTGAATTTGACTCGTTTATTATCAAGTCGAACTCGAGCTTGAATTTATCGAATATATTGATGGCTCTCAAAGTATTTCGAGCTTAATCGAGCTCAAACGAGCTTAGTAAATATTGTTGGGGCCAAAAACGATATATTATTTTTAATATAATTCGATTTATATATTAATTGCTCAATAGACTCTTAATAAAATAACCCAGCCCAAAGGAGTCCGGACTGACCCACAGTCGGTTTGTCCTACGTGATGGCTCATATGCCGATTTCTCTCCACGGCTCACATGACCCATTTCCCAGGTATAAAAAGGTCCCTCACTCCTATTCATTTGTAAGATGACCTGTCTCATAAATGTTTGACACATTTAATTCAGTATCTGTTTACTGTATTATCCTAATTGTCCTTTTCTAGAGTACGTGAATTGATCACACACAATTTTTGGGATGAATCTCTTATTTTTTCTTGCTTTCCAGAATTTATTCACTACAAGAATTTCGCTGAATGAGAACATATATAATCTGTTATCTATGGCAATAATCAATTGTGTTCGAAGATGGTATTGTAAAAGACCCCGCTAATCGACAACAATTCTAATTTGTTGTCTTCAGTAAGAAAGACAACTGTTTGAATATGTTGTCTTTAGATGTTAAAAGACAATGGTTGGGACTACGGTTGATCATTGTCTTTGAATTATGAAATGCAACATGTTTTTACAACGCTTCAAATCCGTTGTGATTTTGAACTATCACAACAGTTCAACAAACCTTAATAACCGTTGTAATTTATAACTATTTCAACAACGGTGTTTCACAACATATCAAATCAAGTAATCAAAAGTAGACCAATTGTAGTTTTTCCTAAAATTGTTGTGCTAAAATAATTTAAAACATTAAAATATTCATGACACTCAATCACTTGGAGAGTGATAATTTCTCTCACTAGGAGAGTGTGCGTTTCCCGCTTTTATCTTCGCCTTCGTCTTCCTGTTCCATAGAGAGTTTTAGGGTTCTTCTGGTGTGGCTGCGTGTGTGTGCTTCTGTGTCCTTTTTCTTTTCCGTCTTTCTTGTTCCATTGTTTAAGCTTTATATTTTTTCTTGGTCTTTCTTTGTGTGTCTTTTTTCCTGGTTTCTTGCAGGGGTAGAGCTTCGACAGTGTGCTGAGATAGAGCATGGGGTGTGCAACAATGGAGACTGATGTTGTGGAAGGTTTGAAAAAATTCTCTCTGAGGGAAGAGGAACTTGTAGGAGTGGTGTTGGATGATAATGATGTGGCGAAAGGGGTCCATGAGAGTAAGCTTAGTTTATTCGGTAAGATTCATGGCTCCAAACGAGCTAACTTCGCGGGATTCAAGAACACTCTTCAGGGGATTTGGACTACTAAAAAAGCTTTTTGGTGCGTGAGGTGGGATTTAATATGTTCCAGTTTGTCTTCCAGTCGGAGGAGGATAAGATTAGAGTGATGAACAATAGAGTTTGGACCTTTGATAATCAATACCTGTTGCTTAAGGAATGGGAGGAATATAAGGATGAGAAAGAATCGGAGTTTGACTTGTTAACCTTTGTGTCCAAATGGAACCTCCCCAATCATTGATTTCAACCGAGACAGGGCTTAAAATTGGCAAACCTGTTTGATGAAGTGAGGGATTTGATGATTAATTTGGTAGCATTAAAGGCGGGTTCATAAAGATGTTGGTCCGGCCAAACCGAACAAACCATTACTAAGGGGATCTCGACATCGAGTTGGGTGGCAATAAATTTTGGGTCGACTTTAAATATGAAAACTTGATAGGGGTATGTTATTCTTGTGGGATTGTGGGCCATATGGAGAGAGGATGCCAGGTTAGAAAGGATGATTTGAAGAATAACAACCTTAATGAAGGGCAATTTGGAGATTGGCTGCCGAGGATGGTCTTTTTGGTAATAAGAGGGCTACTATTTATGGTGAAAGAAAAGAACATCGGGTTTCCTCGATGCAAATTGGGGGAGCAAGCACTAGTCAAAAAGAAATGTGGGGGTCTTGGAAGGAGGAATCATTATTCAGCCGAAACTAGGCTAGGGATGAATGTTAGTGGGGTGCCTCATGAGTCAGGTACTAAGAATGATCCATGAGAGGAACTGATAAGTGTTGGCAGAGAACAAGGGGAACCCTATGACAGTGGAGACCATCAACCGTGGAGAAGCCTAGTTTATATTCTATTCCCGCGATAGCTTAAGAAGTGGTGCTCCTTTGGGAGAAATAACAAACCTCGAGAGATGAGGTGGCAAGTAAGGCTAGGAAGAATATGAAGTACAAAGCTGGAATTAAAGGCAAATGGAGTGAGTTGGGGAAATCCAATAGAACAGGTAAAACTGTGAATACTCAAGAAGACAAGAAAAATATGGTTACAGGGTGTAAAAGGAATAGAAGTCTACTAGATGAATTCTATGATGAATTAGAGGCTGTTGAGGGAGACAATGAGGGAAAAAGACAGAGAACTGAGAATGGGGAGGATCTTATGGTGGAGGAAGCCAGCCAACCCCCAATGATAACTATGGTGTGGAATTGTAGATGTTTGGGAGGACCCTCTACAGTTTCCCAAATCAAGGAGAGTTTGAGACACCATCTTCCAGATTTCATGTTTTTTAGGGAAACAATTTTTTTTGACTACTCTTTGTAAAAATATTAGTGCTAATGATAGATGGGCGAGTGTGGAGCCTTCTGGGTCAAGTGGTGGTTTGCTTCTGTGTTGGAAGGAAAATATGATAATCAAACAGCTTGTGTGCAAGCCCTTTTGTATTGAAGTTGAGTTTGAGACGGAGGGTTCCTCTGAGAAAGGGTAGGCTATCTTTGTATATGCTAGTGTGTCCTTCTCAACAAGAAGGGGTTAGATGAATTATCTGTGGAGCAAGAAGGATTGTTGGGGGGTATCATTGGGTTATCATAGGTGATTTTAATGATATTTTAGGGGGCAATAAGAAAGGGGGAGAGTGAGTACGGAATCAAGCTTCTCAATGTTTAGAGACTTTGTGGGTAATATGGGAATGGGGGAGATTCCATTCAGTGGGTATGAGTTCACTTGGTCCAATTTGAGGGAGGGGAGGGGTTTGTTGAAGAAAGGTTTGATAGAGCATTCGGATCACCTAGTTGGATGCTCCAACACCCCCAGGCATTTGTCAAGCATATTGTTAGACATTCTTTCCGACCATCTCATGCTTATTTTGAATTCTCGAGCGAGAGAAAAAGGAAGTATAAAAAAATTTACATTTGATAAGTGGTGGGTTGTGAAGGATGGAGTCGATAAGGTGGTGAAGGATTCTTGGGCGAAAAGCGGTGGGCACTCCTATGTTCCAAATTCATTGTAAGATCAAAATTGCAAAGCTAAAGTCATTGGCTTGGAATAGAGAGGGGATGTCTAATGCAACAAAAATCATTGAAGAAACTTGACTCACATGGATGAACTATGCAGAAAGGGAATCGAGATAGACTATAGGTCATGGGAAAATCTTAAAGGTGTGCTTAATCAAGCTTATATGTGAAGAGATGTTTTGGAAGCAAAAATCTAGGAATCATTGGTTGAGAGGGGGACAGAATACTAAATTCTTCCATGCTAGTGTGGTTCAAAAAAAAAAAAAGAAATTGTATTGAGAAGTTGATTTCTGGGCTGGGGGCTGTTTGTCAGTCTAAAGAGAAAATTGTTAAAGAGGTTGAAGGATTCTATTAGGACCTATTTATCTCAGATGTGAATGATTCAGACTTATTATTGTTGCATGGAATCCCATGCGCTATCTCAAATGCACAAAGTCAATGGCTTTCTAGACCTGTGGGGGACTTGGAGATCAAAGATGCTCTCTTCTCTCTCAGTCCTTTAAAGGCTCCATGGCCTGATGGTATGAACCCCTTTTTCTTTCAATTCTATTGGCATGTGGTTCAATTTGATATTTGTAGGGCTGTTAGAATTTTTTTTGTGTTTCCTAAACTCCTCAAGAGTATGAACTTCACACTCATCTGTTTGATTCCTAAAGTTAAGAACCCAATTTCTATCTCTCAATTTAGGCCTATTAGTCTTTGTAATACAATTTATAAAACCATTTCTAAAAATCTTGGCCAATAGAATTAAACCCTGCCTTACGAAGTGTATTAGTGAGTTCTAAACTGCCTTTGTTCCAGGTAGGCAGATTTTAGATAACATCATAATAGCCCATGGGCGTTTCCACTTTCTGAATAGCAATAGAAGAAGTATTAAAAAGTTTATGGCTATCAAGCTTGATATGACTAAGGCATATGATAAGGTGGAGTGACATTTTCTGGTGTCTGTTTTGAATAAAATGGGATTCCCCCCATGTTTGTGTCTTTGATTTTTGCTTGTATAAGCTCATCTTCGTTTTCCTTCATTGTGAATGGTGAGGTTTTGGGTTATGTTTGTCCAACAAGAGGAATTAGATAAGGGGATCCAATATCTCCCTATCTGTTTCTCATACTCTCAGAAGCATTTTCTAATCTTATTGTGAAATCAAGGAATAACAACTTGATTTGTGGGCTCAAGATCTCCAAAAATGCACCAGTGATTAACCACCTGTTCTTTGCTAATGATGCACTCCTGTTATGTAAAGCTAACTCTGATCAAGCTATACATTTCATGTCTTTGCTGGATAGATACTGTGGTGCATTCAAAAAATCAACTATGATAAATCCTCTGTACTCTTTAGTGCTAATATTGCATAGGAAATCAGGGGGACATCTGTCAAATCCTTAATGAAATGCAAGAGAAAAGAAATATCAAACATCTAGGGCTGCCTTTAACTACGGGAAGAGCTAAGAATGAGGTGTTTAAATTTGCTGTGGATGTGGTTAAGAAGAGAATGATGAATTGGAAAGCTAATTTTCTTAACTTGGCTGGGAAAGAGGTACTGATTAAATCTGTTATTTGTGCTCTTCCTAATTATATCATGTCTTGCTATAAATTGCCTTGTGGGATTTATATATAACCATCTCAAATTTCTGGTGGGGTGAGAGGGATAATGGGGGTGCTAAAATGCATTAGATCAGTTGGAATAAGATGACTAAGCTTAAGGAAGGGGGGGTTTGGGTTTCCAAGATATTGGGTTGTTCAATGATGCCTTACTTGCAAAACAGCTATGGAGGATAATTATTCAACCTAATTCACTTGTTGGTAAATTTCTGAGGGCTAGATACTTCCCTAGAGGGGGGCTGCTTAATACTGATTTTAAGGCCACTGATTCTTGGATGTGGAAGAGCTTCATGAAGGCTAAGTATGTGTTGGAGCATGGCCTTAGATACTGTTCGCCAAAAATAGTTTTGGTTCATACAACTGCAAGTGTACAGTGTAGTTTATAGGATAATGACAAGCAATGTCGTATTCCTCAGGGATTGAAGCTCGAAACACATAGGCTATAATAACATCGTATTCTAATTTTATTGAAATGACCGAATATCGAGTAATTAAACTAACTAAAAATCAAAAAATAAGAAAAATAAAAAGAAATAAATTTGTGAACCCCACAAGTATTTTCAACATCTTTAGGAGAAATCTTAGACACATAATCGCAACATGCTTCTTCAATATCAAATGCGAATAAAGTTTTAAAGACCAATTCATGCAATTCTATGGGTTCAATTCCTAAATTCATTTACTCCCCTGGTCAAGTGGTGCGTTAACAATTGATTAATAACAATTGTAGTCTGGTCATAACATTACAATTCTTATTAACTCCAAAAAGATTTGTGAATTGAATAACTCCCCACAAACACGCCTGTCACACATGTTTCATGTCTGAATTCGATTTTCGTCTTACTAGAACTCACTTGATCAGATTATGGACAAGAAGTATGACATGAAAATTATTGATCAGATAAAAAGCAATTATAAATAAACACTCAAATTCATAAAATAGAATGCATGAATTAATTAAGAAAACAAATAACCATATTTAATATAAATCCACAGTTTCGATTATGCCTCTACGATCCGAAAAATATGCCAAACATTGATTACAAACTCATAGACAAATTCGAATCAATATTATGACATCATATAAGCACAGACAAGAGTTCTTAGACATAGAAAGAAAATCTCTTTTTGTCAGGATGGATTCTCCCTCCAAGCCCTCGAAGCTCTTGTGCTCCCTAGATGCGAAAGCCTTGTGGTGTTCTTCGCGACCTAGCCTTTTGCTCTCAGAAGCTCTTCGATTCTTTGGTTTTTGTGTTATTTGATGTTTGCTGTATGAAGTTGTGTATTGATGGATGAATTTTCGTGCATATCCTGGGTCCCTTTTATAGATGCTTGGAGAGATTACTTGCAGAGCTTGAGTAGGAAAAGGAGACCAATTCAGCCCCAGTTACATCGCACTACCGTGTCAACCCACACGGCCAGGTCGTTTGATCAGAATTTGATCTTGGAGTCTTCATGAAAGTTGTATATCTTTCTCTTATCTTTCCATGGACACTTGAATCACCTCAACATCAATTTTGTAGAAGAAGTTATGGTCAAAATAATAAACTCTGCCAGTGCTAGAAACTGTTAGCGCGTTTTGACGTTTTGAAGAAAATTTCCTTGTTTGACCTTTCATGCTTCTCTCCTTCATATGTTTGCTCGTACATTAGCTCTTGACCTATAATTTGGAATGTGATATCTCTTTTTATCTAATTTAGCTCCATTTTCTGCAGAAGTTACAAGAGTACGCATTATCACGCTCAACAAGGGAAACCAAGCAAAACATATTGAATATGCGTGCAAATGCATCAAATATATATAGTTTTAAGCCATCAAATGCACGTATATTTTACACTCATCAGATACCAAATTGCAGATGGAAAACCTGTTAAAATCTGGGATCATCCCTGGATTTTGAATTTTCATTCCCCCATTCCTAAAGGGGGCAAGCTGAACCAGGAGGGGATTATTTGGGTGAGTGAATTGCTCAAGAATGAGGGAAGAGAGTGGAATGTGGAGATGTTGAATTAGTGGTTTAATGACCAGGAGGTAATTGCTATTCTGAATACTCCTATATGTTGGCAACAAGGAAAGGATATATTGTTCTGGTATCTCACATCCAATAAAGTGTATTCTGTGAATTCTGCATATCTAGCCCTATGCACCAAAAAAATGCTAAATATTGATGTTGGAGAGGGGAGTAGGGATATGGAGATTAGAAGGATCATGTGCAAGAAGGTGCGGAAACTGAAAATTAAAGCCAAAATCAAACACTTCATTTGGAAAGGGCTTCATAATGTGTTACCTGTGATGTGTGTAGGTCCCAAAGGGTGTGAGTGTAAGGTTTAGAAGGGAGGGGGTTGAATAAACCTTACCAACTTTTCGATTTAGTCATTTTAAAAGTTCAGAGTTGATACTACACAGCTGTGTCCTTGGTGGACAACTAATTTAGTTAATCAGTAGAGTTAGTCACTCAACAAACTTGGATCGAGTTTGAAAGAATAACTCAATTGTTAAGACTAAAGACTTAGCTCAATCGTAGTTTGTTTTCAGCGGAAGACTTAACACCCTTAAATTTGGTTTAGTTATGATTTAATCCTTGGTTTTAGTACTTAGAGATTATCAAGTGGATAGCAAATTTATCACAGAATTAAATGATAAAGTGCAAGAATTAAAATCTTTGAAATGTAAATGACACAATAAGTTTCTATAGAGGTTCAAGATGAGGTAATTCTTCTACTCCTCTCTTCTCCAACTCCCCGGAGGAATCCACTAAGTATTGATCAAGATATTGCAGTGGTAAATGTCCAGGATACAAGTCTTGATCACCACGGTGACTTGATCCTTTGGGACTCGATCCGAGATGCCTTGGTCACGCACTGGCTTCTCGTGCGACTCGGCCTTCTTCGCAGGATAGCCGCTTGCTACTTCTGACTCACTTGCTCAAGCTCTTTGGATTTGATCACGAAGCCCTCCAAAAACTCGAGACTGGTTCGACCTTGAACCTTCCTACAATCCTCCGTGGAATGTAGACCCCTTTTCTTCAAAAGTTTCCTCTTCAACTGATTGAAGCTATCTTTCCTTCACAGGTGAGTGATGGATTGATTTTCTTCGTAGTGTAGGCTTGAGGATTAATCTTGAATGATTTGAGAATATTTTGATTACAATTCAGATGTTAGCTTGAATGTTCGTGGTTCAGGTAATCAAATCTCTTTCTCTCAGAGTCATTCCTCAGCCTTTTATAGTGATCTTTCAAAAATCTGCCCGTTGAAGAGATAGGCTTATTTTTGAAAGTCACTTGTGGTCGTTGGCTTGTCTTGTTGCAGTCCTTGGAGTTGCCACTTCCTCGTATGAATTGTTCTTGACTTTTCGAGTTCGACACGGTGTAGTGCTTCCCATTGGTTCATTCCCTTGCACGCTTCTCGGGACCGAGCACTTCGAGAAAGGTAGCATGGAGGTATTACTTGTTTAAGTAATTTCTCTTGATTTCGTGCAACGGATCTCTTCGATTATCTCGACTTGATCGCATTTCCTTGCTTTCCCCAGGTGACTTAGAGTCGCTTCCAATCATGGATGACTTCTGTCACTTCAACCTAGAGACTTGGCTATCTTGAGTTGACTTGATGATGCTTTACTCAACAGCATCTCACTGCACCTTCAATCGAGTTCGCGTCTTCTTTCTTTGCCAAACTCAGCTGTCTCGCAGCGGAGTCTTCCTTCTAGTCTCCAGTTGTCTTCTTGCATATTTAGGCATAGCTGACTTAACTCAGCTTGACCAACCCTATTTGTTACAATACAGTTTACAACAAAAATGGGGTGCCAACTTCCTATTCTAAGTTTTACATGGCATTCATCAAAATATAAACAATAAATTTCCCAACAATTTCCCCCTTTTTGATGATGCCAAAACTTAAAACATTCAAAATGTAAATAGCATAGATACATACAGATAGTGTATTTACAGAGAATGTATGCGTAGAATCATTCCTTTTATTGATCATAACATTCTTGTCCTTTACACAACTGTTTACAAGGTGTATCAGAGCAAACATCTATGTCTACGCAAAAATAGAGAATTTACAGATTTATTACAGAAGACTTACATAGTATGTATTTACATAGTAAAATACATAAAGGGGTGGACAACAACACTTCATCTCCTTCGCGGCCTCCTTCTTTCATCTTCTTCAGTTCTGTCATCTTCTGATCTTCTTCTCTTTTTCTCATCTTCGGCCTTCTTCTTCTTCTTTTCATATGCCTTCCGAGCAGCTTCATCTCTTCTTAGTCTCTCTTGTCTTTCCTACCATAGCTGAGTTTGTCTTTTATTTTCTTCTTCAATTCTTTTCACATACTCAGCATTGTTCTTAGCCACTTGCAGATTGGCTACTTGGTCAAGACCAGCCTAGTAGATCCCTCCTTTCTTGCCTGGATCTATGTACTCAATGTTTTTGGGCAGAGGTCTAGGTCTGAAACCTCTTCCTCCATCACTGCTTCTTCCTCTACCTCTCCCTCTGGGCGTGTATTGTATTGAGGTCTTTTTCTTCCCAGCTGAGTGACCAGCGGAGTGACCAGCAGAGTGACTATCGGTAGTCCGATGCTCGGCCTTCTTCACATAGCGTGAGACCCTTTTCCCAAGTACAAGTCCCGTGCTTCGAGCCATGGACATGTTTGCGAAGTATCCTTCGGGATGCGAGCGTTTTAAATTCATCAATCGATCTTCGCTCAGTTCAAAGATTCGAGATGGCATAAGTGTCTCTCGCTTCACTTTGGAATGCCTCCATGTTGTTTCAAGATATCCATAACTCGGGCATTCATCCTTCCTTCCACTTCCTCCATCCCTCGCTTCAATGTCTTTTTCTTTTCACCATAGACACAACAGAGTGTTGGAGTGGCGAGTCACTGGGAGTTTTTGGCGATAATATCGTTGTGACAAGACCTTGTTGGGGGTTTGTGCAATCATTAGGGTGACATCTCCCGATCCTTCCCCTCAACAGACTTTCCTTTCTTTGCTCTTGAGACCTCCTCACTGTATTTCCCTTTATAACTACTCCCTCCTTCTCAACGCCGATCTCTTTGCTTTAAGGTATTCCTCTTCCCCCTTTTTGGCATCATCAAAGGAGAGAGGAACGCCTAAAAACATACTAGCAAGCGTAAAGTCGAGGTGGCGATAGTCGAGTTCGCTTCGAGTCTCGCTGCGGAGTATCTTTGCACGAAACTTAACGAGTAGTAGCGTTTGACTCACTTTAAGCAACTTCATCTCAGCCATGAGAAGGCTGAATTTTCGATCCATGTTTTCTTCCATACGCAGGAGCTCATTCTTATTTTGCTCACGCAACAACTTTATCTCAGCAGTGTGAGATTCATGCATGTGCTCTATGTGTTCTCTCGATTCGTCTTTGCATCATCATTCTCGGCTTGCCTTTCTCGGCTTGCCGGACCAACAACTTGTTGAACAATGTTCAAATATCTAGCTTGTTCCACACGCATTGTTTTTTGTTGTTGCCACCACTCCCGATTCACTATTATGCCTCTCAAGTCGCAGTAAG
The DNA here is from genome assembly GCA_016081115.2 of Rehmannia glutinosa. Lineage (NCBI taxonomy): Eukaryota > Viridiplantae > Streptophyta > Magnoliopsida > Lamiales > Orobanchaceae > Rehmannia > Rehmannia glutinosa. The sequence continues at coordinate 68,864,478 of CM071928.1, forward strand.
GTTGGCATCTCTGTTATCCAGTCTCATGTCCATCGAGGCCTGGTGCCTCTCCATCCGTTCAATTTCAAAGCAAATAATGCTTTGAACACCTCCCGAGCTTACTGTTTGTTCCCTCTGTTGCGGTGACGCCAAGCAAAGCGTCAAAATCATAGTAAATTTGGAGCGATGATATCCGATGGAATGACAGGATGCAGTGCGGAAGCGCTCGAGATCTCTTTTTTTCGATTCTTCGGGAGGTCGGGTACCTCCAGAGAAAAGGGAAATGATTCCACGAAGGAATCATCACGGGCAACCGGGATTTGTTCAATGATGAGTGGTGCTCGTGAAGTTCCTTGTGGAGTCAAATCTGCTTTGCAGACTTGAGGAGCTCGCGATGGACTCTTTTTTCACCGGGGTCTATTGTAAAGTTGACCTGACTTTGCCGAGCCTCACTGTCCCAACAACTTCGCTTCGGTCTCATTGGTCTCTCCAATTGAGTTGACTAGTCCTCGGCCTTATCGGAGCGTCATCGGACGATGATGAGATTTCCATGGGTGGCTCATCATCATAATTGAAATTTTGACGAGTAGTCCTGGGGGTTAGACTTGCTCGTGCTTGGAACATCCTCGGCTAAGTCTTTTAGATCGATTCTGAGGGGATGACTCGGCTTCATCGCCTTCTTCCGATCCCGCAAAGGTTACATCGGGATTATCCTGGGAATCGTGAAGTGCGCTTATCTCCTTTGGGGATGGATCAATGATAGCGGGAGGGATGTTTAGACTTGGCCGTTACCCGGAAGTCTCAACCTCCCGTTGGTCTTCATTACCTCCTACAGTCTCTCTCACCGCGAGGCCTTGACATCCCTTTCGACAAAGTGTCACTGTCTTAGGGTCTTCGGTGGCATCTATTGGAGTCTCAACCTCATGGATTGCACTTTCATCGCCGAGAATGTTAACTACCAGGGCTATTCCTTCCCGTGCCTCGATCGCATCAAAGAACGTCATTAGCCTTTTAGAGCGCTTGGCACCTCACCGAGAGGCAGTCTCAACTATCCGAGCCTCGTTGATGACAAATTGTGTACTTTGTGTTTGTTCCTTCTCCACTTCGCCTCCTTGATTCATTGTGGAGTCATTTGCAAAGCATCCTCCGACCTTGCTGCAGTGGGGGAGTTTCCCCTCACCGTGGCGCACCAACCGAGTGACTTGGAATGGGGTCACTCGTCTCCAAACTCCCTTTGTTCCCTTACCGAGTGTTCGGCCATTGGGGCAGGTGGTAAGACACCTTCATTAGGGGTTGGCTCGACCGGGGTCCCCACTATCCCGCTTTCATCGCCATGTCCCTTAGTTCCTCTTCCGAGTGAGTCGGGGAAGTGGTGGCAGCAATAACGGTGGCAATATCGCACTACTCCCATTGGATCTATTTCGGTGTGTTTTGCGGGACTCTCCTGGTCCTCAATCATTCTTTGTTCATGAAGGACGGATTCGTGCATTGCTTGCTGCATTTGCAACTCTTTTCGGGCAGAACAGGTCCAGATCCTCATAATCGCCGAGATAGACGTCAAGGAGAGGATGTGTATGTTCTGCGGGTGTGCGGTGATAGGCGGAGGCCTTTGGCCTTCTCACGTGCTTGACTTCCTCCTGTCTCGTTTTTCCTTCTCCTTGTCCTTGAACATCCGCAAGATATCTCATGCGCTTTCTTCATCCAGTCTTGACCACAGTGGTCACTCCAAGAAAATTCATCAGTTCCTCTTCTTCTTCGATAAACTCAAAGCCGTTGGAACGTTTCCCCGGATCGACTCAACTTCCACTTCCTCCACTCTCGCAGACGATTTTGGATGTCCGGATAAGGTGGAGATAGGATCATCACATCATCATCTCTATCGCCTTCTTCTTGCTCTCCTCATTCTCGGGATAGAAGGTAGCAAGCTCTAGTGTTCCATATCACACCGTGTCATTGCGGGGGGGGATACGATCCTCAACAACAGCGAGTGTGCTTTCTCGCCTACTTCTTGTGTCTCACTTGTTCGAACTACAATCGGGTCTTGATTTGCCTCTGACGCTTCAGCAGATTTGGTTGCTTTCATCAATAATATCTAGAGACTCTACTTCTCCAAATAGTCTCCAGATCTGCTTTCAACTAAGTGGGTGACTCGGCCGGTTTCTCAAGCCGAGCGCTTGATGATTCTTCTTCGTCTCTTAGTTTGTACCAGAGGGATTTCTGGTTCGGGAGAGAGTTTCTTCGAGTCTTTGGCGGGGGCCGGTCTTTGGTGTTTTCTTCTCGAGGAGCTGGCCATCTCGGCTTATCGTTCTCCTCTTTTTGACGACAGGAGAAGGTATTTGAGATTCCTTCGGCCCGCCATCGCTGGGTAGGAGACACGGCTGCGGGGGCAGGTGACTCGGCTGCAGGGGCATGAGCAGATTTGTTTTTCTTTGTTGCAGGGGCAACAGTTCTCTTAGCAGCTGCAGGGGCAACCTTCTTCTTTGGTGGAGAGGAGACAGTTGTATCTTCGTGGTCGGTGATTCCCCCTCACTTGTATCAGCTCTCTTGGCGTAGGCTCTCTTCTCGTGCGCCAGAGAGGTTTGATTTGAACATCCTCTTGTTTACATGGAACGCCTTTCCATGTCTAAGAGGGACTCCTTTGACCTCCATCGCCGGCCAATCACAGGCCGTATCCCGAGATCCTCCAAATGCTCCATTCTCCTTGAAGGATTTGTTCCTACATTCTCGCGCAGAGTCTGTTTGTGAGGCAAACTCAACCCATTTTACTTGCTTTTTCTTCAATGATCGCAGCCATGACGATCAATTTTGCTTTTGATAGTTGGTCAAAGCCGCCAAATTTGATATCTATGCATTTGGCAACTATGTCCAACAGTTTGTGGTAGTCCTCCTTCAGCCAGCCTTCTCTTGTTGGTCTGTGGTAGACTATCTTATCAAGATAGTCGGTCTTGGCTACTTCCTTCCAAGCAAAGAACCAAGTCCACATCGCTTCATTGATTTCTCGTGCTCCTTCCGCCGGTAATGAGCAGTGTTCTGCCAAATCTTTGGCTGAGATGATGAACTCCTTCCCGTGAACAGAGGATTTGATCCCCTCATCGTGAATCTCAGCGTTCACGTAGAACTGAGCGACCTCTTCCACATAGGTCATCGGGAGCTCCATCGTCAGAAATGGTTTTAGCCCGGACTTTTCGAGCTTTTCAGCGATTTTCTTTATGAGGGCATCATCGGACCCCTGTTTGACCATGCCCTCGAAATCCACAGTAGACCCAGTGTGGATTTGCTTCCCAAGCTTGACGAAATCATAAGTCGATGCCATTTTTCAGTATTTCACGGAAAGAAACTTAGAAGTTGATTTGAAGATTGATAGGGTTTTGAGAGAGTTTTGCCTTTGCTTCTGAGAGAGAAATGAACAGTTTTGGTAATATGTGAGAGAAACGGACGAAAATGGTTTAAATATGGTTTCTGAAAGGACGTGCAGGTGGTTTTTGAAATGTGATCGAAATCAACGGCTTAGATTTTGCACGCCGATCAGCATTTAATGTCTCGAATTTAATGCGTCGCAAGATTTATATCCAATCATAAGCTTGGTGTGCAGAATTTTTGCCTCGTACACATCATCATTTTGCTGACGTTATTCTTAAAAACATTCCCGCTTAGTAAAAACGACTGCATTTTTGTCACTTTGCTCATAAATGACTCAGCTTATCCCTTAGCTGATTTAACTCTTTTCTCACAGATTGTCATAGTGACTCACCGCGCCTAATTCCCAGATAGTTGTCTTTTCCGATATGATCGATTCATTTAGCCGATTTTGAGAATTCACTCTTTTTCCTTTGTGTTTCATTTCCTTTCTTTGAGTCTTCCGAGTGTCACCACCAATTAATCCTAACTCATGCTTGAGTTCTTCAAATCTTGACTCACATAATGGTTTTGTGAATATGTCGCCTAATCTGTTTATCGCTTGAAATATATTCAAGGTGATGTCTTTCTTTTCAACATGATCTCTTATGAAGTGATATCTCGACATCAATATGCTTTGTTCTTGAGTGCAACACAGATTTTGAGTGATTGCATTGCACTTGTGTTATCACACATGATTGGAATTTCCTTTTCTTCAATTTCATAGTGTCTCATTCTTTGCCTCATCCATAGGATTTGGGCACAACACCTGCCGCAGCCTATTTATTCTCGCTTCACCAGAGGTGGCTATTGAATTTTGCTTTTGCTAAACCAGAAATTAGCCTTTGTTTCCAAGCATTTGACATGTACACTGAGGTGCTCTTCCGTCAACTCTACATCCAAAGATAGTCGTAGTCCGAATAGCCAATTAGCTTGAATCCACCTTCCTTTGGATACCATAAGCCAACTTCTTGGCTTCCTTTCAAATATCTCAAGATCCTCTTGGCCGCATATGATCATATGGCTTTCTTTTGGAGCAGATTGAAATCTTGCACATACACCTACATCAAAGGTGATGTCCTGGCTTGCTTGCAAAGTGAGATAAAGCAATGATCCAATAAGTGCTCAGATCTTGTTTGATCTACGTGCTTGCCATCCGCATCCATGTCCATTTTGATCGATGTATTCATTGGTATTTTCACGTAAGACTTCTCTTCCATACCAAATTTTTCATTAAATCTCCGTGTATTTTGTCCGACTTATGAAGGTTCCATCCTTCACTGCTTTCACTTGGAGTCCAAGGAAGAATGTCGACTCTCTCCCATCATGCTCATTTCGAATTTGCTTTGCATGAGGTTTGAAAATTTATCACATAGTTCTTTGTTTGTGGATCCAAAAATGATGTCATCCACATATATTTGAACAAGCAATATGCTCTTCCTGTCTTGAATTCTGAAGAGTGTTCTATCCACTTTTCCTTTTGTGAATCCATTCTCAGTCAGGAATTGTGACAAAGTATCATACCATGCTTTGGGTGCCTGTTTCAATCCATATAGAGCTTTCTTGAGTTTGTATACCTTATCTCCAAGAATCCTTTGCTCAAATCCTGGAGGTTGTTCAACATACACTTCTTCTTCCAATAAACCATTAAGGAATGCACTCTTTACATCCATCTGATATACAATAAAATTCTTGTGAGCTGCATAGGCAAGAAACATCCTTATAGCTTCCAATATTGCTACAGGGGCAAATGTTTCATCAAAATCTATCCCTTCTTCTTGGCAATATCCTTTGGCTACTAATCTTGCTTTGTTTCTTACCATGAACCTTCCTCGCTCATCTTGTTTCGAACACCCATTTAGTGCCAATAACATTTTGATGGGTGGGTCTTTGAACTAATTCCCATACTTTATTTCTTTCAAACTCGATTTGATTCTTCTTGCATAGCTTGAATCTAATGTGTGTCATCCAATGCTTGTGACACATCTTTAGGCTCTATTTGTGAGATAAAGCATGTGAACATAGCTTCTTGTTGAGTTCTGGATCTTGTTTTGACACCTTCTCTTATATCTCCAATGACTAGTTCTCGTGGATGGTCTCTCACCATCTTACATCAAAGTTGGAGTAAGTTAGTCGGATTGATCGTCTTGCAACTATGTTGCTTTGATCGCCTCTCTCGTCATCACTTAGCCGCAAATTTTCCAAATTTTTTTGAGATTCAACTATCTCATCTTCATCTCGAGTTTATAATTCCGCCTTTTCACTTCCACAGAACTCTTCTCGCATGGTTGATTGTTTCAAACTTATCACCGATTCTTCAACGTCTTCTCCATTTACATTTGGCTCATCGAACACCACATGAATGGATTCTCGTAACCATAGTCCTCTTGTTGAGTACTCGTAGGCTTTGCTTTCAACCGAGTATCCCAAGAAGATACCTTCATCACTTTAGCATCAAAAGCCTTTAGATTATCTTTGCCATTGTTATGGATTAAGCATTTACATCCAAATATTCTAAAATATGCAACATTTGGTTTTCTCCCGTCCAAATCTCATAGGGAGTCTTTGTCACTGCCTATTTATCATGCATCTATTTTGAGTGTAGCATGTGTGTTTATTGCTTCACCCCAAAACCTTTAGGTGGCCCCGCTTCAACTAACATGGTCCTTGGCCGCTTCTTTTGAGAGTTCTATTTCTTCTTTCGCAACTCCATTCTACATTGTGGAGTCCTTGCCGCAGATAATTCATGACCAATGCCATTTTCAATACAATATTGAGTTATTATACCATTGACAAACTCAGTTCCTCTCACAAATCTTATTTTGATAATTGTTTGGTTCTTTCTTTTGAATCCTCTTCATCAATTTTGTGGTAGTTTCAGAGAGTTTCTTTCTTCTTACACATGAATATTGTCCATGTATATCTTGAGTAGTCATCTACCACCACCAAGGTGTATTTCTTCCCACTTATGCTAGTTGGTTCAATGGACCAAATAGATCCATATGTAGTAGATGCAATATTCTTGTTGAAGATGGACATGTCTTTTCTTTGAATGATGATTTGATTTGTTTTCCTTTCGACATGCATCACATATACTCTCCTTCTTGTATATCGAGTCCGAAGTCCTCCCACAAGATTGCTTCCGCAAGCTTGTTAATCGTTTTGAAATTCAGTGACTACTTCAGGCCACAACCAACTTGATTCATTTTGTGCTCTTTGCTAATAGGCAAGTGCTTGGTGTTGCAATTGACCAATCTACTATATACATGTTCTTTTGTCCGCATCCTTGCAACACAACTTCATTTGATTCAGTATCCTTGATTTGGCATATACCCATGTTAAATCCAACATTATAGCCTTTGTCACAGAGTTGACTAATACTCAGCAGATTGAAATTGAGTCCTTCAACATATGCAACATCTGTGATTTCTAATCCATTTTTCTTGATGGATCCAATGCCTCTTATTTCTCCTGGAGCTTCATTTCCTCCAAATATAACTTTTGCGCCTTTGACTCCCTTGAATTTTGACAGAGTTTTCTTATTTCCTGTCATATGTCTGGAACAGCCACTATCCATGTACCAGGTTCCTTGGCACTCAGCTTTTCCTTGAACCTGCAAACAAGGAAATTAAGTTTTAGGTACCCATACTTGTCTGGGTCCTAAGGGGTTAGTATTGTAAGATGATCCAACCAACCTATAGCCAAATGATTTAGCTCTAAGGGGTTGCCATCTATCAGTGCCATAATCATAGTTAATTTTGGCAAATTGCTTGGGGATTCTAGGTTCATACAGCTGTCTCTTTTGTCTGTATGCTTGTGTATGTATTTTAGCAATTGCATTCTTTGGGTAGTTGTGATATCTCTGAGTGTAGTGCCTAGGTGCATATGTGTGCTGATGAAAGCTCTTATACCTTTGGAATGGTCTTTGCTGAGTTCTAGGCCTTTGCCATTTGGGCTTATATTCCATAGGTCTTTGTTGATAGTTCACATCATTCCAATCAGCTTGGCTTGGGTATTTTCTACCATTCCCATCATATGTGTTTCTTTTATGGAACTTCTGGGATTTTTGGTAGCTCTGTTTCTTCTTTACAAAGTATTTCCTGTTTGGAGTTTGCTGAGGAACTCGACTGAATTTCTTCTCTCCTCTCAAAGACACTCAATGGTTGTTTTCCTTTTCCTTTATAACCAATGCCAGTTTGCTTGTAATTGTGCTTTGGAATAAATGTGTGTGCACCATTTAGAGTTTTGGATTTTTGAGATACTTCATTGCTTGAAGATCCTTTTTCCAAAATCACTTTTGGAGCTTGACATAGCACAGAGGAATTAAATCCTAAGCCTGTCTTGTCTCCACATTCTCTTTGACTCATGATAAGATCATCCAATGACTTAGATGCCTTAGTGAATAAGGCAATCACATTTTTGAGGTCATTCTCCTCTTTTCTATGGCAACTATTTCTCGCTATTAGCTTGGCATTTTTAGTCTTTAAACTTTTATTCTCATCGCCTATTTGACTTTAGAGTACTACCTCCTTAGTCACCGTGAGTTTCGCTCGAGTAGGTCGTTTTCCTCATTTAGTAGTGTGTGTGAGGATTTAATGTGTTCAAAATCTTTCATCATTTTGCCTAATGAATCATAAAGATCAGTGGGTGATGACGTGTGTGTGTCACTACTCACTATCACTAGACCGAGTGTGATGAGTGAGTGTACCTCATCTTCTTGGTCAGGTTGGTCTTGTTCCTTGGCCATCGACAGATCAAGGCTTCTTCTTCGTGAGTCACTTGAGTAGTCAGCTTCACTCACTCTCAATCAGCTATGTCTCTTGATTTGGTTTGTCTAGCATCAAATGCACCAACATTGCCTTTTTATTTTCTTGTCTTCTTTCTCTCAAGACTTTTCTTTCTTCTTCATTCCCCGTATTTGTTGACTACAGGATATGGGCTATCAATGGCATAGTGACCCGGCTTGCCTAGTTCCAAAGATAGATATTCAACCTTTTGATCAACTCTTTCCATTCTTCGATTGTCAGCCCTTTGATATTCAACTTTTTGATGATCTGTTCTCTTGGTTGACCTATCTTCCTTGACTTGGAGGGAGCCGAGTGTCTTCGGAGGATTCGCCTCGCCTCTCTTGTAGTTCTTATTGAAGAACTTGTTGAACCTTTTAACCATCGGGCTATTTCCTCCGGGTCAACGACTTCTTTGACCTCAGCTCTCTTGCCATCCTTAACAATTAGAGCAACTATTTTGGGTACAACTGCCTCTTCCTGGTCTTTTCTTCTCACCAAATTGTAGGCTTTGAGATCCGAGAATAGCTCATGGTTGGATATATTTGATAGGTCCATGGAATGTCTTAGTGCCATGACCTTCATTTCCCATTCACCGGGAGACTTTTAGATCTTCATACACATTCCCTTCTGTGTATATTCTTTTCCAAGAGCAGATAGCTCGTTGGTAATTTCTGTGAACCGAGCATCCAGTTGATCCAGGTTCTCTCCTGCGATCATTTTCAAATTCTCGAATTTTGTACAGCCACTAATAATTTATTTTCCTTGATTTGCTCTGAGCCTTCACAAATCAATGTTAGCTTGTCCCAGATTTCTTTAGCCGTTTTGCATGATTTGACTTTATTGAACATGGCTTTGTCCAAGGTTTTGTAAAGGATGTCCTTGGCCACATTGTCCAGATTATATCTTTTTCTGTCATCATTTGTCCATTCAGTTCTTGGTTTTTCAACCATAGCTGGTCTAGGAGCAATATCCTCTTCGCCCTCAGCTGTAGCTCTCCTTACAGTTGTGTTCACTTTTAAAATTTGTAGTGGCCCATCCTCTATCACTATCCACATCTCATCATGTAATGCTGATAGATGAGCCTGCATACGAATTTTCCAATCATCAAATTCTTCAATTGTGAACATAGGGATGCGTGTCAAATTTGCTTCCATGATAATAACTTTTGATAATAAGAGGAGTTTTGAAAACTTAAGTACTAAAACAGACTTTGAGAAATTTGGAGATCTAGTTCAAGAACCGGCGGAAGGCTCAATGAACCAACCGCTCCGATACCACTTGTAGGTCCAAGGGTGTGAGTGTAAGGTTTAGAAAGGGGGTTGAATAAACCTTACCAACTTTTCGATTTAGTCCTTTTAAAAGTTCGAGTTGATACTACACACCGTGTCCTGGTGGACACTAATTTAGTTAATCAGAGAGTTAGTCACTCAACAGACTTGGATCGAGCCGTTGAAAGAATAACTCAAATTTAAGACTAAAAACTTAGCTCAATCGTAGTTTGTTTTCAGCGGAAGACTTAACACCCTTAAATTTGGTTTAGTTATGATTTAATCCTTGGTTTTAGTACTTAGAGATTATCAAGTGGATAGCAAATTTATCACAGAATTAAACAGATAAAGTGCAAGAATTAAAATCTTTGAAATGTAAATGGCACGATAAGTTTTTATAGAGGTTCAAGATGGGGTAATTCTTATACTCCTCTCTTCTCCAACTCCGGAGGAATCCACTAAGTATTGATCAAGATACAGAGCGGTAATAGTCCGTATACAAGTCTTGATCACACGGTGACTTGATCCTTTGGGACTCACCGAGATGCCTTGGTCACGCTAGCTTGGCTTCTCGTGCGATCACCTTTCTTCTGGTGGCAAAACTGTTTTGCTACTACACTCACTTGCTCAAGCTCTTGGATTTGATCACGAAGCCCTCCAAAACTCGAGACTGTTCGACCTTGAACCTTCCTACAATCCTCCATGGAATGTAGACCCTTTTCTTCAAAGGTTTCTCTTCAATCGATTGAAGCTATCTTTCCTTCACAGGTGAGTGATGGATTGATTTTTTTTCGTAGTGTAGGCTTGAGGATTAATCTTGAATGATTTGAGAATATTTTGATTACAGTTGCTCGATGTTAGCTCGAATGTTCGTGGTTCGTAATCAAGTCTCTTTCTCTCGTAGTCATTCCTCGCCTTTTATAGTGATCTTTCAAAAATCGCCTCGCTGAAGAGATAGCTTATTTTTGAAAGTCACTTGTGGTCGCTGGCTTGTCTTGTTGCGTGATCCTTGAGTTGCCACTTCCTCATATGAATTGTTCTTCACTTTTCGTAGTTTCGACACGGTGTAGTGCTTCCCATCGTTCATTCCCTTGCACGCTCGGGATCGAGCACTTCGAGAAAGGTAGCATGGAGATATTACTTGTTTAAGTAATTTTTGATTTCTCGGCAACGGATCTCTTTCGCTTATCTCGACTTGATCGCATTTCCTTGCTTTCCCCAGTGACTTAGAGTCGCCTTCCAATCATGGATGACTCTTCTTCCTCTTCAACTAAAGACTTGGCTATCTTGAGTTGACTTGATCGATGCTTTACTCACCGCATCTCGCTTGCACCTTCAATCGAGTTCCCGTCTTTCTTCTTTTTGCCAAACTCAATTGCCTCGCAGAGTCTTCCTTCTAGTCTCCATTTGTCTTCTTGCATGTTTAGGCATAGTCGACTTAACTTAACTTGACCAAACCCTATTTGTTACAATGCGCTTTACAACAAAATGGGGTGCCAACTTCCTATTCTAAGTTTTACATGGCATTAATCAAAATATAAACAATAAATTTCCCAACAATTTCCCCCTTTTTGATGATGCCAAAACTTAAAACATTCAAAATGTAAATAGCATAGATACATACAGATAGTGTATTTACAGAGAATGTATGCGTAGAATCAATCCTTTTATTGATCATAACATTCTTGTCCTTTACACAACTGTTTACAAGGTGTATCAGAGCAAACATCTATGTCTACGCAAAAATAGAGAATTTACAGATTAATTACGTAAGATTTACATAGTATGTATTTACATAGTAAAATACATAAAGGGGTGGACAAAGAACACTTCATCTCCTTCGCCGCTTCCTTCTTTTTCATCTTCTTGATTCGCTCATCTTCTAGTCTTCTTCTTTTTTTCTCATCTTCAGCCGTCTTCTTCTTCTTTTTATATGCCTTCCGAGCAGCTTCATCTCTTCTTAATCTCTCTTGTCTTTCCTACCATAGCTGAGTTTGTCTTTTATTTTCTTCTTCAATTCTTTTCACATACTCAAGATTGTTCTTAGCCACTTGCGATTGGCTACTTGGTCAAGACAGCACCAAGAGATCCCTCCTTTCTTGCCCTGGATCTATGTACTCAATGTTTTTGGGCGAGGTTCAGGTCTCAAACCTCTTCCTCCATCATCGCTTCTTCCTCTACCTCCTCCGGGCGTGTATTGCATCGAGGTCTTTTTCTTCCCAAACTGAGTGACGGGAGTGACCAAAAGAGAGCGATCGCGTAGTCCGTCGCTCGTCGCCTTCTTCACATAGCGTGAGACCCTTTTTCCAAGATAAGTCCTGTGCTTGAGCCATGGACATGTTTGCGAAGTATCCTTCGGGGATGCGAAGTAGCGTTTTAAATTCATCAATCGATCTTCGCTCGTTCCAAAGATTCGAGATGGCATAAGTGTCTCTCGCTTACCGGATTGCCTCCATGTTGTTTCAAGATATCCATAACTCGGGCATTCATCCTTCCTTCCACTTCCTCCATCCTCGCTTCAATCGTTTTTCTTTTTCAAACCATAGACACAACAGAGTGTTGGAGTGGCGAGTCACTGGGAGTTTTCACGATAATATCACCGTGACAAGACCTTGTTGGGGGTTTGTGCAATCATTAGGTGACATCTCCCGATCCTTCCCCTCAACAGATTTTCCTTTCTTTTGCTCTTGAGACCTCCTCACTGCTTTTCCCTTTACAAACCGCTTCTCCTCCTTCTCAACGCGATCTCTTCGCCGCTTTAAGGTATTCTTTCCCTTTTTGGCATCATCAAAGGAGAGAGGAACGCTGAAACATACTAGCAAGCGTAAAGTCGAGTCTGGCTGATAGTCGAAGTTCTCGCTTCGAGTCTCGCCATGGAGTATGCCGCATTTAAACTCGTAACGAGTAGCGTTGACTCAGCCTTTTGCTAACTTCTCATCTCACCATGAGAAGGCTAAATTTTGATCCATGTTTTCTTCCATACGCAGAGCTCATTCTTATTTTGCTCACGCAACAACTTTATCTCAAAGTAGTGAGATTCATGCATGTGCTCTATGTGTTCTCTCGCTTGCGTCTTTGCATCGCATTCTCACCGCTGCATCAACAGCCTTGTTGAACAATGTTTCAAATATCTAGCTTGTTCCACATGCATTGTTTGTCGTTGTTGCCACCACTCCCCGATTCTCGACTATTATGCCTCTCAAGTCGCAGCAGTGTTGGCATCTCTCGTTATCCAGCTCTCATGTCCATCGAGGCCTGGTGCCTCTCCATCCGCTCATTTCAAAGCAAATAATGCTTTGAACACCTCCCGAACTTCAAACTGTTCCATCTTCATGCGGTACTGACGCAAGCAACGCTAAAATCATAGTCACCAAGCGATGGTATTCGATGGAATGACAGATCTGGTCCGCGGGAAGCGCCGAGATCTCTTTTCTCGACTTCTTCGTGGAGGTCGGGTACCTCCGTGAGAAAAGGGAATGATTCTACGAAGGAATCATCACGCAATCGGGATTTGTTCAATGATGAGTGGTGCTCGTGAAGTTCCTTGTGGAGTCGACCGCCGCAGCCTTGAGGAGCTCGCGTAGCTGACTCTTTTTCACTGGGTCTATTGTGAAGTTGACTCGCTTTGCCGAGCCTCGCTTGTCCCAGCCTTCGGCTTCCGTCTCACTAGTCTCTCCATTGAGTTGACGGGTCCTCGACCTTATCGGGCTGCGTCATCGGAAGATGATGAGATTTCCATGGGTGGCTCATCATCATAATTGAAATTTTGACAAGTAGTCTTAGTGGTCGACATGCTCGTGGTTGGAACATCCTCACCGAAGCCTTTTGATCGCCATGGGGGATGACTCCTTCATCGTCTTCTTCCGATCCCGTAAAGGTTACATCAGATTATCCTGGGAATCGTGGAAGCGCTTTATCTCCTTTCGGATGGATCAATGATAGCAGGAGGGATGTTTCAGTACTTCACTTTCGTTATTCCCGGAAGTCTCAACCTCCCGCTGGCCTTCATTACCTCCTACAGCCTCTACTCACAGCAATGAGGCCTTGACATACCTTTCGATAGTGTCAATCGCCTTAGGGTCTTCGGCGGTGGCATCCATCGAGTCTCAACCCCATGGATTGCACTTTCATCGCCAGTAGTGTTAACTCCCGTACGTTTCCTTCCTATGCCGATCGATCGATCAAGATCGTCATTAGCCTTCAGATAGCTTGGCACCTCACCGAGACAGCCTCAATCGCCCGAGCCTCGTTGATGACAACTTTTGCTTACTTTGTGTTTGTTATTTCTCCACTTCGCCTCCTTGATTCATTGTGGAGTCACCCGCAAGATCCTCCGACCTTGCCGCAGCTGGAGGGAGTTTGGGGTCACTCGTCTCCAAATCCTACTGCTCCTTTACCGAGTGTTCACCACAAAGGGTGGTAAGACACCTTCATTAGGGGTTGGCTCGACCGGGTACCCACTATCCCGGCTTTCATTGCCATGTCCCTTAGTTCCTTCTTCCAAGTGAGCGAGAAGTGGTGGCAAAGAACAACGGTGGCAATATGTCGCACCACTCCCATTGGATCTATTTCCAAACTGTGTTTTGAGGACTCTCCTGGTCCCTCCATCATTCTTTGTTCATGAAGGACTCGATTCGTGCATTGCTTGCTCATTTGCAACTCTTTCGTGGGCAAAGAATAGGTCCAGATCCTCATCACCGCGATAGACGCCAAGGAGATGATGTGTATGTTCTGCGGGTGCCGATGATAGGGCAGATGATGGCCTTCTCACGTGCCTCAGCCCTTCCTCTCGCTTTGTCTCTCCTTCTCCTTGTCCTGAAGATCTCGCAAGATATTCAGTGCGCTTTTCTTCATCCAAAGGCTTGACCACAGTGGTCACCCAAGAAAATTCATCGCTTCTTCCTTCTTCTTCTTCGATAAACTCAGCCGTTGGAATGTTCTTTCCCTGGATCGACTCGCCTTCCACTTCCTCCACTCTCGCAAACGATTTTGGATGTCCTGGATAAGGTGGGGATAGGATCATCACATCATCATCTCTATCGCCTTCTCTTTTTGTCCCTCATTCTCGTGGGTAGAAGGTAGCAAGCTCGTGTTCCATATCACACCGCGTCACAGGTGAGGGGATACGATCCTATCAACAGCGAGTGTGCTTTCTTAGCTACTTTGTGTCTCACTGCTCAACTACAATCTGGTCTTTAGTTTGCCTCTCACTGACGCTTTCAACAGACTTGGTTGTTTCATCAATAATATCCGAGACTCTACTTCTCCAGATAGCCTCCCAGATCTGTTTTAATCGAGTGGCCGACGACCCAGCTTTTCTCAAGCTCGAGCGCTTGATGATTCTTCTTCGTCTCTTAGTTTGTACTGCAGGGATTTCTGTTCGAGAGAGTTTCTTCGAGTCTTGGGCGGGGGGGTGGTGTTTTTTCTCGAGGAGCCGCCATCTCGCTTATCGCTGCTCCTCTTTTGACGACAAGAAGGTATTTGAGATTCCTTTCACCCGCCGCATCGGGTAGGAGACAGGTCGCGGGGCAGTGACTTACCAGTAGGGGCAGGAGCAAATTTGTTTTTTTTCACGCAGGGGCAACAGCTTCTCTTAAAATGCAGGGGCAGCCTTTTTCTTTGGTGGAGAGGAGACAATTGATCTTCAGTGGTCAACCGATTCCCCCTCACTTGTATCGCCTCTTGGCGTAGCTCTCTTTGTGCTCCGAGAGGTTTGATTCAACATCGCTCTTGTTTACATGGAACACCTTTCCATGTCAAGAGGGACTCCTTTGACCTCCATCACCGCCAATCACAGCCGTATCCCAGAATCCTCCAAATGCTCCATTCTCCTTGAAGGATTTGTTCCTACATTCTCAAGTGAGTCTCGTAGACAAACTCACCATTTTTTGCTTTTTCTTCAATGATCGCAGCCATGACGATCAATTTTGCTTTGATAGTTGGTCAAAGCCGCCAAATTTGATATCTATGCATTTGGCAACTATGTCCAATAGTTTGTGGTAGTCCTCCTTCAGCCTCTTGTTGGTCAGTGGTAGACTATCTTATCAAGATAGTCGGTCTTGGCTACTTCCTTCCAAGCAAGCAAGTCCAAGTCCACATCGCCTTCATTGATTTCTCGTGCTCCTTCCGCCGGCAGAATGAGAAGTGTTCGCCAAATCTTTGGCATAGATGATGAACTCCTTCCGTGAATAGAGGATTTGATCCCTCATCGTGAATCTCCCGCTCACGAGAATCGAGCGACCTCTTCCACATAGGTCATCGGGAGCTCCATCATCATAAATGGTTTTAGCCCGACTTTTCAAGCTTTTCAAAGCAATTTTTTTATGAGGGCGTCATCGACCGCTTGACCATGCCTCGAAATCCACAAGAGACCCAAAGTGTGGATTTGCTTCCCAAGCTTGATTTAAATCATAAGTCGATGCCATTTTTTTCAAGATTTCACGGAAAGAAACTTAGAAGTTGATTTGAAGATTGATAGGTTTTGAGAGAGTTTTTGCCTTTGCTTCCGAGAGAGAAATGAACAGCTTTTGGTAATATGTGAGAGAAACGGACGAAAATGGTTTAAGTATGGTTTCGAAAGGACGCGGGTGGTTTTTGAAATGTGATCGAAATTAACGGCTTAGATTTTGCACGCCGATTAGCATTTAATGTCTCAATTTAATGCGGCAACATTTATATCCAATCAAAAGCTTGGTGTGCAGCTTTTGCCTCGTACACATCATCATTATGCGGACATCATTCTTAAAAACATTCTCGCTTAGTAAAAACGATCGTTTTTGTCACTTTGCTCATAAATGACTCAAATTTTATCCCTTAGCCGATTTAACTCTTCTTCTCACAGCTTCTCATAGTGACTCAACCTACCTAATTCAGATAGCCGTTTTTCCGATATGATCGATTCATTTAGCTGATTTTGAGAATTCAACTTTTTTCCTTTGTGTTTCATTTCTTTCGAGTCTTCCGAGTGTCACCACCAATTAATCCTAACTCATGCTTGAGTTCTTCAAATCTTGACTCACATAATGGTTTTGTGAATATGTCACTAATCGTTTATCGCTTGAAATATATTCCAAGGTGATGTCTTTCTTTTCAACATGATCTCTTATGAAGTGATATCCGACATCGATATGCTTTGTTCTTGAGTGCAACACAGATTTTGAGTGATTGCAATTGCACTTGTGTTATCACACATGATTGGAATTTCTTTTCTTCAATTTCATAGTGTCTCGCTTTGCCTCATCCATAGGATTTGGGCACAACAAATCGCTTAGCCTATTTATTTCGCTTCACCAGTAGAGGTGGCTATTGAATTTTGCTTTTTGCTAAACCAGAAATTAGCCTGTTTCCAAGCATTTGACATGTACCGAGGTGCTCTTCCGTCAACTCTACATCCAAAGATAGTCGAGTCTGAATAGCCAATTAGCTTGAATCCACCTTCCTTTGATACCATAAGCCAACTTCGCTTCCTTTCAAATATCTCAAGATCCTCTTGGCTCGCAGTCATATGGCTTTCTTTTTGGAGCAGATTGAAATCTTGCACATACACCTACATCAAAGGTGATGTCCGCCCGCTTGCCGTGAGATAAAGCAATGATCCAATAAGTGCTCAGATCTTGTTTGATCTACTGTGCTTGCCATCCGCATCCATGTCCATTTTGATCGATGTATTCATTGGTATTTTACGTAAGACTTCTCTTCCATACCAAATTTTTTCATTAAATCTCTCGTGTATTTTGTCCGACTTATGAAGGTTCCATCCTTCACTGCTTTCACTTGGAGTCCAAGGAAGAATGTCAACTCTCCCATCATGCTCATTTCGAATTTGCTTTTGCATGAGGTTTGAAAATTTATCACATAGTTCTTTGTTTGTGGATCCAAAAATGATGTCATCCACATATATTTGAACAAGCAATATGCTCTTCCTGTCTTGAATTCTCAAGAGTGTTCTATCCACTTTTTCTTTTGTGAATCCATTCTCGCCAGAATTGTGACAAAGTATCATACCATGCTCGGGGTGCCCTGTTTCAATCCATATAGAGCTTTCTTGAGTTTGTATACCTTATCTCCAAGAATATTTTGCTCAAATCCTCGGAGGTTGTTCAACATACACTTCTTCTTCCAATAAACCATTAAGGAATGCACTTTACATCCATCCGATATACAATAAAATTCTTGTGAGTCGTGATATAGGCAAGAAACATCCTTATAGCTTCCAATATTGCTATAGGGGCAAATGTTTCATCAAAATCTATCCCTTCTCCTTGGCAATATCCTTTGGCTACTAATCTTGCTTTGTTTCTTACCATCGAACCTTCCTCGCTCATCTTGTTTCAACACCCATTTAGTGCCAATAACATTTTGATGGGTGGGTCTTTGAACTAATTCCCATACTTTATTTCTTTCAAACCGATTCAGCTTCTTCTTGCATAGCTTGAATCCAATGTGTGTCATCCAATGCTTGTGACACATCTTTAGGCTCTATTTGTGAGATAAAGCATGTGAACATAGCTTCTTGTTGAGTTCGATCTTGTTTTGACACCTTCTCTTATATCTCCAATGACTAGTTCTCGTGGATGGTCTCTCACCATCTTACATCGTTGGAGTAAGTTAGCCGGATTCACTGCCTTGCAGCCTATGTTGCTTTGATAAGCTCTCTCGCCATCACTTAGCCGCAAATTTTCCATTGCTTTTGAGATTCAGCTATCTCATCTTCATCTCGAGTTTATAATTCCAACTTCGGCAGTGCAGGACTCTTCCGCATGGTTGATTGTTTCACTTATCGCCTAATTCTTCAACGCCTCCTCCATTTACATTCGCTCATCCAACACCACATGAATGGATTCCTCTATAACCATAGTCCTCTTGTTGAGTACTCAGAGGCTATGCTTTCACCGAGTATCCCAAGAAGATACCTTCATCAACTTTAGCATCAAAAGCCTTTAGATTATCTTTGCCATTGTTATGGATGAAGCATTTACATCCAAATATTCTAAAATATGCAACATTTGGTTTTTCCCCCGTCCAAATCTCATAGGAGTCTTTGTCACCGTCTGCTTATCATGCATCTATTTTTAGTGTAAAAGATGTCGTGTTTATTGCTTCACCCAAAACCTTTTAGTAGCCCCGCTTCACCTAACATGGTCCTTGTTGCTTCTTTGAGAGTTCTATTTCTTCTTTTCGCAACTCCATTCACAGGAGTCCTTGTCGCAGATAATTCATGACCAATGCCATTTTCAATACAATATTGAGTTATTATACCATTGACAAACTCAGTTCCTCCTCACGATCTTATTTTGATAATGGTTTGGCTCTTCTCATTTTGAATCCTCTTCATCACCGTGGTAGTTTCGTGAGAGTTTCTTTCTTCTTACACATGAATATTGTCCATGTATATCTTGAGTAGTCATCTACCACCACCAAGGTGTATTTATTCCCACTTATGCTAGTTGGTTCAACTGGACCAAATAGATCCATATGTAGCAGATGCAATATTCTTGTTGAAGATGGACATGTCTTTTCTTTGAATGATGATTTGATTTGTTTTCCTTTCCGACATGCATCACATATACTCTCCTTCTTGTATATCGAGTCCGAAGTCCTCCCACAAGATTGCTTCGCAAGCTTGTTAATCGCTTTGAAATTCAAGTGACTCACCTTTTTGTGTCACAACCAACTTGATTCACCTGTGCTCTTTGCTAATAGGAAAGTGCTTGGTGTTGCAGTTGACCAATCTACTATATACATGTTCTTTTGTCTGCATCCTTGCAACACAACTTCATTTGATTCAGTATCCTTGATTTGGCATATACCCATGTTAAATCCAACATTATAGCCTTTGTCACAGAGTTGACTAATACTCGCAGATTGAAATTGAGTCCTTCAACATATGCAACATCGTGATTTCTAATCCATTTTCTGATGGATCCAATGCTCTTATTTCTCCCCGAGCTTCATTTCCTCCAAATATAACTTTTGCGCCTTTGACTCCCTTTGAATTTTGACAGATTTTTCTTGTTTCTCGTCATATGTCCGGGAACAACCACTATCCATGTACCAGGTTCCGCACTCACTGCTTGAACCGCAAACAAGGAAATTAAGTTTTAGGTACCCATACTTGTCCGGGTCCCCGAGGGGTTAGTATTGTAAGATGATCCAACCAACCTATAACCAAATGATTTAGCTCTAAGGGGTTGCCATCTATCGCCATAATCATAGTTAATTTTGGCAAATTGCTTGGGGATTCTAGGTTCATACAAATTGCCTCTTTTGTCTCAGATGCTTGTGTATGTGTTTTAGCAATTGCCTTCTTTGGGTAGTTGTGATATCTCCGAGTGTAGTGCCTAGGTGCATATGTGTGCCGATGAAAGCTCTTATACCTTTGGAATGGTGTTTGCCGAGTTCTGGCCTTTGCCATTTGGGCTTATATTCCATAGGTCTTTGCCGATAGTTCACATCATTCCAATAAGCTTGGCTTGGGTATTTTCTACCATTCCCATCATATGTGTTTCTTTTATGGAACTTCGGGATTTTTGGTAGGTCTGCTTTCTTCTTTACGAGTATTTCTCGCTTGGAGTTTGTCGAGGAACTCTACAATTTCTTCTCACCGCCCTCTCAAAGACACTCAATCGGTTGTTTTCCTTTTCCTTTATAACCAATGCCATTTTGCTTGTAATTGTGCTTTGAATAAATGTGTGTGCACCATTTAGAGTTTTGATTTTTGAGATACTTCATTGCTTGAAGATCCTTTTTCCAAAATCACTTTTGGAGCTTCGACATAGCACAAAGGAATTAAATCCTAAGCCTGCCTTGTCTCCACATTCGCTTTGACTCATGATAAGATCATCCAATGACTTAGATGCCTTAGTGAATGAGGCAATCACATTTTTGAGGTCATTCTCCTCTTTTCTATGGCAGGCAGCTATTTATGCTATTAGCTTGGCATTTTCAGTCTTTTAAACTTTTATTCTCATCCTATTTGACTTAGAGTACTCACGCCTTAGTCACCGTGAGTTTTCGCTCTTGAGTAGGGTTTTTTCTCATTTAGTAGTGTGTGTGAGGATTTAATGTGTTCAAAATCTTTCATCATTTTGCCTAATGAATCATAAAAATCAGCTGGTGATGACGTGTGTGTCACACTCACTATCACTAGAATTTGAGTGTGATGAGTCGAGTGTACCTCATCTTCTTGGTCGTTGGTCTTGTTCCTTGGCAATCGATGATCAAGGCTTCTTCTTCGAGTCACTTGAGTAGTCACCACTACTACTCAATCAACTATGTCTCTTGATTTCGTCTGTCTCAACAGCTTCCTCGCAGCCCAACATTGCCTTTTTTATTTTCTTTGTCTTTTTTCTCTCAAGACTTTTCTTTCTTCTTCATTCATGTATTTGTTGACTACAGGATATGGGCAATCAAAGGCATAGTGACCTGCTGCTTACAGCTCCAAAGATAGATAGATATTCAACCTATTGATCGCCTCTTTCCATTCTCGATTGTCACCTTTGATATTCAACTTTTTGATGATCTGTTTTCTTGGTTGGCCTATCTTCCTTGACTTGGAGTGAGCCGAGTGTCTTCTCGAGGATTCGCCCTTCGCTTCTCTTGTAGTTCTTATGAAGAACTTGTTGAACTTTTAACCATCGTGCCTATTTCCTCCGGGTCAATGACTTCTTTGACCTCAGCCTCTCTTGCCATCCTTAACAATTAGAGCAAATTATTTTGGGTACAAATTGCCTCTTCCTGGTCTTTTTCTTCTCACCAAATTGCAGAGGCTTTGAGATCCGAGAATAGCTCATGGTTGGATGTCTTTGATAGGTCCATGGAATGTCTTAGTGCCATGACCTTCATTTCCCATTCACCGAGATTTTTAGATCTTCATACACATTTCCTTCGTATATTCTTTTTCCAAGAGCAGATAGCTCGTTAGTAATTTCGTGAACCGAGCATCCAGCTTGATCCAGTTCTCTCCAGTTGATCATTTTCAAATTCTCGAATTTTTGTACAGTACCCACCGATAATTTATTTTCCTTGATTTGCTCGAGCCTTCACAAATCAATGTTAGCTTGTCCTGCATTTCTTTAGCCGCTCGCATGATTTTGACTTTATTGAACATGGCTTTGTCCAAGGTTTTGTAAAGGATGTCCTTGGCCACATTGTCCGTGATTATATCTTTTTTATGTCATCATTTGTCCATTCAGCTTCTTGGTTTTTCAACCATAGCCGGTCTAGTAGCAACATCCTCTTCGCCCTCAATTGTAGCTCTTCTTACAAACGTGTTCACTTTTAAAATTTGTAGTGGCCCATCCTCTATCACTATCCACATCTCATCATGTAATGTCGATAGATGAGCTCGCATACGAATTTTCCAATCATCAAATTCTTCAATTGTGAACATAGGATGCGTGTCAAATTTGCTTCCATGATAATAACTTTTGATGATAAGAGGAGTTTTGAAAACTTAAGTACTAAAACAGACTTTGAGAAATTTGGAGATCTAGTTCAGTAACCAGTGCGGAAGGCTCAATGAACCAACCGCTCTGATACCACTTGTAGGTCCCAAGGGGTGTGAGTGTAAGGTTTAGAAAGGGGGTTGAATAAACCTTACCAACTTTTCGATTTAGTCCTTTTAAAAGTTCATAGTTGATACTACACAGCTGTGTCCTTGGTGGACAGCTAATTTAGTTAATCAGTAGAGTTAGTCACTCAACAGACTTGACTGAGCTGTTGAAAGAATAACTCATTGTTAAGACTAAAGACTTAGCTCAATCGTAGTTTGTTTTCAATAAGACTTAACACCCTTAAATTTGGTTTAGTTATGATTTAATCCTTAGTTTTAGTACTTAGAGATTATCAAGTGGATAGCAAATTTATCCAGAATTAAATGATAAAGTGCAAGAATTAAAATGCTTGAAATGTAAATGACACGATAAGTTTTTATAGAGGTTCAAGATGGGATAATTCTTCTACTCCTCTCTTCTCCAACTCCGGAGGAATCCACTAAGTATTGATCAAGATACAAAGTGGTAATACCCGATACAAGTCTTGATCACACAAATGACTTGATCCTTTGGGACTCGGGCCCGAGATGCCTTGGTCACGCACCGGGCTTCTCGTGCGACTCGCCTTTTTCACAGTAAAACCGCTTTTTACATTACAAAACTCACTTGCTCAAGCTCTTTGGATTTGATCACGAAGCCTCCAAAACTCGAGACCGGTTCGACCTTGAACCTTCCTACAATCCTCCGTGGAATGTAGACCCCTTTTCTTCAAAGGTTTCCTCTTCAACTCGATTGAAGCTATCTTTCCTTCACAGTGAGTGATGGATTGATTTTCTTCATAGTGTAGGCTTGATGATTAATCTTGAATGATTTGAGAGTATTTTGATTACGTTCAGATGTTAGCTTGAATGTTCGTGGTTCGTAATCAAGTCTCTTTTTCTCGTAGTCATTCCTCGCCTTTTATAGTGATCTTTCAAAAATCTGCCTGAAGAGATAGCTTATTTTTGAAAGTCACTTGTGGTCGTTGGTTTGTCTTGTTGAAGTCCTTGAGTTGCCACTTCCTCGTATGAATTGTTCTTTAGCTTTTCGTAGTTCTCGACACTTGTAGTGCTTCCCATTCGTTCATTCCCCTTGCACGCTCGGGATCGAGGACTTCGAGAAAGGTAGCATGGAGGTATTACTTGTTTAAGTAATTCTCTTGATTTCGTGGCAACGGATCTCTTTAGCTTATCTCGACTTGACCGCATTTCCTTGCTTTCCCAGGTGACTTAGAGTCGCCTTCCAATCATTGGATGACTCTTTCGTCACTTCAGCCAGAGACTTGGCTATCTTGAGTCGATCGGATCGATGCTTTACTCACCGATCTCACCTGCACCTTCACGAGTTCCCGTCTTCTTTCTTTTGCCAAACTCAAATTGCCTCGCAATGAGTCTTCCTTCTAGTCTCCATTGTCTTCTTGCATGTTTAGGCATAGCCGATTTAACTCACTTGACCAGCCCTATTTGTTACAATGCGCTTTACAACAAAATGGGGTGCCAATTTCCTATTCTAAGTTTTACATGGCATTCATCAAAATCTAAACAATAAATTTCCCAACAATGTGTAATTTAAGTAAAAATGGATGCTTGTGGATGTCGATGTGGATGGTGTATCGTGGAGCACTTGTTTTTTACCGTGAGAAAGCTAAGATGTTGTGGAAGCTTGCTCCCCGCTGGGTGGGATGATCGTTATCATAAGGACTCACATTGAAAGAATGGTGGCGTAACATGTGCTCGTGCCCGGGATCTAGCCTTTAAGGATAGAATCAACCTGCCTACATATCGCTTTCTGGTGGCTTTGGAAGACTATGAATGCTTGGCTATTCAAGAATCAAAAATCGCAGAGATGGATTTGTTGTTTCGCTCAAGAGGAGTCGCATGAATTTGAATCAACCTCAGGTATGGAGAGGATGTTATCTTAAGAGTTTTTACTCAGTTAGATAGCTTTGTCTCCTTTTTTTTTGGCATGGGTTGTTGGCATTTATCAGCTGCTATTTTGCTGATTTGCTTTGTTGTGGTGTGTGGGATTTTTTTGTAATTAAACATTGGTCCCTGATCTTTTCTTGTGTTTCATTTTTGCCCCATGATTGGTGGCTATCTATCTTGGAGAAATGTTCCAATATAGTTTTTTATTGGGCAAGTGTGCCCGGTTGTAATTCGGTTGAGTTGTTTGGCAATATAATCTATCGCTTTTGATAAAATAAAAACAATAATCAAATCCAAATCCAAATTCATTTAAAAATGTCAAATATTCCCGAATACAACTTAATGCAAATACAAATCATTGTACAACTGTAACAATTATAGTTGATCAACAAACATAAACCAAGATCCACATCAAGTCCACTACAAATTAGACAAAAAAAACTATACTAAAACTAAGTAAAAAGATCCTTCTCAAAAAAAAAAAAAAGAAAAGTAAAAAGATAACCAATGAAGGTGATCACCAAAACCATGAACATCCATTTGTCTTCTTTATAGCCTCACTGCATACGCTGCACAGATAAATATTGCATACAGAGAAGAAGGTTACGAATTCTTGAGTATGTTACATTATTTCTGAAATATGAACCTTTTACTAAACAGATTAATTTTCCATGAAGAGACATCCATGCAAATTTACAATTCAAAGCATCAATTGTTCCTTAATCTCTAGTTTCTCAATTTCCCAACAATATATGGTGTAGAATCTGAGAACAAGAGAGGCCAATAACAAGATGGATCTATTTACGTTTGCTCTCTCAAAGAATAACACAAAGTCATCATCTCGAAAGAGGCCCAAGACACCAGTTGTTACTAAAACATTCGTCATCATGAAATTTGTTAACAAGTCATGAGAATTAATAGGTGGAGTAAACTTAAAGGTCTCAGATCATGAGAATTAATAAGATTCGATTTGATCAAGAATTTCAAAATTATTACTTTTCTACACGCTTGGCATATAAACGGGTCCATGGCTTATTAACAAAAGTTGATAAAGATCGATTTGATCAAGAATTTAGCCCACAAAGAACACATCCGATCGTTGAACTAAAGAAAAGGGAAAATGACATGAATACCCCATTTTCCATACCCAATCCCTGCACAATGTCCATTTTCCCCGATTTTCGACAAAAATACCATTTTTTGGAGAATTTTGACAAAAATACCCATTTTCCGCTGATTTTTGGCGTTGGTTTCTTTTTTGTTTCTTTGTTGTTTCAAACATGTTTGTTGTTTCTTTGTTTCATATTGCTTTCATTTATGTTTCTTATATGTTTCACTTAGCCAACTTTTCATTGCATTCTAAAGTTGCATGGTGAAAATCTCATTGTGGTATGCCGCAATGGACAATGAGAGAAAATAGAGAGTATACCAACTTTGAAATAACAAGAATACTGATTCCAATAGACTGCACATTCAGCACCCTAAACGAAATCTTGGAACAACAAATTCAATTTTGAAAATTTGAGCTTACTTGTCCATCATCGCCACAAGAAATGGACACGACTCCACTATCGCATCAAAAATACTTTGTATTGACTTCCAACATCTTAGAATTATTGAATGCATCAATCGTAGCTTTTAAAAAGACCTACTAGAATAACTTTGCTAGAGTACGTGAGATCTTTAGTTCAAGATTAGTCATGCAGACATCGAAATGAAGCAAGATCAACATTTACAAGGATGACAAAAAAAGTCAAGAGTATATGGGAAAAAACTACACTTCTCTAAATTTAAAACCAATTTACTACAAATTTTAATCACATGATCCCCTGTTTCACAATTGTTTCTTACATGTTTCAACCGATTACACCATCATTAAGATTTACATAACAACAATTTCTAAAATCATTAGGAAGTGGAGGTAGAAACTCAATGTCGCCGCCATCGTCATCACCATTTTGCGCTTCAACTTAGCATGATTGTGAAACAGATGATCGAGCCTTGCTTGTTCATTCTCTATTCAAACGCTGACGCCCATAGCCTTCCCACTAATAAAGTGCTCGGCATAACAAGCAACAAAAATCCACATTCATCGTAAAAAGAAATAAAATAAGATACACAATGATAGATAACACAACAAATCAAAAATAATAAAAAAGAACAAATAAATGGAAATACGTAAACATAAAAGAAACAACTTCAAACAACATCGAAACAAACGAAAAACTTCAAATCACAAAATAATAAAAGAAAGAAAATGGGTTTAACCTCCGAAGTTTTCGCCGACAATTCATCAAACAGTTTGCAGAGCCTCACCGTCGGATGAAAACTCGAAATCAACCACAAAATCTTCACCCAATCCTCGTCGCCCCATTCGAAACATTCATCATCTTCGATCGACATTTCATCAAACAGTTTGTAGGTCCCAAGAGGTGTAAGTAAGGTTTAGAAGGGGGGAGGTTGAATACTTTTCGATTTTAGTCCTTTTAAAATATGACAGAGTTAATACACAACTAAGTCCTTGAGGGACATCTAGTTAGTTAATCAGCAGAGTTAGCCACTCAACAGACTCGATAGAGCTGTTGATAGTATAACTCAGCTGTTTAGTCTAAGACTTAACTTGGCCGTGATAAGTTTTTTGCTTTAAGACTTAACACCCTTGAATTTGATTTATCTTTGTTTTAACACTTGATTTTTAGCACTTAGTAATTTTATCAGGTGGATAGCAAATTATCAGCAGATATAAAATATGTGTGGAGAAACGTAAGTATGCTGAAATGTAAATGACACAAGTAAATTTTATAGAGGTTCGAAGATGGGGTAATTCTTCTACTCCTCTCTTCTCCAACTCCCGGGAGGAATCCACTAAGTAATGACCAGTTTACAAAGTGGTTATTAGTCTAGAGACAAGTTTTGATCATGCAATTTGACTTGCTCGACTCGACTCACCGAGATGCTTGTCACACAACCGCTTCTCGTCCGACTCTTCTTCTTCACAGGGCACCGCTTTGATATTTCACTCAATTTCTCAAGCTTCTTGGATTTGATTACTTAAGCCCTCCATTAACTTGAGATTGGTTCGACTTGAACCTTCCTACAATCCTCCTTGGAAAGTAGACCCCTTTTGATTCTTCAAAATTTCTACTTCAACAGCTTGAAGTTGTTTTTCCTTCACAAACTTGGTGTTGGATCGATTTCATTCGAGATTTAGGCTTGAGGATTTTGCTTGAATATCTTGACAATATTTTTGTAGGTTACAATTTGAATAGTGCTTGATTTCCTGTGTGTCCAAGGTTACCTTTTCTCAATGAAATTCCTCCTTTTATAGTGAACTTTCAAAAATCGCCGTTGAAGAGATATGCTTGATTTTCAAAAGTCACTTGTGTTCGCTGGCTTGACTTTTCTTGGTCTTCGCCTTGAGATGTAGACCTTTCCTCGTATTAAATGAATGTTCACTTTTCAGATCTCGACACGAGGTGCAAAGTGCTTCCCATTGGTTTATTCATTTTGCACACTCGGGATCGAGCACTTTAAGACATGACAACATGGAAGTATTACTTATTTAAGTAAAGTTTCGACTTCAGGCAACGGATTCTTTTCGCTTAACTCCTCTTTATACCGCTTTTTCCCTGTGTGACTTGAAACCGCTTCAATCATTGAAAGACTCATCCGCTCACTTCAACTTGTGACATGGTTTTTTAAGTTGACTTAATCGACTCTTCACACGCTTGTCCCTCACTGTTACATCTTCGGGCCGAGTCTTTGGTCTTCTATCTTGGCCATACTCACTTTCTTCAATGAGTCTTCACTTCACTTCTTCGCTTGACTTGTATTCCCACCATAGTCGACTTGACCAGTCATTCAAATTTCTATCTATTACAATGAGAATTACAAAGAAAATGGGGTGCCAACATTCTAATCTAAGTTTTATATGGCATTCATCAAAATCTACAATATAATTTCCCAACAATTTCCCCCTTTTTGATGATGCCAAAACTTAAAATCATTAAGCAATATGTAAACAACACAGATACATACAGACATAATACAAGAATAAAGAATGTATGCGTAGAATCAATCATTTTATTGATCATAGCATTCTTGTCCTTTACACAGGTGTTTACAAGGTGTATCAAAGCATAATCATATTCAAGCAAACTTCAAGCATCTATGCTAAGATACAACAATAGAGAGAAAATACAGCAATACTTTATTGAATGTACAGATGACTTACACACATATGTATTTACAAAATTAAAATACACGAAGGGGTTAGCAGCAACACTTCATCGCCTTCGATGCCTCATTCTTTCCTCTTCAACTCTATCATCATCGCTCTCTCTTTCTTTTCTTTTCATCTTCAATCGCTTTTTCTTTTCATAAGCTCTCTTCGCAGCCTTCGTCTTTTCTTTTCCTTTCTTGCCACAACTAATCTTGCCTTTTATTTTCCTCTCGATTCGATTCTTTTCACGTATTCAAGATTCTTCCTAGCCACTTCCCGATTGGCTACTTCATCATACCCAGCCAAAAGAGATCCTTCCCTTCTTGCCTCGGATCTACATATTCAATGTTTTTGGGTAGAGATCTAGGTTGAAAACCTCTTCCTCCACCACTTCTTCCTCCTCCTCCGGGTGTATATTATATCGAGTCTTCTTCTTACCAATTGAATGGCCGCTTTGGTAGTCCGCTTCCTATTAGCTTCTTCGCATAACTTCATACCACTTTCTCCCAAAGATAAATCCCGTGCTGGGCTATAGACATGTTTTTGAAGTAACCTTTGATTCGAGCGTTTTAAATTCTTCAACGGATCTTCGCTCGTCGCCGCTATCCGGAATGGCATCGTGTCTTTTTCCTACGGAATGTCACCATAAGTTTTCAAAGACTTAACACGGGCATCCTCTTTCTTTCAACCTCCTTTATCCCTTCCACAATCTTTTCTTCTCGACATAGGTACACAGAGTGTTGGAGCGCAGAGTTATCGGAAGTTTACCGATTATCGATGATGTGACATGACCTTTTGAGGGGTTTCGCAAGAATTAAGGTCACATCCTTTGCCTTTCCCCTCAACAGCCTTTTCCCTTCTCCTTCTTCTTCTCAACACTTGTCCGCTTCCTTCTCCTTTTTATTCCCAACAGCTTGTCTCTTCCTTCAAGTTCTCTCGTATTCCTCTTCCCCTTTTTGGCATCATCAAGGAGAGAGGAACCCGAAACATCCCAACGAGCATTAAGTCCAGTTGGCCGAGAGCCGAGTTCGCTTGAGTCTCGCATGCATGTACTATTCCAAATTCTCGAGCGAGTGGCTTTCGATTCGGCTACCACCGTTTCATTTCAAAGAATGAGAAGGTTGAACTTCGTATTCATGTGATAGGCATGCATTCTCACAATATTGGCTTGCATCCTCTCGCTTCATATCAAGATTATCAAGACTCCAAACCAACATTTTGTTGTACAATGCCTTGAAATATCCGGACTTGTTCGTGATCGCATTGTATTATGTCTGCCGACACCATTCCCTAATCCGTACCACAATCCCTCGTAAGTCCGCTTTGTGAGGGTGGCATCCCTATTGTCTAGACGCATATCTAATGAGTCCTGGTGTCGTTCGATCTTCTCAATCTCTCCACAGATTTTCTTGAAGACTTCACAGATCTCAGCTGTCACTTCGGATTCATCTGGCGGCCATGCAACATCAAAATCAAAGTCGCATTGAACAATGGAGTCGGTGGGAATTATCGGATCGCTGATGTTGAAACGTCGCCGCTCTTGAGCTCTCTTCTTTAAAGTTGGGCAGCTCAATTGAGAAAGGGAATGTTTCCTCAAATGCATCATCTCGCACATATGAGATCGATTGTACAGTTGTACGTGCCTTTGATGATCCAGGTTGAGTTGATCTTGCTGCAGCTTTGGGAGCCTGTGCAGATGACTCAATCTCAGCTGGGCCTGGTTGATTGGATTGGCCAGTTGACTGAGCCTCAGCTGTCTTAACAACTTCTTCGGCCTCAGTAGATTTTGCTAAATGAATTTCCTTGTCCTCAACTACACCATTAGCGTTATCGGAGGATGATGAATCCTGGGGGCTTGGTTCATCATCAAAGTTGAACTTTTGACGAGCAGCTTTAAAAGTTGCCTGACTCGTCTATGGAAAAACATCCTCAACTGAGTCCTTTTGATGAGCAATAGGAGTGGACTCAACTTCGTCTTCAGATCCTAGAAAGGATATATCAGGGTTGTCCTGGGAATCATGAAGGGCACTAATCTCCTTTTCAGATTCAGCAATGATGATATGAGGGATGCTCTTCTTATCTTGAGTTTTACCAGGGAAGTCTCAACCTCTCTTGGGCCTTCAATACCTCCAGCAGTCTCAACTGCAACAAGGTCTTCTACAATCCCTTCGACAGACGTAGCTGTCTTAGGGTCTTGGACAGTGGCATCCGAAGGAGTCTCAACCCCTTGGATTGCACTTTCTCAGAGTGTTAACTCCCGGGGCATTTCCAACATGTGCCTCGGTTGCACCAAAGAGCAGCGTCCTCACTGCAGCAGCTTGGCACTTGGGCTTGGGACAAACTCAATGTCTCGAGCTTCACTGTCGTCACACAGGTTCTATTTTTTTCCACTTCGCCTCCTTTCTCGCAATGTGGAGTCATATGCAGCATTCTCTCGACCTTGCCGCAGTGTGGAGTGAGTTTCCCCTCACCATTTGGCACACCAACTGAGTGATTGATGGTGGGGTCACTCTTCTCCAGACTCCTAGTTGCTTCCGTTGAGTGCTCAGCCGTGGGGGCAGGTGGTTAAACACCTTCAAGAGGGGTTGGCTCAACTTGGGTGCCCAAATTCCTGGGCCTCATTGCCAAGTCCTGGACCCATCTTCCGAGTGTAATGGGACGTGGTCGCAGAATAATCGGGCAATCACGCAACACTCCCAACGGTCTATCTCCGTGAGAGATTTTGAAGACTCTCCTGGTCCTTCCATCAATCGTTGCTCATGCATTGCATTAGCCACGGATTCCCTTAGAGCTTGCCGCATATCGGACTCTTCTCAAGGGCCATGGGATCCAAGTCTTCATCATTGTCTCGACAAAACATCTAAATGAGGATGCGTATGTTCCGAGTTCCGGTGAGGGTACATATACTTGCTTTCACGCTCTTCTTCGCTTCCTCACCGCTCGGCCTTTTTTTTCTCCTTGCGAGATATGGAGGATATTCATGCGCTTATCCTCATCCAGAGCCTGAAGTACAGTGTCAACCTCGTGGAACTTGAATAGCTCCACTTCTTCCTCAATGAACTCAGGGTGTTCAAACTGCACCCTTGAGTGACACAACTTCCATGCCCTTCATTCTCGTACATGGCGCTAAATGTCTGGATACACAGGAGAAACGATAATTACATCATCATCTTCATCCTCTTCTTCCTGACCTTCCTTTTCAGGGATAGAAGGTAACAAACTTTGCTGCTCTTCGCCTTTAGCAAAGATTCGGGCAGTGGAGAGACAACCTTTTCAATAGGAGATTCTATTGTCTCGGCTGCTTCTTTGGTAAGCCTCTACTGATCACTTTCAGCAGACTTGGCGATTTTATCAACAACTTCTGGAGATTGTACTTCGTCAGCAGTCTCAGGAGTTCTCTCCAGTTGAGTGGCAGACTCAGCTGTCTTCTCAAGCTCTGAAAGCTTGGATATTCTTCTTCTTCTCTTGGTTCTCACTAGAGGAGTTTCGGTTCCGATTCCTCTTTTTCAGTTCCTTCAAGGGGGCCTGAGCATCTTTCTTAGATGGAGCCGCTTTTTGCTTGGGGTCCTCTTCTTTCTTATGGATGGAGAAGGTATTTGGGCTTCCTTCTCCGCCTTGATCATGGGGGGAGGGAGACACGATGCTCGGGCGGGTGTGACTCTACTGTAGGGGCGTAAGCATCCATTTTCTTTGTCTTTGCAGGGCATCTTTCTTCTTAGCAGCTGCAGGGGCAGCTCTCTTCTTTGGAGGGGAGGAGACAACTGTGTCCTCGGGTTCAGCTGATTCCCCCTCACTAGTATCCGCCCTCTTCGCATGGGCTCTTTTCTGCGCTCCTGAAAGATTAGCCCTGAACATCTTCTTGTTTACATAGAAGGGCTTTCCATGCTGAAGGGGAATGCCCTTCATTTCCATCAAGTGGCCAATTACTAGGCCATAGCCGAGTGATCCTCCAAAGGATCCATCTTCCTTGTACGATCTATTCCCGATGTTCTGGCAGAGTCTGCTGTACACGAACTCAGCCTAGTTGACTTTCTTTCCTTCCATGATCGCAGCCATGACGACGACGCTTTGTCTTTGATGATTGATTGAAATCGCCAAACTTCATATCTACACACTTTGCAACGACGCCCATCAACTTGTGATAGTCGCCCTTCAAAGCCTTCTTTCAATTGTGTAGATAACTTTCAAAGACACTCCGGTTGGCTACTTCTTTCCATGCAGCAGCCAAGTTGACATCAGCTTTGTATATTTCTGACATACCCTCGGATGGCAATAAACAATGCTCCGCAAGGTCCTTAGCAGTAATCAAAATGTCCTTGCGGTAGATAGAAGACTTGATATCTTCGTCCTGCACCTCAACGTTGACATAGAACTGCGCGACCTCTTCAAGATAGGTGTGTGAGTACTCCATGGTAAGAAAAAGCTTAAGTCCTGACTTCTCAATCGTATCAGCTATCTTCTTTACTAGGGTTTCATCGAAACCCTGCTTTACCATTCCTTCGAAATCCACAGTCGATCCAGAGTGGATTTGCTTTGATAACTTATCAAAATCGAGTTTTGGTGCCATTTTTAGAGAGTTTTACCGAATAAACCTTGATAAACCTGCTTGTGAATTCGTAGGGTTTTTCAGAGAAAAGAACTTGCTTGTTTCTGCTTTGAAGATGAACAGTTTTGAGTGTGAGAGGGAGAAAACTGAAAAAAGAAAAAAAAAAGTATATAAGGGTTATGAAAGGACGTGTTTTTAATTTTTGAAATTTGATCAAGATCAACGGCTCAGATTTAGCATGCCGAACCACATTTAATTCCTCGTATTTAATGCAGCAGCATTTATATCCAATCATATGCTTACTGTGCAGCTTTTGACTATACCCATCATTATTACGCTGATGTCATCCTTAAAAACATTCCCGCTTATTAAAAACGACTGCGTTTTTCTCACTTAGCTATTAAATGACTCAACTTATGTCAAACAAGACTTAACTCAGCTTCTCTCCTTTCTTTAAGGGAGTCAGCTGTCAGCTAACTCGATACAACTGACTTTCCGATATGGCTGATTTGAAAGCCTCGTTCATTTCTTACTTTCTATCTTTCATCTCTTCTGATTGAGTCTTCTGAGTATTAACTCAGCTCAATTAACCCTAGCTCATGCTTAAACTCTTCAAATCTTGATTCGCATAAGGGCTTGGTGAAAATGTCAGCTAACTATTTATCAGTTGAGATGTATTCCAAAATGATATCTTTCTTTTCAACATGATCTCTTATGAAATGATATCTGACATCAATGTGCTTTGTTCTTGAATGCAACACATGATTTTGAGTGATTGCAATAGCACTTGTGTTATCACACATAATTGGAATCTTTTTTTCTTCAATTTTATAATCTCTCATTTCTTTGTCTCATCCATAAAACTTGGGCACAATGTTTGCCGCAGCCTATGTACTGTCACTTTGGATGTGGCTATTGAGTTTTGCTTCTTGCTAAACCAGAAACCAATCTGTTTCCAAGCATTTGACATGTGCCTGAAGTACTCTTCATGTCAACTTTACATCCAGCATAATCTGAGTTTGAGTAACCAATAAGCTTGAATCCACCTTCCTTTGGATACCATAAGCCAACTTCCTGGCATCCTTTCAAATATCTTAGGATTCTCTTAGCTACAGTCATGTGGCTCTCTTTTGGTGCAGATTGAAATCTTGCACATACACCTACTGCAAAGGTGATGTGTGGCCTGCTTGCTGTTAAATAGAAGTGATCCAATAAGTGCTCTATATCTTATTTGATATACAGATTTGCCATCTGCATCCATGTCAATCTTGACTGATGTATTCATTGGTATTTTCACAGAAGACTTCTCTTCCATACCAAATTTCTTCATTAAATCTCTGGTGTACTTTATTTGACTTATGAAAGTCCATCCTTCAGCTGTTTAACTTGAAGTCCTAGGAAGAATGTCAGCTCTCCCATCATGCTCACTTCAAATTTGCCTTGCATTAGGTTTGAGAACTTATCACACGACTCTTTGTTTGTGGATCAAAAATGATATCATCCACATATATTTGAACAAGCAAAGATACTCTCTCCATCCCGACTCAAGAGTGTTATGTCCGCTTGCCTTTGGTGAAGCCATTGTCGATTAAAAATTGAGACAATGTGTCATACCACGCCTAGGTGCTTGTTTCAATCCATATAAAGCTTTCTTGAGCTTGTACACCTTATCTCCAATAGTCTTCTGCTCAAAGCCTGGAGGTTGCTCAACATAGACTTCTTCTTCCAACAATCCAATTAAAAATGCACTTTTCACATCCATTTGATATACAATGAAGTTCTTGTGTAAAAGATAGACAAGAAACATCCTTATTGCTTCTAATCTAACAACATGAGCAAATGTTTCATCAAAATCTATTCCCTCTTCTTGGCAATACCATTTGACTACCAATCTCGCTTTGTTTCTTACCACATATCCTTCCTCATTCATCTTGTTTCTGAAAACCCATTTTGTCCCAATAACATTTTGATGGGTTGGTCTTTGCACCAATTCCCATACCTTGTTCCTTTCAAACTGATTCAGCTCTTCTTGCATGACTTGAATCCAATGTGTGTCATCCAATGCTTGGGACACATCTTTTGGCTCTATTTGAGAAACAAAACAAGCGAACATTGCTTCTTGCTGAGCTCTGGATCTGGTTCTTACACCATCTCTCACATCTCCAGTGACTAGTTCTGGTGGATGGTCTCTTAGCCATCTCACATCAGGTTGAAGTAAATCAGCTGGGTTCAGCCGTCCTTGCAACCTTGTTGTCTTGAGCAGCACTTTCATCATCATTCAGCTGCAGATTTTCCAGTTGTCTTTGAGATTCAGCTATCTCATCTTCATCTTTGGTTGATTGCTCTTGCTTCAGCTTCAACATAAGGATTTTTCTGCATAGTTGGTTGATTCAGCTTATCAGCTAACTCTTCAATATCTTATCCATTAACATTAGGTTCATCAAAAACCAAATTAATAGATTCTTCTGTGACCATAGTCCTCTTGTTCAATACTCTATAGGCTTTGCTTTCAGCTGAGTATCCCAGAAAGATACCTTCATCAGGTTTAGCATCAAAAGCCTTTAGGTTGTCCTTGCCATTGTTGTGGATGAAGCATTTACATCCAAATATTCTGAAGTACCCAACATTTGGCTTTCTCCCTGTCCAGATTTCATAGAAAATCTTTGTCAGTTGTCTATTTATCATGCATCTATTTTGAGTATAGCATGCGGTGTTGATGACTTCACCCCAAAATCTTTTAGTCCAACTTCAAACCTAACATGGTCCTTGCAGCCTTCCTTGAGAGTTATGTTCCTTCTTTTAGCTACTCCATTCTCATTTGTGGAGTTCTTGCTGCAGATAACTCATGAGCAATACCATTTTCAACACAAGATCGAAGTTATTATCCCATTGACAAACTCGGTCCATCTATCGATCTTATCTTTATAATGGTTGCTCTTTTCATTTTTTTGCATAAAGATTCGCAGGGTTTTTTTCCATAAAGATTGTCCATGTATATCTTGAATAATCATCCACCACCACTAAAGTTTATTTCTTTCCACTTATGTTGGCTGGTTCAACAAGACCAAATAAATCCATATGCAACAAATGTAAAATCCTTGTTGAAGACGGACTAGACTTCTCTTTGAATGATGATTTGATCCGCTTTCCCATCCGCATGCATCACAAATATTTTCCTTCCTGTATTAATCGAGTTTGGAAATCCTTCCACAAGATGACTCCTTGCAAGCTTGTTGATTGTCTTGAAATTGGGATGACTCACTTCTTGTGCCACAACCAACTTGATTCTATTTGTGCTTTTGCTAATAGACAGTGCTTGGTGTAGCAAAGAGACCGTCTACCTACCACATACATGTTGTTTCGTCGGATCCTTGCAAAGCACTATTTCATTTAATTCAATTATCTTTAATTGGGCACACTCCCATATTGAATCCAACATTGTAGCCATTGTCACAGAGTTGACTTGATGCTTAACAGGTTGAAGTTGAGGCCTTCAACATATGCAACATCTGTGATTTCTAATCCATTTTTTCTTGATGGATACAGTGCCTCTTATTTCCCCTGGAGCTTCATTTCCTCCAAATATAACTTTTGCGCCTCTAATCTTCTTGAATCTTGACAGATATTTCTTGTTTCCTGTCATATGTCTGGAACAACCACTATCCATGTACCAGGTTCCTTGGCGCTCAGCTGTTCTTTAAACCTGCAATCAAAGAAATTAGATTTTAGGTACCCATGCTTGTCTGGGTCCTGAGGGGTTAGTGCTCTAAGATGATCCAACCAACCTATAGCCAAATGACTTGACTCTAAGAGGTTACCATCTATCTGTGCCATAATCATAACTCACTTTGGCAAATTGCTTGGGAGCTTTAGGTTCATACATCTGTCTCTTTTGTCTGTATACATGTGTGTGTGTTTTAGCAATTTCCTTCTTTGGGTAGTTGTAATGTTTTTGAGTGTAGTGTCTAGGTGCAAATGTGTGCTGATAATAGCTCTTTTTCCATCGGAATGACCTTTCCTGAGTTCTAGGTCTTTGCCATTTAGGCTTGTATTCCATAGGTCTTTGCTGATATTTCATATTGTTCCAATCAGCTTGGCTCGGGTAATTTCTACCATTCCCATCATATGTGTTTCTTTGATAAAACTTCTGGGGTTTTTGGTAGCTCTGTTTATTCTCACAGAGTACTTCCTATTTGGAGTTTGTTGAGGAACTCTACTGGATTTCTTCTCAGTTGTCCTTTCAAAGATACTCAATCGGTTTTCATTTTCCTTTATATCCAAGGCCAGTTTGTTTGTGATTGTGCTTTGGAGTGAATGTGGGTGCAACATTTGGTGTTTTGGATTTTTGAGATGCTTCATTACTTGAATCCTATGTTTGTCTTATCTCCACACTCTTTTTGGCTCATAATAAGGTCATCCAATGATTTAGATGCCTTTGTAAATGATGCAATCACATTTTTGAGATCATTTTCCCTCTTTTTTATAGTAGCTATCTCTCGCTTTATTAGTTTAGCATTCTCAACCTTCAACTCTTTATTCTCATCGGTTGTGTGACTCAGTACACATGACTCCTTAGTCATTGTGAGTTTTGGTTTTTGAAGTTTGTTTTCCTCATTTAATAGTATGTCCGAGGATTTAATGTGCTCAAAGTCTTTCATCATTTTGCCTAATGAATCATAAAGATCAGTGGGTGATGAAGTGTGTGTGTCACAATCACTATCACTAGAACCGAGTGAGATGAGTTAGAGCGTACCTCATCTTCTTGGTCCGGTTGATCTTGTTCTTTAGCCATTAGACGGATCATTGCTTCTTCTTCGTAATCACTTGAGTAGTCACTTCACTACTCTCGAGTCTGCCGCTTGTTTAGACTTAGTTGTCTCAAATGGGTCTTAGCAAAACTAACATAACCTTTTTCTTTTCTGTATTCTTTCTTTGAAGACTCTTCTTTTTCTTCTTCATTCATGTATTTATTGATTAATGGATATGGACAATCAATAGCGAAGTGTCCTGGTTGTCGCATTCCAACACAGTTCTCACTCTTTGATCATTTCTTTCGATCCTTGAATTATCGGTTCTACGATATTCAACTTTTTGATGCTCACTCTCTTGGGTGGCCTATCTTCCTTGACTTGGGAGTGAATGTCTCCCCGGAAGATTCACCCTTGTTTCTTTTATAGTTCTTGTTGAAGAACTTGTTGAATCTTTAACCATCGGGGCAATCTCCTCCTGGTCAACGGCTTCCTCGACCTCGGCTCTCTTCCCATCCTTGACTATAAGTGCGAGATGTTTTGGGTACAAGCTTGTCTCCTCTTGATCTTTTCTTCTCGGCTCAAACTCATATGCTTTGAGGTCCGAGAATAGTTCATGATTGGTTGTTGTTGTGAGGTTCATTGAATGTCTCAGGGCCATGACCTTCATTTCCCATTCAATTTGGGAGGCTTCTTTAATCTTCATACACATATTTCCTTATGTGTATATTCTTTCCCAAGTGTTGATAGTTCATTTGTGATTTCAGTGAATTTAGCATCCAACTGATCCAAGGTTTCACTTGCAAACATTTTAAAATTTACAAATTTCTGTACAGCAACAGACAATTTGTTTTCTTTAATTTGCTCAGACCCTTCACAAATTAAAGTTAATTTATCCCAGATTTGTTTTGCAGTTTGGCAAGATTTGACTTTGTTGAACATTGCTTTGTCCAAGGTTTTGTAAAGTATGTCCTTGGCTACATTGTCCAAGTTGTATCTTTTTCTATCCTCGTTTGTCCACTCAGTCCTTGGTTTCTCAACCATGGCTGGTCTTGCCAGCAGCCTTCTTCTTCTCCTTCACTTGTAGCTGCTCTCCGTGCGGTTGTGTTCACTTTCAGTATTTGCAGTGGCCCATCCTCTATCACTATCCACATTTCATCATGTAAAGCAGATAGATGAGCCTGCATACGGATTTTTCAGTCATCAAATTCCTCAATAGTGAACATTTGAATGCGTGTCAAATTTGCTTCCATGATAATAACTTCAAAAAAATATGACAAATTTTGAAAGAGCAAGTGTTAAAAGCTTCTTTGAAAGATTGGAGATCTAGTTCAGTAACCAGTGTGGAAGGCTCAATGAACCAACCGCTCTGATACCACTTGTAGGTCCCAAAGGGTGTAAGTAAGGTTTAGAAGGGGGGTTGAATAAACCTTACCAACTTTTCGATTTTAGTCCTTTTAAAATATGACAGAGTTAATACACAACTAAGTCCTTGAGGGACAGCTAAGTTAGTTAATCAGCAGAGTTAGCCACTCAACAGACTCGATAGAGCTGTTGATAGAATAACTCAGTTGTTTAGTCTAAGACATAACTTGGCTGTGATGAATTTTTCAGCGGAAGATTTAACACCCTTGAATTTGATTTATCTTTGTTTTAACACTCGATTTTAGCACTTAGTAATTTTATCAGTTGGATAGCAAATTATCAGCAGATATAAAATATGTGTGCAGAAATATAAGTATGCTGAAATGTTTAGGTCCCAAGGGGTGTGAATGTAAGATTTAGAAAAGGGGGTTGAATAAACCTTACCAACTTTTCGATTTAGTCCTGTTAAAAGTTCAGAGTTAATACTTCACAGCTAAGTCCTTGATGGACAGCTAAGTTAGTTAACCAAAGCAGAGTTAGGCACTCAATGACTCGACTCGAGCTATTGATAGAATAACTCAAATTTGTTTAGTCTAAAACTTAACTTGACTGTGATATGATTTAATGGAAGACTTAACACCCTTGAATTTTGGTTTAAGTTTGTTTTAATACTTAGTTTTAGCACTTTGTTGATTATCAATTGGATAGCAAATTTATCATCAATTTGAAATAATATGCAGAAATTAAAGTGCTGAAATGTAAATGACACAATAAAGTTTATAGAGGTTCGAAGATGGGGTACTTCTTCTACTCCTCTCTTCTCCAACTCCTGGAGGAATCCACTAAGTATTGATCAGAGTACAAAGTGGTTATCACCCAGATACAAGTTTTGATCACACGGTGACTTGATCCTTTGGGACTCGGTCGGAGATGCCTTGGTCACTCACTTTGGCTTCTCGATGACTCAGCCTTTCTTCACAGGGCAATCGCTTGCTACTACAACCCACTTGCTCAAGCTTCTTGGATTTGATCACGAAGCCCTCCAAAAACTTGAGACTGGTTCGACCTTGAACCTTTCTATAATCCTTTGTGGAATGTAGACCCCTTGATTCTTCAAATGTTTCCTCTTCAACTGATTGAAGTCGTCTTTCCTTCACAGGTGAGTGTTGGATTGATTTCCTTCGTAATGTAGGCTTGAGGATTGAGCTTAATTGACTTGAGAAGGTTATAGTTTGAATAATAGCTTGAAAGTTCCAGGTAACAAGGTTGACCTTTTCTCAAATAGATTCCTCAGCCTTTTATAGTGTTCTTTTGAAAATTTGCCCGTTGAAGAGATAGGTTAATTTTCAAAAGACACTTGTGGTCGTTGGCTTGTCTTGTTGCAGTCCTTGGAATTGACATTTCCTCGTATGAATGAGTCTTCAGCTTTTCAGAGTTCTGACACAAGTGTAGAGCTTCCCATTGGTTTATTCCTTTTGCACGCTTCTGGGACTAAGCACTTTAAGAAAGGCAGTGTGGAAGTATTACTTGTTTAAGTAATTTTCTTGACTTCTGTGCAACGGATCTCTTTCAGTTGTCTCGACTTGACTGTATTTCCTTGACTTCCCCAGGTGACTTCAAGTCAGCTTCCAATCATTGGATGACTCATCTGTCACATCAACTTGAGACTTGGCTATTCTTGAGTTTACTTGATCGACACTTCACTGTTTGCATCTCACCGCACCTTGATCGAGTTCTGTCTTTCTTCTTTGCCACACTCACCGCCTCACAATGAGTCTTCCTTCTAGTCTCCAATTGACTTCTTACACATATTCTCGCATAGCTAACTTAACTCATTTCGACTAGCCCTATCTATTACAATGCAATTTACAACAAAAATGGGGTGCCAACTTTCTATTCTAAGTTTTACATGGTATTCATCAAAATCTAAAAATTAATTTCCCAACAATTTCTCCTTTTAATGATGCCAAAACTTAAAACATTCATACAATAATTAAACAACAAAGATACGCACAGACAATGTAGAATCAGAACGTCTGCGTAGAATCAATCTTTTATTGATCATAACATTCTTGTTCTTTTACAAATTTGTTTACAGAGTGTATCGAGCTTAAACATAGCTTAAGGTAACCATGATATTCTATATCTACGCAAATATAGAAATTATACAATTTTATTCGATGTACGTATGAAGACTTACATAAAGATGCATTTACATAGTAAAATACATGAAGGGGTGGACAATCAACACTTCATCTCTTTCGCCTCCTTCTTTCCTCATCGCCTCTTTTTTCTCGATCTATTTCTCTTCTTCTCTTCTTCACCGCTTTCTTTTTCTCATATGCTTTTTTCTCGCAGCCTTCATCTCTTCTTTTTCTTTCTTGTCTTTCTTCCCACAAACTGTTTGAGTTTGTCTTCTATTTTCTTCTTCGATTCTCTTCACATACTCAAAGATTGTTCTTGGCCACTTGCATGTTGGCTACTTCGTCGAATCCAGCCCAATGATCCCTCCTTTCTTGCTTGGATCTATATATTCAATGTTTTTGGGCAGAGGTCCAGGTCCGAAACCTCTTCCTCCTCCATCGCTTTTTCCTCCGCTCGGGCGTGTATTGTATCTGGGCCTTCTTTTTCCCGGTGAGTGACCCAGAGCGATCGTCGTAGTTCATCGCTCGTCGCCTTCTTCACATAGCTTGAGGCCTTTTTCCCAATACAAATCCCGTGCTTGAGCCATGGACATATTTGCGAAGTAACCCTGATGCGAGCGTCTTGAATTCATCAATAGATCTTGGCTCGGATCCGACGCCCGAAATGGCATCAGTGTCTCTTCCTGCCGGAATGCCTCCATATTGTTTTAGTATATCCGTCACTCGGGCATCCATCTTTCCTTCCACCTCCTTCATCCCTCGCTTCTACTATTTTTCGCTTTTGACCATGGGTAATGCGGAGTGTTGAGAGCGCAGAGTCATCGGGAGTTTTTGATGATATCGGCCTATGACAAGTCCTTGTTGGGGGTTTTAGCATTCATCGTGGTCATATCTTTCGAACCTTCCCCCTCAACAGATTTTCCTTCTTCTCTCTTCTTAGTTCTTGCTTGTCTTCTCCTTCACAACAAGGCCCTTCTTCTCGCCTTTAGTCCCTTTCAACGCTTTAGGTATTCCTCTTCCCCCTTTTTGGCATCATCAAAGGAGAGAGGAACCCCGAAACAAGCTAGCAATCATGAAGTCTAAGTGGCCGATAGCCGAGTTATACTTGAATTTGCTGCTGAGTATCCGCACGGAATTCGGAGCGGGTGGCGTTGGATTCACTGTCTGACTTCATTTCAGCCATGAGGAGGCTGAATTTCCTCTCCATGTTCTCTCTACACGCAGAAGCTCTTTCTTATTAAATTCACGCAGTTGTGCATCTCTCGTGTTGTGAGATTCATGCATTCGATTGATGTTTTCTTGCATTCTTCTCTTCATATCAGCATTCTCAACCCGCCAGACTAGCAATTTATTGAACAATGTTCTGAAGTATCGAGCTTGTTCTACGCGCATTGTTTGCTATTGTTGCCACCATTCCTGGATCCTGACAATTATTCCTCGCAGATCGACAAGAAGATTAGCGTCTCGGTTATCCAAGATCATGTCCGGTGAGGCCTGGTGCCTCTCCATCTTCTCTATCTCTGCAAAGATGGCCTTGAAAACTTCTCGAACCTCAGCTGTCACTTCTGTCTCAGCTGGCGGCCAAGTAGCGTCAAAGTCAAAGTCTGTTGGGACGATGGTGTCCGTTGGAATAACGGATCGAGTTTATGGAAACGTTCTTGATCTCTAGCCGATTCTTCAAGAAGGTCAGGTAGCTCCAGAGAAAAGGGAAACGATTCTTCAAATGGATCATCACGGCAACGGGGAATCTGGTCAATGATAACTTGTGCTCGTGAAGTTCCGGTGGAGTCGATCCGCCGCAGCCTTTGGGAGCTCGCGATTAGATTGACTCTATTTTCGATTGTGGTCTCTGTTGTGGAGTTGACCTAATCTGCCGAGCCTCACTGTTGTCTCAACAGCTTCGTCGGTCTCAGAAGGTTTTTCCATGTGAGTTGACTGGTCCTCGGCCGTATCAATAGCGTCATCGGACGATGATGAGATTTGCATGGGTGGCTCATCATCAAAATTAAAGGTTTGGCGAGTAGCCTTAAGGTCAGTCTTACTCGTGCTTGGGAGAACATCCTCAGCTGAGTCTTTTGATCGGTAATAGGGGATGACTCAGCTTCGTCTTCACCTTCAGATCCCAGAAAGGTTATATCAGGATTGTCTTGGGAATCGTGAAGAGCACTTATCTCCTTTTTAGATGGATCAATGATAGTAGGAGGGATGTTTCGTGCTTCCATCTCTTTACCCTGGGAAGTCTCAACCTCCCGTTGGCCTTCATTACCTCCCCGCAATCTCAATCGCAGCGG
Source organism: Rehmannia glutinosa (assembly GCA_016081115.2). Taxonomy (NCBI): domain Eukaryota; kingdom Viridiplantae; phylum Streptophyta; class Magnoliopsida; order Lamiales; family Orobanchaceae; genus Rehmannia; species Rehmannia glutinosa. Next base: position 68,907,682 of record CM071928.1, read on the forward strand.
CGAGGCCTTGGATAGTCCCTTCGACAGTGTCACCTATCTTGGGGTCTTCGAGGTGGCATCCACCGAGTCTCAACTCCATGGATTGCACTTTCATTGCCGCAGTGTTAACTCCCGGGCGTTCCTTCCTATGCCTCGATCGCATCGCTAGCGTCATTGGCCTACAGAAAGCGATTTCCACTTGGTGAAACAATCTCAATCGCCTGAGCCTCGTCACAAGCTGACAACTTGTTGTGTATCCATTTGTTGTTCCTTCTCCACTTCGCCTCCAAGATTCGTTGTGGAGTCAGCTGCAGCATCCTCCGACCTTGCTGCAGTGGAGGGAGTTTCCCCCTTTTCTTTGTCACACCACGGTGAGTGACTTGGAATGGGGTCACTCGTCTCGGACTCCCTACTGTTCCTTTGAGTATTCAGCCATTGGGGCAGGTGGTAAGACACCTTCATTAGGGGTTGGCTCGACTGGGGTCCCCACATTCCCAGTTTCATCGCCAGTTCCCTTAACACCTTCTTCTGAGTGAGCAGGGGAAGTGGTGGCAGCGACAACAGTGGCAATATGCTGCACCACTCCCATCGGGTCAAGTTCCAGTTGTGATCTGGAAGACTCCCCTGGTCCTTCCATCAGCTTTTGCTCATGTAAGATCCTGGATTCCTGCATGGCTTGCTGCATTTCCAATTCTTCAGTTGCAGCAGCAGGGTCCAGATCATCATCACTCCCGGAGAGAACATCGAGCAGAAGGTGGGAGTGATCAGTGGTCCCAGTGAAAGGACAAATATTGGCTTTCTCGCGTGCCTTAGCCTCTTCTGCCAATCTTTCTTGCTCCTTCTCTTTAAAGATTTTTAGAATATCCAAACAGTTTTCTTCATCAAGAGCTTGGACCACTGTTGTAAGTCCAAGGAAGTTCATCAGTTCATCTTCTTCTTCAATGAACTATGGCCTTTGGAACTGTTCCGTTGATCGACTTAGCTTCCACTTCCTCCATTCTCACAGACGATTTTGAATGTCCGAATAAGGTGGAGACAATATCATCGATCATCGTCATTCTCCTTTTGCCGACCTTCTCAGAGCAGAGAATTGAGGGTAGCAGACTTTTTGCCGCCGACACCCCGCAGCGTCATTTTCGGGAGGGGAAACAACCCCGTCAACAGGAGAGTTTGCTTTCTCACCGCTTCTTGTGTCTCAGTTATTCGACGACGATAGTTGTGTCTTGATTTGCCTCTGTTGATCGGCTTCAAAGCAGATTTGTCAATGTTTCATCTACAATTTCTCGAGACTCTACTTCTCCAACAGAGTCTCCCAGACTGTTTGGTGAGTGGATGACTCCCGGTTTCTCAAGCTTGGAACGCTTGAAGAGTCTTCTTTTAGTCCTTACCGAGGGATTTGTGGCTTGATACGGTTTCTTCTAAGTCCCGGGAGGCAGGGGTGGTTGTTGTCTTTTTCGAGGAATTGGCCATCTCGGCTTATCAGTCCTCCTTTTCTTGATAACCGAGAAGGTATTTGAGGTTCCTTCTCCATCGCTGGCCGTAGGGGCAGTGCATCTTTTGTTTTCTTTTTTTTCTTTTGCAGGGCGTATTTTCTTTGGTACCGCAGGGGCGACTTCTTCTTCCGGGGAGAGGAGGAGACAATTGTTTCTTCAGGGCGGTGATTCCCCTCCTCACTGTGATCGCCCCTCTTGGCGTAAGCTCTCTTCTGTGCTCCGGAAAGGTTAGACCGGAACATTTTCTTGTTTACATGGAACGCCTTTCCATGTCGAAGAGGGACTCCTTTAACTTCCATCATCCGGCCAATCACCAGGCCATACCCCAGGGATCCTCCAAACGAACCATCCTCCTTGAAGGATTTATTCCCAATATTCTGGCAGAGTCTGCTGTATACAAACTCAGCCCAATTCACCTTATTCTCTTCAATGATCGCAGCCATTATGATCAGCTTAGTTTTGGACAGCTGGTTAAAGCTTCCAAATTTGATGTCTATGCATTTGGCAACAATGTCCAGCAGTTTGTGGTAGTCCTCCTTCAACAGCTTCTTGTCAGCTGTGTAGACAACCTTCGCAGCACAGTCGGGTTTGGCTATTTCCTTCCACGCAGCAGCCAAGTTAATATCAGCTTCATAAATCTCTCAAGACTCCTACCGCAACAAACAATGTTCTGCCAAATCCTTGGTAGTTATGGTGAAGTCTTTCCCGTGAACAGAGGACTTGATGCCCTCATCGTGAACTTCAGCGTTCACATAGAACTGTGCGACCTCCTCCACGTAGGTCATCTGAAACTTCATCGACAAAAAGGGTTTCAGTCCTGATTTCTCCAATTTTCTGCTATTTTCTTCACAAAGGTTTCGTCTGACCCTTGTTTGATCATGCCCTCGAAATCCACAGTAGATCCCGTGTGGATTTGCTTTCCCAACTTGACAAAGTCGTACGTAGATGCCATTTCTCGAAGATTTACCGAATGAAACTTTGAAGAATAATCTTTGAAGATTTGTGGGGTTTTGAGAGTAAAAATGCTTTCTTTGCTCTTGAGAGAAATGAACAGTTTTGGTAAAGTGAGAGAAAATCGGACGAAATGGTATATGTATGGGTTATGAAAGGACATGCGGGTGGTTTTTGAAATTTGATCAAGATCAACGGCTCAGATTTTGCACGCCGATTAACATTTAATTTCTCGCATTTAATGCGACAACATTTATATCCAATCATAAGCTTGGTATGCAGCTTTTGACTGTACACGTCATAATTATACAGACGTCATTCTTAAAAATATTCCCGCTTGGTAAAAACGACTACGTTTTTGTCACTTTGCTCATAAATGTTTCAGCTTACTCCTTAGCTGATTTAACTCTTCTCTTTTTGCACATAGGCACTCAGCTGTCAGCTAACTCGATGCAGCTGATTCTCCGATACGGCTGATTCACTTAGCTGATTCAGGAGTTCAGCCCTTTTTCATCTTTTCATGTTCCATCTCTTTTCTTTGAGTCTTCTGAGTGTCAACTCAGCTCAATTAACCCTAATTCATGTTTGAGTTCTTCAAATCTTGATTCACATAATGGTTTTGTGAATATATCAGCTAACTGCTTATCAGTTGAGATATATTCCAAGGTGATGTCCTTCCTTTCTACATGATCTCTTATGAAGTGATATCTGACATCAATGTGCTTTGTTCTTGAGTGCAACACAGGATTTTGAGTGATTGCAATAGCACTTGTGTTATCACACATAATTGGAATTTCCTTTTCTTCAACTTCATAGTCTCTCAGTTGTTGTCTCATCCATAAGACTTGGGCACACAACACCGCCATGACTATGTATTCTCGTTTCACTTTTTGGAGGTAGTTATTGAATTTTGCTTCTTGCTAAACCAGAAATTAATCTATTTCCAAGCATTTGACATGTACCGAGGTACTCTTCCGTCAACTCTACATCCAAAGATAGTGTAGTCCGAATACCCAATTAGCTTGAATCCACCTTCCTTAGGATACCATAAGCCAACTTCTTCGCTTCCTTTCAAATATCTCAAGATTATTTTGGTCATATCATTTGGCTTTCTTTTGGAGCAGATTGGAATCTTGCACATACACCTACAAAGAAAGGTGATGTCCGGTCGCTTGCCGTGAGATAGAGCAATGATCCAATAAGTGCTTTGATCTTGTTTGATCCACAGGCTTGCCATCCGCATCCATATCCATTTTGATCGATGTATTCATTGGTATTTTCACGTAAGACTTCTCTTCCATACCAAATTTCTTCTTTAAATCTCTGGTGTATTTTTTCGACTTATGAAGGTTCCATCCTTCAAATTGTTTTACTTGGAGTCCAAGGAAGAATGTCGCTCTCCCATCATGCTCATTTCAAATTTGCTTTGCATGAGATTTGAGAATTTATCACACATGACTCTTTGTTTGTGAATCCAAAGATAATATCATCCACATATATTTGAACAAGCAAGATACTCTTCCCATCTTCAATTCTCAAGAGTGTTCTATCCACTTTGCCTTTTGTGAATCCGTTCTCGATCAGGAATTGTGATAATGTATCATACCATGCTCGGGTGCCTGTTTCAATCCATATAAAGCTTTCTTGAGTTTGTATACTTTATCTCCAAGAGTCTTCTCGCTCAAACCTCGGAGGTTGTTCAACATACACTTCTTCTTCCAATAAACCGAGGAATGCACTCTTCATATCCATTTGATATACAGTGAAGTTCTTGTGAGCTGCATAGGCAAGAAACATCCTTATGGCTTCCAATCTTGCCACAGGAGCAAATGTTTCATCAGAATCTATCCATTCTTCTTGGCAATACCCTTTGGCTACCAATCTTGCTTTGTTTCTTACCACAGAACCTTCCTCATTCATCTTGTTTCGAACACCCATTTAGTGCCAATAACATTTTGATGAATAGGTCTTTGAACCAATTCCCACACTTTGTTTCTTGCAAATTGATTCAGCTCTTCTTGCATGGCTTGAATCCAATGTGTGTCATCCAATGCTTGTGACACATCTTTTGGCTCTACTTGTGAGATAAAGCAAGTGAACATTGCTTCTTATTGAGCTCTGGATCTGGTTTTTACACCTTCTCTTACATCTCCAATGATTAGTTCTGGTGGATGATCTCTCAGCCACCTTACATCAAGTTGGTGTAAGTTAGCTGGATTGATCGTCTTGCAATTGTGTTATTTTGATCATTTGTCTCATCATCACTTAGTGCAGATTTTCTTGTCTTTGAGACTTAGCTATCTCATCTTCATCCGGGTTTATAATTCCAGCCTTCAAACTTCAACATAGGGACTCTTTTCGCATGGTAGGTTGATTCAGCCTTATCACCGACTCTTCAATGTCTTCTCCATTTACATTGGGCTCATCAAACACCACATGGATGGACTCTTCTGTAACCATTGTCCTTTTGTTGAGCACTCTGTAGGCTTTGCTTTCAGCTGAGTATCCCAAAAAGATACCTTCATCAACTTTAGCATCAAAAGCCTTTAAATTGTCTTTGTCATTGTTATGGATGAAGCATTTGCATCCAAATATTCTAAAATATGCAACATTTGGCTTTATCCCTGTCCAAATCTCATAGGAGTCTTTGTCGATTTGTCCATTTTATCATGCATCTATTTTGAGTATAGCATGATGTGTTTATTGCTTCACCCCAAAATCTTTTAGGCATCCTGCTTCAAACTAACATGGTCTTTGCCGCTTCTTTGAGAGTTCTTTCCTTCTTTCTCGCAACTCCATTTCTCTTTGTGGAGTCCTCGCTGCAGATAATTCATGACCAATACCATTTTCAATAAAATAATGAGTTATTATTCCATTGACAAACTCAGTTCCTCTGTCAGATCTTATTTTGATAATGGTTTGGCTCTTCTCATTTTGGATTCTCTTCATCAGCTGTGGTAGCTTTTGCAAGGTTTCTTTCTTCTTACACATGAAAATTGTCCATGTATATTTTGAGTAATCATCTACTACCACCAAGGTGTATTTCTTTCCACTTATGCTAGCTGGTTCAACTGGACCAAATAGATCCATATGTAGCAGGTGCAATATTCTTGTTGAAGATGGACATGTATTTTCTTTGAACGATGATTTGATCTGCTTTCCCATCTGACATGCATCTCATATACTTTCCTTCTTGTATCTTCGAGTCCGGAAGTCCTTCCACAAGATTGCTCCTTGCAAGCTTGTTAATTGTTTTGAAGTTCGTGTGACTCACTTATTTGTGCCACAACCAACTTGATTCACCAGGTTTGCTCTTTTTGCAGACAACACAAGTGATTGGTGTTGCGATTGACCAATCTACCACATACATGTTCTTTTGTCGCATCCTTGCAACACTACTTCATTAGATTGTGTCCTTCAACATTATAGCCCTTGTCGTCACGAGTTGGGCGATACTTAGCAGATTGAAGTTGAGTCCTTCAACATATGCAACATCCGTGATTTCTAATCCATTTTTCTTGATGGATCCAATGCCTCTTATTTCTCCCCGGAGCTTCATTTCCTCCGGATATGACTTTTGCACCTCTAACCTCCTTGAAGTTTGACAGATTTTTCTTGTTTTGTCGTCATGTGTCGGGAATGACCACTATCCATGTACCAGGTTCCTTGGCACTCACCGCTCCTTGAACCGCAATCAAGGAAATTAGGTTTTAGGTACCCATACTTGTCGGGTCTGAGGGGTTAGTATTATAAGATGATCCAACCAACCTATAGCCAAATGATTTAACTCTAAGAGGTTGCCATCTATCAGTGCCATAATCATAATTAATTTTGGCAAATTGCTTGGGGGTTCTAGGTTCATACAGCTATCTCTTTTGTTTGTATGCATGTGCATGTGTTTTAGCAATTGCCTTCCTTGGGTAGTTGTGATACCTCTTGTGTAGTGTTTGGGTGCATATGTGTTGAGGATAACTCTTTTGCCTTTGGAATGGCCTTTGCTTTGAGTTCTAGGCCTTTGCCATTTAGGCTTATATTCCATAGGTCTTTCTTTGATGGTTCACATTATTCCAATCAGCTTGGCTTGGATAATTTATACCATTCCCATCATGTGTGTTCCTTTCATAGATCTTCTGGGGCTTTTGGTAGCTCTGTTTCTTCTTTACAAAGTACTTCTTATTTGGAGTTTGCTGAGGAACTCGGCTGGATTTCCTCTCATTTGTCCTCTCAAAGACACTCAATCGGTTGTTTTCCTTTTCCTTTATAACCAAGGCCAGTTTGCTTGTGGTTGTGCTTTGGAATGGATGTGTGTGCACTATTTGGAGTTTTGGATTTTTGAGATGCTTCATTACTTGAAGATCCTTTTTCCAAAATTACTTTTGGAGCTTGACTTGGTATAGAGGAATTAAATCCTAAGCCTGTCTTATCTCCACATTCTCTTTGGCTCATAATAAGATCATCCAAAGATTTAGATGCCTTAGTAAATGAGGCAATCACATTTTTGAGGTCATTTTCCTCTTTTTAGGATCTATCTATCTCTGCTATTAGCTTAGCATTATAATATTTTAAATATTTAAACTTTTATTCTCACATTAAATAAAATAAAATGACTTTAATTTATTTTATTAATTAGTGTTTTATTAGTTATTTTATATGTGAGTTTTGATATTTTTATTTTTTTAAAAAAATATTTTTTGTTTTCCTCATTTAGTAGGGTGTGTGAGGATTTAATGTGTTCAAAGTCTTTCATCATTTTGCCTAATGAATCATAAAGATCCAAAGAGTGGGTGATGAAGTGTGTGTGTCACAATCACTATCACTAGAATACGAGTGTGATGAGTTAGAGTGTACCTCATCTTATTGGTCGGGTTGGTCTTGTTCTTTGGCCATTAGACGGGTGTGTGAGGATCAAGGCTTCTTCTTCTTGAATCCCTTGAGTAGTCACTTCACTACTCTCCGAGAGTGTACCTCATCTTTGTGTCTTTTGACTTGTCTCTCTCGAAGTCTCTCTCGCAACCAACATTGCCTTTTCTTATCTTGTCTTCTTTTCTTCTCAAGACTTTTCTTTCCTCTTCATTCATGTATTTGTTGACTACAGGATATGGGCAATCAATGGCATAGTGACCGGGTTTGGTTCAAAGATAGATTTTCAACTTTTTGATCAGTTCTTTCCATCCTTGGATTGTCAGCTCTTTGATATTCAACTTTTTGATGCTCTGCTCTCTTGGGTGGCCTATCTTCCCTTGACTTGGAGGGAGCTGAGTGTCTTCTAGAGGATTCACCTTTGCTTCTTTTGTAATTCTTATTGAAGAACTTGTTAAACCTTTTAACCATCAGGGCAATCTCCTCTTGGTCAATGACTTCTTTGACCTCAGCTCTTTTACCATCCTTAACTATTAGAGCAGTTGTTTTGGGCACAGCTGTCTCTTCTAGGTCTTTTCTTCTCAGCTCAAATTCGTAGGCTTTGAGATCTGAGAATAGCTCATGGTTGGATGTTTTTGATAGGTCCATGGAGTGTCTCAGGGCCATGACTTTCATTTCCCACTCATCTGGGAGACTTCTTAGAATCTTCATACACATTTGCTTCTGTGTATTTTCTTTTCCAAGTGCAGATAGCTCATTGGTAATTTCTGTGAACCGAGCATCCAGTTGATCCAAGGTTTCTCCTGCAAGCATCTTAAAATTTTCAAATTTTTGTACAGCAACAGATAGTTTATTTTCCTTGATTTGCTCAGAGCCTTCACAAATTAAGGTTAGCTTATCCCAGATTTCTTTTGCCGTTTTGCATGATTTGACTTTGTTGAACATGGCTTTGTCCAAGGTTTTGTAAAGAATGTCCTTGGCCACGTTGTCCAAGTTATATCTTTTCCTGTCATCATTTGTCCATTCAGCTCTTGGTTTTTCAACCATAGCTGGTTTGGGTGCAGCATCCTCTTCTTCTTCACCGCAGCAGACTCTCCTTTGTACCGTGTGTTTGCCTTTAAAATTTGGAGTGGTCCATCTTCTATCACTATCCACATTTCATCGTGCAATCTTTGATAGATGAGCTCGCATACGAATTTTCAGTCATCAAATTCCTCAATAGTGAGCATAGGGATGCGTGTCAAATTTGCTTCCATGATAATAGTTTTGCTAAATAAAGGAGTTTTGAAAGATCAAGTGCTAGAGCAAGCTATGAAAATTTTGGAGATCTAGTTCAGTAACCAGTGCGGAAGGCTCAATGAACCAACCGCTCTGATACCACATGTAGGTCCCAAGGGGTGTGAATGTAAGGTTTAGAAGGGGTTGAATAAACCTTACCAACTTTTTGATTTAGTCTGTTAAAAGTTCGAGTTAATACTTTGACTAAGTCCTTGATGGACAACTAAGTTAGTTAACCAAAGCAGAGTTAGGCACTCAACAATTCGATCGATTTGTTGATTGAATAACTCACCGCTTAGTCTAAAACTTAACTTGAGCGTGATATGATTTATTGGAAGACTTAACACCCTTGAATTTGGTTTAAGTTTGTTTTAATACTTGGTTTTAGCACTTTGTTGATTATCAATTGGATAGCAAATTTATCAAAGCAAATATTGAAATAATATGCGAGTAAATTAAAGTCTTTGAAATGTAAAATGACACAATAAATTTTATAGAGGTTTGAAGATGGGGTAATTCTTCTACTCCTCTCTTCTCCAACTCCCGGAGGAATCCACTAAGTATTGATCGAGTACAGAGTGGTTATCCCGGATGCAAGTCTTGATCACACAACCGACTTGATCCTTTGGGACTCGATCCGAGATGCCTTGATCACTCACCGGCTTCTCGTGACGACTCGGCCTTCTTCACAGGGCGTTGCCTTGCTACTACAACCCACTTGCTCAAGTTTCTTGGATTTGATCGAAGCCCTCCAAATAACTTAAGACGGTTCAACCTTGAACCTTTCTACAATCCTTCGTGGAATGTAGACCCCTTTGATTCTTCAGATGTTTCCTCTTCAACTGATTGAAGTCGTCTTTCCTTCACAGGTAAGTTTTGGATTGATTTCCTTCGTGGTGTAGGCTTGAGGATTAAACTTGAATGACTTGAGTAGGTTATTGTTTGAATAATAGCTTGAAAGTTTCAGGTAACAAGGTAACCTTTTCTCATATAGATTCCTCAGCCTTTTATAGTGTTCTTTTGAAAATTTGCTCGTTGAAGAGATAGGTTAATTTTCAAAAGACACTTGTGGTCGTTGGCTTGTCTTGTTGCAGTCCTTGGAATTGACATTTCCTCGTATGAATGAGTCTTCAACTTTTGAGTTCGACACGAGTGTAGAGCTTCCCATTGGTTTATTCCTTTTGCACGCTTCTGGGATTGAGCACTTTAAGAAAGGCAGTATGGAAGTATTACTTGTTTAAGTAATTTTCTTGACTTCTGTACAACGGATCCCTTTCAGTTGTCTCGACTTGACTGCTTTTCCTTAATTCCCAGGTGACTTTGAGTCGCCTTCCAATCATTGGATGACTCATCCGTCACTTCAACTTCAACTTGAGACTTGAGTTGACTTGAGTATCTTGAGTTGACTTGATCGACACTTCACTCACCGCATCTCATTTGCACCTTGATCGAGTTCATGTCTTCTCTTCTTTGTCACACTCAGTTGCCTCACAGCAGAGTCTTCCTTCTAGTCTCCAGTTGACTTCTTGCATATTCTGGCATAGCTGACTTAACTCAGCTCGACCAGCCCTATCTATTACAATGCAATTTACAACAAAAATGGGGTGCCAACTTTCTATTCTAAGTTTTACATGGCATTCATCAAAATCTAAAAATTAATTTCCCAACATGGTGCGGCGAAGACATGGCACTTCTGAAATCAAAATCTAAACTGTGGGAAGGTATGGAAACATAAGAAACTGGAGGAGGGTAAAAAACTGATAAGAAAAGTAATGGGGTGGGTATATTTGGGAAGTTTAGGACCGGATGGGGTAGATTAGTGATAAGGTGGTATTTTTGTCTTTTTTTCTAAAAATCAGGGTATTTTGTGTAATTTCCTCTAAGGAAAACTTGGTTGTAAAGCAACCTAGAAGCCCAAATCTTAACATGGACAAACTGAAAAAATAGCTTAAAACATTCAACCAATCCCAGGACAACGGATAAATTTTAATAATTTATCTCATCTCTGCATAATTTTATTACTGAAAGTAACATTTTGCCTCCAAGTTCCTCAATCTTCTAATCAGCTCAGGCCTATCAATCTTATGTCCCTGTTAACAAGCATCAAAGAAATACTACAAGAAACGCAGAGACTTTAGTAAGTAGTAGTCAATTATATAGTAAATACAATATTTAACTTCTAAAGAAGGAATCTGGGGCAGAAGAGGCATCGAAAAAGTTCAAATCTACCATCTCATTGTAACTTGTAAGGACCAGGGCCACAACTCATTGTATGTCCATTTTGCTTGTAGTGTTTACTAACTTGAGTGCTCAAGTTTGAAGATTCCATTTTAAGTAGAAGGAACTGGAAAATACATGCAAATTTTTATAGTTTTTCCCGTTTATGATCGTTTTGATACATGCAATGCATACTTAAACTATGAAACTTCAATATTTTTAGACAAAATAGCAAAAGTACATGGATGAAAATTCAAAGAAAGATGACATACCACTAATATCAAATTCCATTCCGTGTGTACAAGCAGAAATACAAACAAAATCATAACAACCAAAAAAAGAAAGAAATTTATTGCTTACACACACATTATTGAAAATGAAAACTAGTTCCCAAATCATAGAAAATCCATCAATCATCCGCACATATAAATAAAACAAGAAATAGCCAAGTACAAGTCAAATCGGAGGAACAAACCTTTACACAAATCTATCCACGAATTCCTATATGAGCAATGAGATGAATTAGCCTCAAGGATTTGAATATATTTATAGACGAACAAAAAAATTAGGGCTTACCTAAAATATTAGCGGCGAGTGGGCGGACGGCAGGGAAATTACGGCTTACATAGAGTAGCGGCAACGAGCGGACGGACAGACGGAGAGAGAGAGAGAGAGAGAGAGAGAGAGAGAGAGAGAGAGAGAGAGAGAGAGAGAGAGAGAGAGAAATCGGGTGAAATGGGAAGAAGAAAGTGGGTGATGTAAAAAGAAGTAAAAGATTTTGCGGCGGATGTTAATATCTGTCGTTGAAGTCAGCGGAATATCCAATTTAATTTAAATATAAAATTTTATGTAAATTTAAAATATCCAATTAAATATAAAATTTTATTTGTAAAATCTATTTAAAACTTATAAATATATATCATTTTATTTAACTAGAAAAAATTATATAAGTTTTTAACATTAAGTGGTATTTTGTATTTCAAATTATTTAAATATGATACTTACTTATACTTACTTATATTATATTAATAAATATATATTTGTATTTAACTAAAAATATTATATAAAGTTTTAACATGATGTACTATTTTATATAACTTTCAAATTATTTAAATATAATACTTACTTGTACTTATTTATATTATATTTTATAAATGTGCTACTTGTTAGAATTGTTGTATGTGATTATTAATTTTTGCTAATAGACAACGGGTGTATTGTTGTTGGAATTGTTGTCTATTAGCATATTTTTCGATAATAGGCCACAATTGATAAAATCGTTATAAAAATTGTTGTTGATTAGCGAATTTTTCCCAATAATATACAATGATCAAGAAACCGTTGTAAGTAACGTTGTCTATTAGCGGAAAAATACTCTAATAGACAACATTATGGAAAAAATGTTGTCATTTTTTTCAATAATGTTCTCAAATATGGACAGTTGGCTACGAGCAAAAAACCCGTTGAACGACAACGGTTTTTGGAAAAGCCGTTGTTATATGGTAAAAGACAAAACAAAATTACAAAAAATCGTTGTATTTGTGATGTTGTTGATCTGTATTTTTCTTGTAGTGATTGCAAAAGAAATTGTGGATATCCCATTGCATGTGGTTCCAGTGGATGATGTTCGTTACCGAAAATGTAATGATAAAAGTTGATTTACACTTAGAGATGTAAATAGGTTGAAAAGCGGATTGTTTGAAATAATATGCAAATTTACTAAACATATTTTCCTTCGACTTTTGAAATAAAACAAAAAATATATTTATTAAAAAAACAGAAACAAAAAAAAAGATTTTTTTCCTTTTTGAACCAGGTGAATTGGGTCACTTAGAGCTGGCAACGGCCCACCGGGCTTTTGCAAAGGTTCAGTCCGGGTCGGGCAGTTCAATTTTGGTCAGGCAGCAGAAATAAATGTCCCAGTCCAGCCCATACATACACTTCATTTACAAATAATCAGGTCGACCCAAAAAAGTCGAGCCATGCCAATTGGGCTGGACCAAATAGGCCCGACTTTTTTCGTGCCTTAAAAAACACGGCCCAGCCCGATCCAAACCTCGGGCTAACTGGCCGGCCCGTGTGCTGGCCTTGATTTTGCCACCTCTAGGATCACCGGTTTTTGGGTTTTTCACCGGGTTTGACCGGGTGGCAATAATTTTTTAGCCCCCCATTTTACTACCAAACTGGACCGGACATGTGGCCGGTTCCTGGTTAAACCGGTCGAACTGGCCGGTCCGGTCCGATTTTAACAACATTGGTCTGGGTATGAGAATCTTTAACCACTGGACTGTTTTCCGATTCTCAACATTAATAAATTCTGATCTATACCAAAATTAATAATTAATGAAAACAATATTAGCTAGTTATATGTATCCGTAGGGTTAAAAAAATGGATTTGGCAAAATCAAGTTAATAATTTTAAAAATATTGTGGTGATTGGGGATATATGATTCATTAATGTCGCAGGTTAGTATGAATATATTTATTTAATAATTACCGATAAAACTATTTCTTTTTTTAAAACCATTATTGATAAAAAGTATTAAATAATTATAATTTATATTGTCGCATTTTCTTGATTAAAATTATTGTTCATATAATATATATATAATATATATATATATATATATGTATTGGTTCAAATGAGACCAATATCCTAGGGTGAGACCGTAGAGATTAATCTGGTGCGTTTATTTTATTTCTTGAAGGTCTTGGATTAATCTTATATTTAAGGTAAAATTAATTAAAAAACGTTAAAAAGGACAAAATTATAATTAGACTTATAATTCGGTTAGTTGTTTAAGGAGAGTATTTTTGATCCTTTAATTATCGCCACCAACGCATTAATGGGTAATATTTGATATATCCAAGATACATTGGGTAATATTACGCATTAATATTTTTGATATATAATTAACAGTAAATATACATTACCTTCCATATATATATATATATATAATTAACAGTAAATATACACCAAAACAATATAAAAAATGCATCATAATATTTTCAGATTTACGTTCGCGAAGTATGAAAAATGTATAACATGCAACATATTATACGTATACATGCATCAATATATAGTTATATATGCATAAATTCAATAACGTTGGGAACAAGAAAAAAATCATAAACTCCCAGAAATATTTTTTTTTTGCAAGACTAGCATTTATGATTTATTTATGCAAAGTTTTCGAATAGTACCGTATGCACGATAATAAAGCTATATATGCATCTATATAATGCGATAAATGCAACATTTATGAGCATCATAAATGACTAATATATCGAACAAAAATTCCCGGAATTGGTATACATTTTTGTATGCTTTGAATCATTTTTATAATTAAACATGCAATAACATGCAATAATAATTATAATAATTATATATGCAACATACTACACGTATCAATACATCATTATCCCATTAAATACGCAATTTTAATTTTAACACCAAAATTACCTTCAAGCAAAATATTCAACATATTATCAGTATATATGCATCAACATTAGTTAAATATGCATAAATTCAATATTGCTGGAAGCAAAAACAAAAAAAAAAAATCACAAACCCCAGGTGATAAGTATTTATTTACTCAAATTTATGGTTTCTATTTTTACGTTTTTTTTTTCCTAATTAGAGATTAGAGTTTTTTTGGTAGAGATTATCATTAGTTCCAACTCCTAAATTATAGGTAGTTGTTCGCCAAAAATTGTTTTGGTTCATCTAACTGCAAATGTACAGTGTAGTTTATAGGATAATTGCAAGCAAGGTCGTATTCCTCAGTGATTGAAGCTCGAAACACTTAGGCTATAATAACATCGTATTCCAATTTTATTGAATCGACCGAAAATCAAGTTATTTTAGTCTAAGGAAAAAACCTGCTCCTCGATAATATTTTTCCGACGTCGAAAATCGAAACAATAAGAAAAATAAATAAAGTAAATTTGTGAACCCCACAAGTATTTTCAATATCATTAGGAGTATCCTTAGGCACATAATCTCAACATGCTTCTTCAATATTAAATGCGAATAAATTTTTAAAAACCAATTCATGCAATTATATGGGTTCAAATTCCTAAATTCTTTTACTCCCCTGGTCAGGTGGTGCGTAAACAGTTGATTAATAACAATTGTAGTCCTCTCAGATCGTTACAATTCTTATTAACTCCCAAAAGATTTGTGAATTAAATGACTCCCCACAAACACGTTTGTCACACATGTTTCATGTCTGAATTCGATTTTCGTCTTACTAGAACTCACCTCTCGGATTATGGACTAGAAGTATGACATGCAAATTATTGGCCAAATAAAAAGTAATTATAAATAAGCACTCGAATTCATAAAATAGAACGCAAGAATTAATTAAGAAGATAAATAATCATATTTAATATAAATCCACAGTTTTGATTATGCCCCTAAGATCCAAAAAATATGTCAAACATTGATTACAAACTCAGAGACAAATTTGAATCAATATTTAGACATCATATAAGCAAATATAAGAGTTCTTAGACATAGAAAGAAAACCCTTTCTTGTCAGGATGGATTCTCCCTTCAAGCTCTTGTGTCCCCTAGATGCAAAAGCCTTGTGGTGTTCTTCGCGACTTAGCCTTTTGCTCTCAGAAGCTCTTTGATTCTTTCGTTCCTGTGTTATTTGATGTGTTTTCTATGTCGAGAGTGATGTTGGATGATGAATTTTCGTGCATAGCCTTGGGTCCCTTTTATAGATGCTTGGAGAGATCACTTGCAGAGTTTGAGTAGGAAAATGAGAACAATTCAGCTCCAGTTACGTCGCACTACCGTGTCAACCCACACGGCTGGGTTTCGCGATCCGAATTTGATCTCGGGGTCTTCATGGAAGTTGTAGATATTTCTCTTAGTTTCCATGGTCACTTGAATCACCTCAATATCAGTTTTGTATATGAAGTTATAGCCAAAATACCGAACCCTGCCAGTGTTAGAAACTGTTAGCGTGTTTTGACGTTTTTGAAGGAAAATTCCTTTTGTTTGATCTTCCATGTTTTTCTCCTTCATATTTTTTGCTAGTACATTAGCTCTTGACCTATACTTTGGAACGTGATATCTCTTTTTATCCAATTTAGCTCTATTTTCTGCAAAATTCACAAGAGTATGCAGTATCACGCCCAACAAGGGAAACCAAGCAAAACATATTGGATATGCGTGCAAATGCATCAAATATATATCATTTTAAGCCCTCAAATGCACGTATATTTTACGATATGGTAAGTAGATTTATGAATATCTTGCATATTAACCGAATTTTAGTGATTTACTCTTATACCCTCACCCGAAATTAATGCTTGGGATTGCTTCTATATTTAATTTTTCATCTCATCCATTCATTGTTAAATTCCAATGGTTTAGATGAGTCCTATGGTCTCACCCCAATATATGGTCTCACAAGAACCATATATATATATATATATATATATATATATATATATATATATATAGGAGGATCCAATGAGACCATATATTATAGTGAGACAATGTGGACTCATCTCAACCTTTCTTTATCTATATCAATGGCTAAGATAAATAGGGTTTAAAATTACATTAAACATTTAATTAAGGCAAAATAATGGTATAATTGTCAAAACAAACATGTGGGGGACCATCCAAATATGGAACTAGTCATTAGGGAAGAGAATATCATGTGGGGAGAGAGAAAATCGCGAAAAAATTGCGCTGGAGAGAGAAAATCACGCATGTGCTCTGCCATGCAGTATGTTGTATACTTATCAATGATTTGTTGTATACTTAACACTATTTTGCTGTATGTTTAACATAATTTTACTGTATATTAAAATGGTCAAACAATAAACATGTGGGGACCGTGAATTAAAGAATCAATTAGAGAGAGAGAATCACGTTCATTAACATGTGGGGACCGTGGATTAAATAATCAATTATAGAGAGAGAAGAAATCACGATCATTGTTGTGTTGTATATTTAGCATATATTTGATGTATACTTAACACTATTTTGTTGTATATGTAACATAATTTTCGCATATTAAATGGTAAAACAAAAAATATAAATATACAACAAAACACATAAAAGTATACATCAAAAAACATAAGTACACAACAACATAAATACATACATAAAAAATGAACTACTTATACAGCAAAACACATCTAAGTATACATCGAAAAACATATAAGTATATATCAATCCTCACTGCCTCCTCGTAGGCCCTCGTTTTTTCCATGTCAGCATCGTCTTCTTCACCAAGGTCGATGGGCTCGGAATAAACATAATTACAATTTTACCTCAAACACTCACCTAGAATAAATTTAAGGTATTTCGTTCATATTCAACTACTATTAAGGTGCTAGTATGAAATTTCTTACATCATCATGATGCAAACAACTTACAGGAATCTTTTTCATATTTTACGGAGCATGTATGTAAATTAATGGATATTATCAACACGTGTCGGAAGATAATTCCATTATACAGATCAATAATGCTTATAAACAATGTTCTAAAGAAGGCGTGCATCTAGACAAGGACTAACCATGGATCCAAAGGTAATTTGTACTAAGACCTCCGCCGCGCATAACTGATTCTATTTTTGATGAGAATGGGAATCAACATATTGCACAGGACCAAAATTACAATGATGTCCTTTTCATATTTAAAATAAATTAAAAATATTTATTAAATTGAGTAAATCTCAACCATCTAAAATTACAGATTTATGGTCAGGATTATTCCACACTGTCTCACTCTAATTATCTGGTCTCATTTGATCCAAACCGTTGATATATTCTAATTGAGATTCCAAATATAATGGCTGAAATTTAAATTAATAATCAGTAATCATAATTAGTAGGGGTATAATTGAATATTTAAATAAAATATCTACATGCAATCACACGTCCCTTAATTATAGGAGGTAATATGCACAAAATATTGGCAACAAAAATCTTTTCAAACCTAGAACACGTCCCTTAATTGACTATTTAAATTAAAGATCCTTCATGCAATCACACGTCCCTTAATTATAGGAGGTGGCATGCACTAAATGCACTATACATTTTGCTATGTTGTATTGTATGGATTGTATTATTTAACTGTTTGCATATCAAAATATTGGCAACAAAAATCTTTCCAAACCTAGAACACGTCCCTTAATTGACTATTTAAATTAAAAATCCTCCATGCAATCACACGTCCCTTAATTGTAGGAGGTGATATGCACTAAATGCACTGTATATTTAGCTATGTTGTATTGTATGGATAGTAATATTTAACTGTTTGCATATAAAAACCTAGAACAACTTCCATGATACTTTGAACATACGTTATTAACAAAAAACTGCTTATTTAGTTATATTTTAATGTGCATATAATGTCATTTCACTGTATACGTTTATATATTAAATATTTAAATGTATTGTACTGTATATTTAGCTATGCTGTAGTGTATGGATAATATTATTTAGTTGTTTTCTAAAAACCTAGAACATGTCCCATGAGACATTGAACATACATTATTAACAATAAACTGCATATTTAGTTATATATTAATGTATATATAATGTCATTTCACTGTATATATAAATATATCAAATATTTAAAAAACTGCTGATTAGTATACAAAATTACATATTACACTACATATTTATATATATTGTACTGTATATTTAGTTATGATGTAGTGTATGAATAGTATTGTTTAGTTATTTTCTAAAAACCTAAAACACATCCCATGAGACGTTGAATTCTTTGAACATATGTAACTAACATAAAACTGCATATTTAGATATATTGTAATGTATATATAATGTGATTTCACTGTATATATATATATATAAGATTCAACATTCGAACAAGTACCACAAGAAGGTTCAGAAAACAACGACATTCATATCCAATATATATTATGCAACCGCGAGGGTTTCAAAAATAGTAAGATTTCAACAATATAAACTCCCAAACCTTATCTCGACAACACCCTTGATTGTCTATAAAGGATGCAATAGCATAAACTAAAATTCTGGTGTAGACCTAGTAGTCAACATGTGAAACGAATCCTTCACACTAGTCTTACCAACACGACTGCCCCTTCTCCGTTTCTTGGACTGAACATTTGCATTCCCCCTACTCGTACCACCAATAGAAAGTTGCCTTTTTGGTTGTCCTTTGGCCATCTTCAACAAATTAACAACTGCAGTTAACATGACCAAAAACATACATCATCATTAAACAGATGCAATAATAAGAATTGAAAATGATAAATATAATAAATTTATTCTAACACTATACAAAACTATGATGAAAAATACAGTAAAAATATATTATATAACTACCATGGAAATTTAGCTACATTGAAAACATACACAAAATTGTATTAAAAAATGCAACAAGACTGTATTAAATAAGCACTAAAACTAAACTAAGTATATAACAAAATTATATTCCCAGAAAATACAAGAGCTCTTATTCTTCAATTATACAACAAATCACATAAAATAAAATAAATACAATAACACATCCCAGTTTTTTTGACACAAGCAACAACAAAACTAACACTTATTAAATTTTTTCCTTCATCCAATCAAACTACTAGAACTCGAAAACCTCCCAAAAAATCGAAAGAGAAAAAATCCTAGAAACTCCACAAAACTACTTCTAAAAATCGTTTCAAGTGGGAGTTAAAATTACATACCAAGAAATTAAAATTGTGTGCGAAAACTTACCGATGGAGATGCGTTAATCTCTAAACCAGAAAAAAAATGAAAAACATGGGAGAGCATTCTTCCAAGCAGCAGCGTCCAAATGGGAAAAGAGATGGAAGATGAGAGAAATTTTCGAAAATAGAGATTTGTTTGTATAATGAATAGGCGTGTGCTATCAGAGAAGAGGAATAGGACGTGTAGTTTGAAAGAACTAACTCCCCCAAAAATAGCCCCAATTAAAAGAAGGTAAATAATAACTTACCTTTTACACTCACATTAAATGACAAAACTACCCTTACTGGAAAATCCGAAAATTATAAGAAATACACCTTTGACCTTGTTGATGTATATCCATTAACTACTTGCCTAAAACAATGGGATTACTCTGAATCATCTAAAATATCAATCTAATGGCTATAATAAATCCCCACTGTCTCATATAAGGGGGTGTCCCATTTGAACCAAATCATATATATATATATATATATATATATATATATATATATATGGGGGATTACATATATGGATATGTGTTGGGAAATTCATTGTTTAGATTTTGATGAATGCCATGTAAAACTTAGACTAGAAAGTTGACACCCCATTTTCTTTGTAATTCTTATTGTAATAGATAAATTTGAATATGCTGAGTCAAGTCAGCTAAGCCTGGAAATACAAGAAGTCAATCAAGATGTGAAGTGAAGACTCATTGAGAACAATCGAGTATGGCCAAAAAAGAAGACCAAGGACTCGACTGAAAGAGTATCGGCTATGATACAGTTGTGAGAAGAGTCAGTTAAGTTAACCCAAGTAGCCAAGTCAAGTTGAAGTGACAGATGAGCCTTTCAATCATTGGAGCAGACTCAAGTCACCTGGGGAAAAGGCAGCTGCAAAGAGGAATTAACTGAAAAGGATCCGTTGCACAAAAGTCAAGAATATTACTTAAATAAGTAATACTTCCATGCTGCCATATCTTAAAGTGCTCAGTCCCAGAAGCGTGCAAAAGTAATAAACCAATGGGAAGCACTGCACCTCGTGTCAGATTTTGAAAAGCTGAACATTCATTTAATATGAGGAAAGGTCTACATCTCAAGATTGAAGACCAAGAAAAGACAAGCCAACAAACATAAGTGACTTTTGAAAATCAGCTTATCTCTTCAACGGGCAGATTTTTGAAAGTTCACTATAAAAGGCTGAGGAATCACATTGAGAAAAGGTTACCTTGCATACCTGAACCACGAATGATCAAGCAATATTCAAACTGTAACCTGCAAAATATTCTCAAGGTTATTCACGCAAAATCCTCAAGCCTAAATCTCGAAAGAAATCGATCTAACACCAAGCTATGAAGAAAGACAACTTCAAACTGTTGAAGAGGAAACTTTTGAAGAATCAAAAGGGGTGTACTTTCCAAGGAGGATTGTAGAGGTTCAACGTCGAACCAATCTCGAGTTATTGGAGGGCTTCGTGATCAAATCCAAGAAGTTTGAGATAGTAAGTGAAGTAGCAAAGCGCAGCCGCCTGAAGAAGAAGCCGAGTCGGACGAGAAGCGGATGTGTGACCAAGGCATCTCCAGACTGAGTCCAAGGAGCAAGTCAGCTGCTTGATTAAGACTTGTCTATAGACTGATAACCACTTTGTATTCTGATCATTACTTAGTGGATTCCTCCGGGAGTTGGAGAAGAGAGGAGTAGAAGAATTACCCCATTTTCGAACCTCTATAAAATTTACTTTTGTCATTTATATTTCAGCATATTTACATTCCTGCACACATATTTTATATCTGCTGATAATTTGCTATCCAACTGATAAATAACAAAGTGCTAAAACCAAGTGTTAAAACAAAGTTAAATCAAATTCAAGGGTGTTAAGTCTTCCGCTGAAAAACTCATCACATCCAAGTTAAGGTTTAGACTAAACAGCTGAATTATTCTATCAACAGCTCTATCGAGTTTGTTGAGTGGCTAACTCTGCTGATTAACTAACTTAGTTGTCCCTCAAGGACTTAGTTGTGTGTTAACTCTGTAATATTTTAAAAAGGACTAAAATAGAAAAAGTTGGTAAGGTTTATTCAACCCCCCCTTCTAAACCTTACTCACACCCCTTGGGACCTACAAGTGGTATCAGAGCGGTTGGTTCATTGATCCTTCCGCACTGGTTACTGAACTAGATCTCCAATCTTTCAAAGGCTGAAAATGCTAAACTAATAGCAGAAATAGCTGCTATAGAAAAGAGGAAAAATAATCTCAAAAATGTGATTGCATCATTGACAAAGGCATCTAAATCATTGGATGACCTTATTATGAGCCAAAAAGAATGTGGAGATAAGACAGGCATAGGAATCAATTCCTTTGTACAGAGTCAAACTCCCAGAGTGATTTTGGAAAAAAGATCTTCATGTAATGAAGCATCTCAAAAATCCAAGACACCAAATGTTGCACCCACATTCACTCCAAAGCACAATCACAAACAAACTGGCCTTGGATATAAAGGAAAAGGAAAATGACCCGATTGAGTATCTTTGAGAGGACACAGTGAGAAGAAATCCAGCAGAGTTCCTCAGCAACTCCAAATAGGAAGCACTCTGTAAAGAATAAACAGAGCTACCAAAAACCATAAGTTTTATCAAAGAAACACATATGATGGGAATGGTAGAAACTACAGAAGCCAAGCTGATTGGAATAATGTGACATATCAGCAAAGACCTATGGAATACAAGTCTAAATGGCAAAGACCTAGAACTCAGCAAAGGTCATTCCAAAGGAAAAAGAGCTATCATCAGCACACATATGCACCCAGGCACTACACTAAGATATATCACAATTATCCAAAGAAGGCAATTGCTAAAACACACACAGAGACATACAAACAAAAGAGACAGATGTATGAACCTAAAGCCCCCAAGCAATTTGCCAAAGTGAGTTATGATTATGGCACAGATAGATGGCAACCTCTTAGAGTCAAGTCATTTGGCTATACGTTGGTTGGATCATCTTACAGCACTAACCCCTCAGGACCCAGACAAGCATGGGTACCTAAAACCTAATTTCCTTGATTGCAGGTTCAAGGAATAGCTGAGTGCCAAGGAACCTGGTACATGGATAGTGGTTGTTCTAGACACATGACAGTAAACAAGAAAAATCTATCAAAATTCAAGGAGATTAGAGGCGCAAAAGTCATATTTGGAGGAAATAAAGCTCCAGGGGAAATAAGAGGCATTGGATCCATCAAGGAAAATGGATTAGAAATCACAGATGTTGCATATGTTGAAGGTCTCAATTTCAACTTGTTAAGCATCAACCAACTCTGTGACAAGGGCTATAATGTTGGATTCAATATGGGAGTGTGCCAAATTAAAGATACTGAATCAAATGAAATAGTGTTGCAAGGATCCAGACAAAAGAACATGTATGTGGTAGATTGGTCTACTGCCACACCAAGCACTTGTTTGTTAGCAAAGAGTACAGCCGAATCAAATTGGTTGTGGCACAAGAAGTTGAGTCATCCGAACTTCAAGACAATCAACAAGCTTGCAAAGAGTCATCTTATGGAAGGATTGTCGGACTCAGTGTACAAGAAGGAAAGTGTTTGTGATGCATGTTAGATGGGAAAACAGATCAAATCTTCATTCAAAGAGAAGCACAGTCCTTCTTCAACAAGGATATTGCATCTGTTACACATGGATTTATTTGGTCCTGTTGAACCAGCCAGCATAAGTTGAAAGAAATACACTTTAGTGGTGGTGGATGATTATTCAAGATATACATGGACAATCTTTATGTGCAAAAAGAAAGAAACGTTGCAAAAATTACCTCAGCTGATGAGAAGAGTTCAAAATGAGAAGAGTTCAAAATGAGAAGAGTCAAACCATTATAAAGATAAGGTCTGATAGTGGAACTGAGTTTGTCAATGGGATAATAACTCGAAGATTGTGTTGAAAATGGTATTGCTCATGAATTATTTAAAGCAAGGACTCCACAAAGAGAATGGAGTAAGCGAGAAAGAAGAAACGGAACACTCAAGGAAGCTGCAAGGACCATGTTAGTCAAGTCGGATCGCTTAAAAGATTTTCAAGCCATAAACATTGCATGCTATACTTAAAATAGATGCGTGATTAATAGACAGCTGACAAAGACTCCCTATGAAATATGGACAGTGAGAAAGTCAAATGTTGGGTATTTTAGAATATTTGGATGTAAATGCTTTATTCACAACAATGGCAAAGATAATCTAAAGGCTTTTGATGTTAAAGCTGATGAAGGTATCTTTTTGGGATACTCAGCTGAAAGCAAAGCCTATAGAGTGTTGAACAAGAGGACTATGGTCACAGAAAAGTCTATTCATGTAGTTTTTGATGAGCCCAATGTGAATGGAGGAGATATTGAAGAGTTAGCTGATAAGTTGAACCAGCCAACTATGCAGAAGAGTCCCTATGTTAAAGCTGAAGCTGGAGCAATCAATCAAGATGAAGATGAGACAGTTGAGTCTCAAAGACAGCTGAAAAATCTGCAGCTGAATGATAATGAAAGAGCTGCTCAAGACAACACAGTTGCAAGACGACTGAACCCAGCTGATTTACTTCAACCTTATGTGAGATGGCTGAGAGACCATCCACCAGAGCTAGTCATTGGAGATGTGAGAGATGGTGTAAGAACCAGATCCAGAGCTCAACAAGAAGCAATGTTCACTTATTTTATTTCCCAAATAGAGCCAAAAGATGTGTCTCAAGCATTGGAAGACACACATTGGATTCAAGCCATGCAAGAAGAGTTGAATCAATTTGAAAGAAACAAGGTATGGGAATTGGTGCAACGACCAATCCATCAAAATGTTATTGGCACAAAATGGGTCTTCAAAAACAAGATGAATGAGGAAGATTCTATTGTAAGGAACAAAGCAAGATTGGTAGCCAAATGATATTGCCAAGAAGAGGGAATAGATTTTGATGAAACATTTGCTCATGTTGCAAGATTAAAAGCAATAAGGATGTTTCTTGCCTATGCTACACACAAGAACTTCATTGTATATCAAATGGATGTGAAAAGTGCATTCTTAAATGGATTGTTGGAAGAAGAAGTCTATGTTGAGCAACCTCCAGGCTTTGAGCAGAAGACTCTTGGAGATAAGGTGTACAAACTCAAGAAAGCTTTATATGGATTGAAACAAGCACCAAGAGCATGGTATGACACATTGTCTCAATTTTTAACTGACAATGGATTCACCAAAGGTAAAGTAGACAGAACACTCTTCAGAATTCAAGATGGAGAGAGTATATTCCTTGTTCAAATATATGTGGATGACATCATTTTTGGATCCACAAACAAAGAGTTGTGTGATAAGTTCCCAAACCTCATGCAAGGCAAATTTAAAATGAGCATGATGGGAGAGCTAACATTATTCTTAGGACTTCAAGTTAAACAGCTGAAGGATGGAACCTTCATAAGTCAAACAAAGTACACCAGAGATTTAATGAAAAAATTTGGTATGGAAGAGAAGTCTTCTGTGAAAATACCAATGAATACATCAGTCAAGATGGACATGGATGCAAATGGTAAAGTTATAGATCAAACAAGATACAGAGAACTTATTGGATCACTGCTCTATCTAACAGCAAGCAGGCCAGACATCACATTTGCAGTAGGTGTATGTGCAAGATTCCAGCCTGCACCAAAAGAAAGCCATATGACTGCAGTTAAGAGAATCCTAAGATATTTCAAGGGATGCCAAGAAGTGGACTTATGGTATCCAAAGGAAGGTGGAACCAATCTTATTGGTTACTCAGACTCTGATTATGCTGGATATAGAGTCGACAGGAAAAGTACTTCAGGTACATGTCAAATGCTTGGAAAGATTGGTTTCCTGGTTTAGCAAGAAGCAAAACTCAATAGCCACATTGGTGAAGAAGCAGTACATCATTGGTTTGTTGTGCCCAAGTCTTATGGATGAGTCACAAGCGGGCCAGGCCAGGTCGCGGCCAGTACTTCGCCCGCCCGCCTAAATTTAGTGTCAACAGGGCGCGGGCAAGCGGGTTGGGACGGGCTAGCCCGCCGTAAAAAAAAAAAAAAAAAAAAAATGAAAAATTAGATAAAATAGACAAAAAAAAATAGGATAATTGATTTTTATATTTTTATCCCTTATAAAAGTATATATAATATTTTTATAAAATATGTACTTGTTATCAATTAGTATATTTAATTCATTAAAATTAATAATATGAATAAAAAATATTTTTTATTTTTTTATTTTTTTAAATTTTTCTTATGGAGGCGGGTTGGGTTTGAGGTTTTCTCGGCCCGCCACCTTGGCGGGTGGCCCGCCCCGCCCCGCCAAGTGGCGGGTTTTGGCGGGCCACGGGCCGGCCCGCCCCGCCGCCATTTTGACACCTCTACTTATGGATGAGACAACAGCTGGAAGACTATGAAATTGAAGAAAAAAAGATTCCAATTATGTGTGATAACACAAGTGCTATTGCAATCACTCAGAATCATGTGTTGCATTCAAGAACAAAGCACAATGATGTCAGATATCATTTTATAAGAGATCATGTTGAAAAGAAAGACATCGCTTTGAAATATATCTCAATTGATAAACAGTTAGCTGACATATTCACCAAACCCCTATGTGAATCAAGATTTGAAGAGCTTAAGCATGAGCTAGGGTTAATTGAGCTGAGTTGACACTCAGAAGACTCAATGAGAAAAGATGGAACGTTAAAAATGAAAATAGAACAAATCGCATAAATCAGCCAAGTGAATCAGCCGTATCGGAAAGTCAGCTGTATCGAGTTAGCTGACAGCTGACTCACTATACGAAAAGAGAGAAGAAGAGTTGAGTCATTTGTTGAGTAAGTTGAGTCATTTATGAGCTAAGTGACAAAAACACAGTCGTTTTTAATGAGCGGGAATGTTTTTAAGGATGACGTCAGCGTAATAATGAATGATTCTGATCAAAAGTCGCACAGTAAGCATATGATTGGATATAAATGTTGTCGCATTAAATGTGAGCAATTAAATGCAGTGTGACGTGCTAAATCTGAGCCGTTGATCTTAATCAACTTTCAAAATCCCAAAACCCGTCCTTTCATAACCCTTATATACGGTTTTCAATCTTCTCTCACACACTTTTCCGAAACTATTCATCTCCCCAAGCAAAAGAAAGCAAGTTTTTCTCTCTCGAAAACCCTACAAGTTCTCAAATCAATTCACCAAGATTCAATCGGAAGAAACTTCTAGAAATGGCACCGAAGATCGATTTTGCAAAGTTAACAAATAAAATCCACACAGGCTCCTCTGTGGATTTCGAAGGAATGATAAAGCAGGGTTCAAATGAAACCCTAGTGAAGAAGATAGCTGATATGCTGGAAAAGGCCAGTCCAAAACCTTTTCTTAAGTTGGAGTACTCGCACACCTACTTGGAAGAGGTGGCGTAGTTTTATGTTAACGCCGAGGTGCAAGACAAAGGGATCAAGTCCTCCATCTACCGCAAGGACATATTAATCACTACTAAGGACCTTGCGGAGCACTGCTTATTGACGTCGCAGGGCAAACCGGAAATATACGAAGCTGATGTCAACTTGGCTGCTGCATGGAAAGAATTAGCAAAACCGGAGTGTGCTGCGAAAGTCATCTACACAACTGAGAAGAAGTTGCTGAAGGATGACTATCACAAGCTGATGGATGTCGTCTCAAAATGTGTGGATATGAAGTTTGGCAGTTTCAATCAACTGTCAAAAACTAAGCTGATCGTCATGGTTGCGATCATGCAAGGAAAGAAAGTTAACTGGGTTGAGTTCATGTACAGCAGACTCTGCCAGAACGTTGTGAATAAATCGTTCAAGGAAGATGGATCCTTTGGAGGATCACTTGGCTATGGCCTAATAATTAGGCATTTAATGGAAGTGAAGGGCATTTCCCTTCAACATGGAAAGCCCTTCCATGTAAACAAGAGGATGTTCAGGGCTAACCTTTCTGGAGCCCAGAAGAGAGCCCATGTAAAGAGGGCGGACACAAGTGAGGGGGAATCAGCTGACCCCGAAGAAACAGTTGTTACCTCCCCTCCCAAGAAGAAAGCTACAAATAAGAAAGTTGCCCCTGCAACAAAGTTAATGGACGCCCCTGCCCCTGCAGCCGAGTCACCTGCCCGAGCAGCCGTGTCTCCTGCCCACGCAGCCGAGGCGGAGAAGGAAGCCCAAATACCTTCTCCGGCCATCAGAAAGAAGAGGACTGTCAAGCCACGAAAGACAGCTCCTCAATCCAAGAAAGATGCTCCGGCCTCTGCCGCCCAAGAACCTGAAGAAGAGGAATCCGAACCAGAAATTCTTCTGGTACAGACAAAAAGAAGAAAGAGAATTTTCAAGCTTTCAGAGCTTGAGAAGACAGTTGAGTCTGCAACTCAGCTGGAGAAAGCCCCTGAGAATACTGAGGAAATGCAGTCTCCAGAAATCGTTGATGAAACAGCCAAGTCTGCTGAAGGTGATCAGCAGAGGCAATTAGAAGACCCAGAATGTGAATGAGCAGTTAAGGAGGAAAAAAATGAGACATCGAATCCCCCCTGAAAGAGTTTTCTCCACTCGCCCCAGATGCTGCTGAAGGTGAAGAACAGTAGAGTATGCTACCTTCCATTCCCGAAAAAGAAGGACAAGAACAAGATGATGATGATGATGTCATGTACTCACCCGTATATTCAGATATTCAGCGCCATCTGCGTGAGTGGAGGGCATGGAAGCTAAGCAACTCCAGGGTGCAGTTCGAACGCCCTGAATTTGTAGAGGAGGAAGAGGAATAAATGCAATTCCTAGGGATTACCACTGCACGACAGGCTCTTGATGAAGAGAATTGCATGGACATCCACCGTATCATAAAGGCGGACGAGAAAGACAAAGCTGAAGAGCAAGCCCGTGCACTGGAGAAGGCAAACATATGTCCTTTCACTGGAACTCTAGAACACACTCACCCTCATTTTGATATGTTCTCCGAAAGTGATGAAGACTTGGATCCCCTTTGCACAAGAAAAAAAGAAATGCAAAGCAAGCTCTAAGGGAATCCAGGCTGATGAACGAGCAGCAGTTGATGGAAGGACCTGGAGAGTCCTCAAAATCTCTCATGGAAACAGATCCATTGGGAGTGGTGCAGCAGATTGCCACAGTTATCACTGTGACCATGTCCCCAGTACACTCAAAAGATGGGTCCAAGAGATTTGGCAATGAAACTGGGGATTTGGGCACAGGGCACCCAAGTTGAGCCAACCCCTATTAAAAGTGTATTACCACCTGCCCCCACGGTTGAGCACTCAACGGAAGCAGCCGGGAGTTTGGAGCAGAGTGACCCCATCATCAGTCACTCAGCTGGTGTGGCAGCTGAGGGGGAAACTCACTCCACTGCAGCAAGGTCGGAGGATGCTGCAGATGACTCCACTATGAAGGAAGAAGGCAAAGTGGAGAAAGAAAAAGAAACAGAAAAAGAACAACAGCAAGTTGACACTGACGAAGCTCGGACAGTTGAGTCTGTCCCAGCTGAAGTGACAACTGCTTTGCAGGCTGAGGACGCTGTTGATGCAGTCGAGGCATAGGTTGGAAATGCCCCAGGAGTTAACACTTTGGGTACTGAAAGTGCAATCCAAGGGGTTGAGACTCCTTCGGATGCAATGGTCCAAGACCCTAAAACAGCTGCGTCTGTCGAAGGGAATGTAGAAGGCCTTTCTGCAGTTGAGACTGCTAAAGGTATTGAAGGCCCGAGGGAGGTTGAGACTTCCCTGGGTAAAGAGAAAGAAATGCAGAACATCCCTCATGTTCACATTGAAGAATCTGAGAAGGAGATTAGTGCACTTCATGATTCCCAAGACAACCCTGATATATCATTTCTGGGATCTGAAGATGAAGCTGAGTCCACCCCTGTTGCACATCACAAAGACCCAACTGAGGATGTTCTTCCGCAGACAAGTGAGTCAAGTTTCAAAGCCGCTCGTCAAACATTTAAATTTGATGATGAACCAAGCCCCCAGGTTCCATCATCATCCGATGACGCCTGATGATCTGTAGAGACGATCTACTCACATGGAAAAACCTCATCGAGACCGAAGAAGTCTGTTAAGACAAGTGAGGCTCGATCACCGGGCAAAAACATTCAATCGCGGCTCCACAACTTCAACTGCGCAGGCTACTAGAGCTGCAGCAGTGACCACCTTGCGCACAATATCTCAAGTGCGCGACGATGCATTTGAAGATGTATTTCCTTTTTCTCGCGAGCTGCCCGTGCTAGAAGAAGAGACTACAAGAGAACAAAAGCTCTACACCGTCCAAGAAGACCCCATAATTCCTACTAACTCAATTGTGCCAACTGATTTCAACTTCGATGCAGAGTGGCCGGCAGCTGACTCAAGTCAGACAGCTGAGATGCGTGAAATCTTCAAGAAGATCTGTGAAGAGATTAAGAAGATTGAACGGCACCAAGCCTCTCTCGACATGCGCCTGGACAACAGAGATGCCTCTCTCACAGCAGACTTGAGAGGAGTGGTGGTCAGGATAAGGGAATGGTCTCAACAGCAGAGTGCCATGCGTCTCAGGCAAGTTCGCTACTTCAAGGCACTATACAACAGAATGCTGGTTTGGAGTGCTGACAATGCTGACATGAAGGAGAGGATGCAGACCTATATGGAGAGATTGCATGCCTTCCATACAACTGAGATGGATTTGCTGCGTGAATTTCATCGAAAAGAAATTCTGCATGTTGAAGAGTCCATGAATTCAAAGTTCAGCCTTCTCGTGGCTGAAATAAAATTGGTGGCAGCTGAATCGAAAGCCACTCGCTCAGAATTCCGCACAGCTTATGCCGCAATAGACTCTAACCAGAACTCAGCTCTCAGCCGACTAGATTTTATGCTCGCAGGAATGTTCCTTGGGGTTCCTCTCTCCTTTGATGGTGCCAAAAAGGGGGAAGAGGAATACCTGAGGAAATTAAAGGAAGATACAGCTGACAAGCAAAAGGATGAATCAGCTGAGAAGGGAAAAGCTGTTGAGGGGTAAAGGTCAAAGGATGTGACCTTAATGCTTGCTGAAACCCCTCAGCAAGGTCATGTCATAGCATCGATAATCAGTAAACTTTCTGTGACTCTGCCGCTCCATCACTCTGTTGTGCCCATGTCAGAGAAGAGAAAAATTGTAGAAGCAGGGATGGAAGAGTTCGACAAGAGAACGGATGCCCGCGTTGAAGAAATATTGAAACAGTTTGGTGGTATTCTGGCAGGGAAGGACACAGATGCCATTCCAGATGATGGAAATGAGCCAAGATCGGTTGAAGAATTTCAAACTCTCGAATCCGAAGGCTATTTCAAGAATATGCCGTTAGCTCAAGCTTGGGATTTCTACTTTCCAAGGAGAATTGTAGGAAGGTTCAAGGTCGAACCAATCTCAAGTTATTGGAGGGCTTCGTGATCAAATCCAAGAAGCTTGAGAAAGTGAGATGAAGCAAAGCGCAAACTGCCCTGTGAAGAAGTTCGAGTCGGACGAGAAGCCACTGTGTGTGACCAAGGCATCTCAGACTGAGTCCAAGGAGCAAGTCAGTTGCGTGATCAAGACTTGTCTCTAGACTGATAACCACTTTGTATTCTGATCATTACGTAGTGGATTCCTCCAGGATTTGGAAAGAGAGGAGTAGAAGAATTACCCCATCTTCGAACCTCTATAAAATTTACTTGTGTCATTTACATTTCAGCATATTTACATTCATGCACACATATTTTATATCTCGATAATTTGCTATCCAATCGATAAATAACAAAGTGCTAAAACCAATTGTTAAAATAAAGTTAAATCAAATTCAAGGGTGTTAAGTCTTCCAATTTGAAAAACTCATCACAGCCAAGTTAAGGTTTAGACTAAACAACTGAGTTATTCTATCAACAGCTCTATCGAGTTTGTTGAGTGGCTAACTCTGCTGATTAACTAACTTAGTTGTCCCTCAAGGACTTAGATGTGTGTTAACTCTGTAATATTTTAAAAAGGACTAAAATAGAAAAAGTTGGTAAGGTTTATTCAACCCCCCCTTCTAAACCTTACTCACACCCCTTGAGACCTACAATAATTGACGTACCAACTATCTTTTATCTTTTTTTTGGCGGTTGTCATGATCAAGGGGGTGTTTCCACCTGTAATTCGATGAAATTATTGCAATTAATTCATTTAAATGGGCTCCACAATCTTTTAGGAAAATTTGCAGCAATGCCACCTTTTTACAATTTTTTGGGAAAATACCACCCAACCTAAATCCTTTTAATTATACCCCCCATCCCTATGAAATGTCCAAGATACCGCTCAACTCAATTTTTTAATGTTTTTCCCAAAGCTATTATTCCCTCCTAAAAGAAACCCAATTGATTGAGGTCCTTCATTTTCCAAATGTGTTCAAATTTCCCAACCGAGCTCCCATTTCCCTCTTAAATTTCGACATTCTCAAGCGACGGTGGACGACATCGCTCTCGTGTACGATGTATTTGACGGCAGCGGTCGAGCAGAGACTGTATTGGACTGAAAGTAGCGCGATTTTATGAATTCTTTTCGCGAAATTTTTGGTCCAGCTGATTTGTTTTCAGGCGACTTTGTTTGAGTTTCAATTTTCTAGTATATTAGGTCAAAAATAAGGAAAGAGGTTAGTATTGTTTTTTGACTAATATTTGCTATTATTTTGGTTATTTATCAATTGTAAACAAGTGT
Source organism: Rehmannia glutinosa (assembly GCA_016081115.2). Lineage (NCBI taxonomy): Eukaryota > Viridiplantae > Streptophyta > Magnoliopsida > Lamiales > Orobanchaceae > Rehmannia > Rehmannia glutinosa. The sequence goes on from CM071928.1 coordinate 68,939,878, forward strand.
AAATATTCAATGTAGTTCGTGTTATATAGTGGGTAATACGTAATTATTTGAAATTTAGCTATTGCAATCTAGTTGAAGCTGTAAAAGTGATTAAATTGTAGAATTAGATCGATTTTGGCAAATTTTTTGCTCTGTGATGCAGTGTGTGGGTCTGATGTCTGCTAAGTAGTCGATTTGGTGGTCGTGGTGTGGTCGTTGGATAAGAAAAGTGCTACATAATTGTTCATAATCACTCATAAAGTGATACATGTGGTAATTTAAGTGTTACATAAATATTTAAAAAGTGCTACGATAAAAGGATCAAAGTGATACAATTACTAGATAAAATGTTACAGGTCAATTAAAAGTGTTATAAAACAAGTGTTACATTTAACAAAAAAACGTGTTACGAAGAGATCATACGTAACATTTTTTATGTGTTACTTCAAAGTGTTACGATAGAGGATGTAATGTATCGCTTAGAAAAAATGTTACTAAAAGCTACCCAAAGTGTTACCTTAGATTATAGGTAGCACGGACAACTGCATCACATATAAAAGTGCTACCTATTGTCTATAGTGACACTTATGGACTATTAGATAACACTTTTTAGGTGTTACCTAATGCAACTTATGTTGTAGTGTTTATGTGCACTCTATTTATTACATCTCCATCTTGAAAACTATTTGATATGGATATCTATGCTACAATTAGATGGATCGGTAGTTAATTTATTTTCAACCCGACTTTACCCAAGAAAACCTTTTTATTCGAAAAATCAAATAATCAAAATATTTTTAATCAAGTGACATAAATAATAGGATGAACTTAGACAAAGAAGCATAATGTCATAACACTAGATTGAATTTTACTTAGAGGAAAATACTTCATGCTATGAACATTCAAGAACTCTTAAACGAGTAGAGGTCGAATAGTAAAAAAAAAAGCGTTTATATATTTATAAAGAGACAAATCGAGGTTATACTTCATTGTTTGTTGCCATTTAGTAACTAGCTAAATAATATAGAAACAACATGAGTAAAACAATAAAATTCAATTTTTGATCCAATGCATGAAAACATAAACACATAGAAACAACCACGAAACAATATAGAAACAAACTAGAAACAATATATAAAACAGAATATGAGCAAAAATAGTTTAAAAATAGGTACAAATTGTATTTAAACATCGAAAACTTCATGGAAACGACAAATAAACATAAGAACAACATTAAAAACGGTATGGAAACAACCTAGAAACAACGTAAAAAATATTAAAATACCACATGAATAAAAAGAGCTTAAAAGTAGGTAAAAATTGTATCTACACATTGAAAACTACATGGAAACAACAAAATAATTATTCGAACAACATTAAAAATATTATAGAACAACACAGAAACAATAGAAACAATGTATAAAATAATACATGAACAAAAAGTAGCATACAAAATAGGTAAAAGTTGTTTTGAAACATCGAAACAACAAAAGAAACAACTATGAAACAAAATGAAACAACTATGAAACAAAATGAAACAACAATGAAACAAATTTAAACAACATCGAACAACATATATAACATATAAAAGAATACAGGAACAAGAAAAAACGTAAAAATAATCAAAAAAATGCCTCAGCCCTACATCCTCAAATCAAGTAAACATGCCTTAACTTAATTAGTCCATTTTTTCCGCAGTCTTGAAATCAGGACAAAACCAGATTTTGATTGGGATGAGAGGGGTGAACTTTCATTTTTTTGAGATAAATAATTACATTCTCGAATTCAACCTATGTACATGTAATTAAAATTTCACCATTTAGTCATTTATGAGCTTTTCAGTTTATCACTCCCTTTTCTGAATTCTTATTCCACTTGTTATTCTGCTTAATTCAAGAGTTGGACGAAAAGGTATTTTTTTCCCGATGTTAAAGCCAGAAGAAAAATATTCGTATCGAAGATTATCACCTGTAACGTTTATGAATGGAAATCTTTATTGGTTGGTATAAAAAATTGTGGGTTTTTTCGTAATTAACCTAAACCTCGCGGGCAGTTTTTGTAATTATCCCAAAAAAAAAAAATCTTTCATATGAACTTAGTAGGCATTAGTCACTTACTAGTTTCCAGGCTTGGGGTAGCCTCATGATGAACTGTGCCAACTTCACGTGCTAGAGGTGCTCTTACAATCTTAACGTTGTTGTCAAATTTGAGGGGAATTTGCCAAAATATGGCAAAAATAAAACAAACTTGTGCAAATATGGTGAATTTGATGGGGTTGGTTGATTTACTTGGTGGCGCAGATGTGGGGTGCGCCATGATAACTGTTGGCGCACCTCTCACCTACGCCAGAATACAAATATTTTTTTATTTAAATTTAAATGGGTGGCGCGCAAATCAAGTGCGCCAGCCCATTTAAAGTTTTAGGTAGGGGGTGGGGGGGTGGGGGGAGGGGATAGTGGGTGGGGGTTGGCGCACATCATTTGTGCGCCACCCCAAACATTTTTCTTTGTTGGGGTGGGGTGGGGGTGGGGGTGGAGGGTGGGTGGGGAGTAATTTTTTTATTTTATCTCATGTAATTAGTTCATACGTAATTTTTCATTTTTTATCTGTTTTTAATGTGCAATATATCAAATTAATTATTTTTTTACGATCTTCAATTTGACATCCGTATTGCATATTTTTGCAAGAAAAAAATACGTAGTTATAAATTGTCTCGATTTGAGAAGGGTATTCTTGCACGATACACGTATAGTACTTAGAATTCGACAATACTCCTAATTTTTACCCTAAATACAAATCATGAATTTCTACCTCGATTTGATAAATATATTTTTTTTTCGGATTAAAAAATAACGAACATCGATTTTATTTTATATAATAAAAAATTGATAATTACCTCAAAGTAATTATTTTTACGATCTTCAATTTGACATCCATATTTGAAAAAATTAATTACATGGAATAATTATTAATTTATTATTATATAAAATAAAATCGATGTTCTTTATTTTTTAATCCGAAAACAAAAATCATATTTATCAAATCAAGGTAAAAATTCATGATTTTGTATTTAAGGCAAAAATTGAGTATATAAATAAATACTATTTGTAAGAATACCCTTTTCAAATCGAGACCAATTTATAACTATGTATTTTTTTTTGCAAAAATATGCAATATGGATCAAATTGAAGATCATAAAAAAATAATTAATTTGATATATTGCACGTTAAAAAAGATTAAAAACGAAAAAATTATATATGAACTAATTACATGAGATAAAATAAAAAATTATTTTACCCCCCACCCCCAATAAAAAATTTTGGGGTGGAGCACATCATTTGTGCGCCAACCCCCAAACCCCCTTACCCACCCCTAGCCACCCCACCCCCCCCACCCCACCTAAAAATTTAAATTATTTTTTTACGCATCTTCTCATTTGTGCGCCACCCATTCAAATTTAAATAAAAAAATATTTGTATTGAGATTGCGCATATTATTATAGAAAAAAATTAAGTAAATCAATCAACCCCATCAAATTCACCATATTTAAGTTTGTTTCATTTTTTTATATTTTAAAATTCCCCAAATTTGAAAATCATGAAGTATTTAGTTTTTTTTAATCAAAAACAAAACCAAATTTATAGTATCACCGTAATTGTTACATTTTGTAGCTTTAGAACATAAAAAATTGAAGATGAGTAGAAATGTGAAGATGTAATTCATATTTGATATGGTATTTTTTGTAGGATGGGATGGATGGGGGCATATTTGTCATCAGTAGTATTTTTGTCATTTTTTTCAGAATTAAGGGTATTTTGTATAATTTCCTCAAGAAGATTTGATGAGCAGAAATTAAGTGTCCATTGTACCATGCATATTAATTATTAAAAAAAATGCCCTAGTCGTTATTGCTAGTAACGACTGGAATGGGCTTTTTTTAAAAAAAAATTGTTTGGTCGTTGATTCAATTAACGACTAAAGCTTTAGTCGTTAATTGAATCAACGACCCTCTCTAAATTTTTAATACCCCAAATTCTATCATATTTGTGTAATAGTTTCCCTCAATTGCAATTAACAGTTAAAAAATCCCAATTAAAAGGACCTTAAAGTTTAAAAGTTAGTAGTTTTTTTTTTTTTTTTTTGATCGGTATTTAAAAGTTAGTAGTTACAACCACTTTCAATGCTTCTTATGTCATCACTTATTATTATTTCAATTATAATCGTTACAGTACTACATTTTATTTAAATAAACATTTTTTTAGCATCTTTGATAATAAAATGCCATCGAGGAGTAACACTAAGCTATCGCCATCATCACTACCCAGGAAACCCTGATCTCTCTTTCCCACACTATTCTCACTCAGTGCCTTGCAAAATGCATTTCACACTTGTCTTATTAATTTCCCCCATCATTTATCTCTCTTACTATTTTCTTCACAAAACCATATGGGCCCCTCTAAAAATCCAAAAACACTTCGAAAAACAAGGCGTAAGGGGGCCCAGCTACCGCGCGATCTTCGGCAATACTGCTGGGATGCGACGGCTGTTGATTGCCGCGGCGGAGTCGAGGCCGATCTCCGGTATCACACACGATATTTCTCACCGGGTTATTCCTCATTACTGCACCTGGTCAACGCTTTACGGTAAAAATTTTCTTTATTGGTTTGGGTCCAAACCCAGATTGGCTATAGCTGACCCGGATATGATCAAAGAGGCTTTGATGAATAGTAATGGGTCGTTTCAGAAAATCAATTTCAATCCTTCTTCAAAGATATTGTTGGGCGATGGGCTTCTTCTGCTGGAAGGTCAGAAATGGGTTGTTCACAGGAGGATAACTAGCCAGGCCTTTAACATGGAGCGAGTTAAGGTTATCTAAATCTTCATCCCTCCCACCTTTTCTGTTTTTTTTATTTATAAATAAGTATAAAAATAGATTGGGATGTCAATGAGCCCCGTAAGACCTGGACCAGACCCACCTCATTTGGGGCGGGTATATGATAAATAAATGGGTATAAAGCTGTTAATGGGTATAGACTGTATAGTAGGACCTGATCAAAACCCGATCCATATAGTTAGTTTATAAATGAGAGTGTATAATGTATATTGGTGTTAAAGAGCTCTCGATTTATATATGTTATTACTGTATATTTCGTAATTCATATAATATTTACAATAAATATATAAATATAACATTTGACATAATTTTATGGTTGTACTATTATAAGTAAAAATCACGCTTATTTGACCAAATATATGAAATTGGCGGATCTAACGGGTCTTACCGGCTAGACACGAGAATGAGTCGGAGAGGGTCTGGGTCTAAGATGAGGCGGGTCTGGGTCTTGTTTTTATTGAAGGGTTGGGTCTCCGCAGGTTTGAGCGGACCAGACTTAGACTGACGCTCAGACTGACCCGACCCATTGACATCCCTAAAAATAAACCTACATTTATTCTTATATCTATTTAGTTTATGTAGGGCTGCTCATATATACAACTCATACGGGTAACCATAAGCACAATATTTATTTTTGGAATGCGATTCTTTTGATGCCATTATTTACACATTACTTGTTTATTTATGTAACTATTCGACAATCATCATCGTAGAAATCAAATTTTCTATTCCAATCTCTTTTTTTTTTTGGTTAATAAATAATAGTAAATAAATAGTTCAAAAAAATAGTAAATAAATCGAATATTAACTTATATCTTATTAGTCATTAGATGGTTAATGATGCACGCCAGCTTTGTAGGGAAGTCAACGTGATCGAGGCAACTAAAATTATTGTTCCTACATTATGTTATAATTATATAATGGCGAAGAAAATATTATTATCCTAGATTATTCATATATACTTGAGAATTGAGATATTGCCATTTGTTTAGGAGTTGACTCTAAAATGACGAAGCAGTTTTAACAATATCGACTCAAGATGATAAGATTTCTACCATTTATTTTTCTACTTACAAATTGAGTGAAATTTTTGGGTTACAAATATTAGATAAATAGGGGATTTTTTAAGCTAATAAATTTTAGTGTTTACAGGTTTTTTACCTCACCATGAGCTTGTAGCTCAAGTGGTATCGTTCACCATTTGTAAGAATGTTGACCAGGGTTCGAAACCTGTTATACTTTTACCTCACTGGAAGATTTCCAAGTTGTGATTGATCTAGCTAGCCTGCTTTTGGCTGTGTATCTTGTTTTCATAATTCAAACTTCAAATAATTTCTTACATGAAATCACTGAGACGAAAATTATATTAAATTCAGCCGTAAATATCTTTAATAATTTGTACCTAAGTCTGTGTAATTCCAAATGAGCTTGAGCTTGGTGAACTTAACAGGGTTGGATACCTGAAATAGTGGCCAGTACGGAAAAGTCACTAATCAAATGGGAGGAAAAAAGAGGCGAGAAAAGTGAATTTGAGATGGATGTGCACAAAGAACTTCATGAACTCTCAGCGGACATCATATCCCGAACAGCATTTGGTAGCAGTTTTGAGGAAGGGAATCGCATTTTCGAACTGCAAGATCAACAAGTCAGCCTTGTTTTGCAAGCATTGCGAAGTGTGTATGTCCCTGGGTTCAGGTAGCATACATGTTTTAATTATTTTCGTCGAATTTTAGAATGATATGCTTGATAGTTTTATGGTTTATGATTTTGTAGATAAAATTTGATAGATTATGCACATCATTTTCTAATTGTTCTTCTTTACAAACATTTTGAAAGAAATTGGCAGCATATGCTGAAGTTTTTGCTCCTTATCTAAATATAAGGCTTCATTTGGATCCATAGATTTGAAGTTAACAATTTCCAAATCAGTAAGTATATTCGTTAGAACGGCATTTTGAAATATCCATTGTGTGTGTTTGAATAAGCTTTGATACAGTGAATTTCAAATCTTTAAGTTCCCATTTTAAACTGTTTTTTGAGTCATTCCGATGGATTTCAAATTCATTCTTATATGGAGTCATTTGAAATTGTTCTCCCAAATTTTATTATCAAATCCAAATCCTTCAATCCAAATGAAACATAAAATAAGTTTCCGTCCATAGCTTGACCTTTGTGTTCTTAATTTATGCCACTCCATAACTGAATTGAATTACCTCCGTTTCACTATTATTTATGGGCATGCAGGTTTTTGCCCACAAAGAAAAACAGAATGCGATGGAAACTCGATTGGGAAACACGACAATCAATTAGAGCATTGATCGAGAGAAACGGCAGAAACCGAGAAAATCCAAAATCGCTACTCACACTATTAATGTCTCCTTATAAGAATGAGGACGGAGTAGAGGATAGACTGGATGTAGAGGAAATCATAGATGAATGCAAGACATTTTACTTTGCAGGAAAAGAAACAACTGCCAATCTTTTAACATGGACACTTCTCCTTTTAGCATCTCATCAAGAGTGGCAAACCCGGGCGCGAGATGAGGTCCTCGTTTCGTGCAAGGACAATGCATCGCCCACCGCAGAAAATTTACATGGTTTCAAACTGGTAAGTTCTTGACATCTTCACTTAGTTTCAAAATATCCTTACTGTTTTCCAAGAAGTTTTTTCTTCATCATTAGTGGTTGCTGTGGTACAAGGAAGTAAAAATTAGAGTTCTATATACTCACAATGAAGATGAGCAGTTAATACATGCAATGAAAATGATAACTATACATTCCTATAGTTAGAAGGAAAACGTTAAAAAGACTATAATGCCCTTACCCAGGGCAGAGCCAGAAAATAGACATTTGGGTTAAAATAAACATTTGTGAAGGATGATGAAAAATATTCTGTTTATGGCAGATGAGCATGATATTGAACGAGACACTTCGACTCTATCCACCAGCAGTGGCACTAATGAGGCAAACACCACATAATGTTAAATTGGGAAGCCTCAACGTTCCTGCTGGTACGCAGTTCTATTTCGCCATGACTGCTGTTCATCATGATACCGAGATATGGGGAGACGATGCGAATGAATTCAACCCTCTGAGATTTGCTGAACCTCGAAAGCATATGGCATCATTTTTCCCATTCGGCTTAGGCCCCAGAATATGTGTTGGTCAGAATTTAGCTGTTGTTGAGGCTAAAATTATCCTAGCGATGATCCTCCGACAATATACTTTTGTGATTTCACCGTCGTATGTACATGCTCCCATGCAGTCTATGACCTTGCAACCGCAGTTCGGAGTTCAGCTTCTCTTTAGCAGGATTTTACATTAGAGATTTATATACAATATGCTCTTGTATGTTGTGTATTCTGGTTATTCAAAAATAAATTGGGGTTAATTACAAATGATTCCTTTTAGATTCAATCTAATCACAAAAGATTTAGTTACCTTTCAAGCTTACAAATACCCCTTTAAATTAAAATCTCAAGAAGAGGTATTTGATAAGTAAATACAAAATCTCAGTAGGATGATTGTAACAGGGGTATTTATACTTTCGAAAGATAGTTTTCTTTTTTGTAATTAGTCTAAACTCTAAACTTTTGAGTTGTTTTTGTAGTTTACCAAGGAAATTGAATTGACATGTATCTTCTAAATTTTTACCGTGGAAACCTTTTTTTTTTTTTTTTTTTGTGTGTGTGTGTGTGTTGGGGGGGGGGCATACGTTATAACTCAACAACATTATATTTTTGGAAATCTACCTTGTATGCTATTTGTTGGCTCTAGTATAGACTAGAGACTGAAAAACAATCATGTTATGTTTTTAGGGGGTGTTTGCTAACACTAAAAAAAAATGATTCTTAGCTTTTAGCTAAAAAATTACTTAAAATGTGAGCTTTAGCTTTTGATTCTTATCTAAACAAATACTCTATTAACTCATTTAACTTATCTTTGCAAATAGTACAAACTTTTAATTCTCAACTATAAATCACTTCCTTCAAAAGCATAAGTGTTTGCAAATACTCCCTTAATGTATTTTCAACTAATACACATGTTTTTTTAATACATTATCCTACTATTACAAATGCCGTTACAATACTTATTTGAAATAAAATTTTGTTAGCATCATTGATTATAATATAATGCCAACGAGGAGTTGTTGGGAAATTTGACTGAAATTCGAAAATAGAAAAGAAATAAATAAAATTAATTCCTGAGATGTGCAAAATTAACATTATTTATTTAATCCCTAGGATCCAACAGGAAAAAAGCGACAAATGAATATAAGTGTAATTTAACAATAGTAAGAAGAGCTTTTTAATTCATCTAATCTATCTTTTTACAAAATAACGGGCTTTCTTTTATAAAGATAGAACCAACATCTCAATCTAAATAAGAGGAGCACGTTGGCATTAAACCATATATTAGTAAAACAGTGTTCTGCTGGGCGCAACGGAGGCGTGTCGTGATCCGAGTTTTGATTTATCCGGAATATCCGACAAATCACACCAACAAGATGATGGCAAAAAAAAAAAATGACACCGACATAGTATAAGCAAACATAGATTTTACATGGTTCGACAAAATCTGCCTATGACTACGAGAGTTTCTCTTCTTTACTAATAAAGAATTTTTCCAGTACAAGAAAAACATACCCCTGTAAGTCCAAGCGGCTACGATAATTTAGAGAGGGGTGAATAGATTATCTCCATCTTTTCGATTTAGCCCTCTTTTTCGAATAAACCAAGCAAGACAAGAATGGAAGGTGCGGAATGTAAACAACACGCGTCGATTTATAGAGGTTCAACCCACCTAGGGCCTAATCCTCTACCACCCCAGTATATCCGGGATAGATTTCAAAAAGAAAAAAAAAATTATAAATTACCAAAATTAATACAACACCTTACAACATCACCTTGAAGAGCACCACACTCTTCTACAACACCACCTTTGAGATTACCACAATCTCCAACGGCACCTTGTGAAGATCACCACAATTTTCAACCTTGAAGAATACCAAATTCTTCAACACCTCAATAAGAAGATCACCACAATCTTCTTGCACCTATCACCTAGATCATCCAAGTGTGTTCTTACCACAAGAACACTCACAAGGATATCTTGTGTTGAATGATAACCCAAAATCAAGATTACAACTCGATAATGAATATTACAATTATGAGTGCAAGTGTAATCAAGAAATAAGTCTAGACCTCAAGATGTGAAAGTGAAAGACCTTAGGCTATTACAACAAGAATAATAACAATGAAGAACAAATATGTTTGCTTGAGTGTATCTTGTTGTGTTGTAGTATTCTCTCTTTTTGTGTTGCTTCAATTCTTCATCTATTTATAGAAGATGTCTTGGACATGATAGGCTCCTCCTAGGAGATTGAAATCTGTAAAAAATTGCAAGACAAATGAAGAATATAACTGTTAGAAATCAATCCCACAAATTAGGGAAATGATGTCTGCTGCACAACGGTTAGAATTTTGCTGTCAAACCATAGGGCGACCGGTCGCGCACAAATAGACGTTTGAAAATAAGAAAACACATTTACACAGGGCGACCGGTCGACGGGGTGTCCGACCGGTCGACCCTGTGGTCGACCATCTCAAAAAATAAGTTCAGAGCGTTCTGTTTCAGAAATTTGCTCCCAGACACCGGTCGACGGTACCGGTTGGCCTAACAGGGTGACAGGTCCGCCCCCTATTTTTTAGCAAATAGGATGTTCTATGTTTTGCAAAACTTTCAGGTACGGGTTGCCCTATAGGGCGACCGGTTGACCTCAAAACCGAGGAATTGTCCAATTTTGTCGAAAATGAACTTCAAGAAATACTCCGAAAAAATAGTAAAAATATTTTAGACCGATATTAGGACAACATTTAGAAACATAGTTTTGATGTAAAAACTCATTAACACAAAATCATCAAAAGTGTTGTCCAATATTTTTGTCTAAAATAAACTTGAAGAAATACTCCGAAAAATTAGTAAAAAACAATTTAAAACATTTAGGAGTATTTGGACAACATATAAAAACATTGTTTTGGTGTAAAAACAAAATCATCAAAATCAAGATAAAACCATTTATTAAACAATCTCCCCCTTTTTGATGATTACAAACCAAAACAATATAACAAGGTCGATTTTGAAAACAAGCAATTTTACCGGTTAAAAAAGAACTATCCATTGTGAGCGACAACATTCCACGCAACATAAACACAAGGATGGGAGTATAGATTTTCAAAAATATTTTTGCAAAAGCTCCCCCTATCAACATGCACAAAAAGAATAATGTAAAAGCAATCAACCAAAAGCTAAAAGCTCCGCTTTTACAACTTGAGCTTAAGTATCAAGAGCTTATAAGCTCCCCCTGTCAACAAAACATCATTAGACAAGAATATGAGTCCATACTACAACAAATGGACTAAGTATAATTCACAACTTATGGCTTTTAATAGCCACAACTTATAGCTTCTTTCTCGAGCTTATATTAGCTTCTATGAGCTAATGAGCTTATAACCTGTTTCCCTCCCTTTGGAATCATCAAAAAGAATGTTAGCACGATAAAAATATCATATATTCATATCAAAGTGTGCAATGTAACCGATTTATCGAGCTATTTGAACATTGAAGCTTATAAGCCAAATAGGAGGTAAAAGTCGATCATCTGACTTGTAGAAGCTTATGAAAACTCATTTGATTTGCAAAAACATGATCTCTATAAATATATAAGACATTTGAAAACGAGAGAATCATGTAGGTGATGAATTTTTCATTGAAACATTTTATCGAACACTTGGCGGGCGGCAAAAATTGAAGAAGATATATATAGCCTTTGTAAATGTAATTAGAGCTGCCGAAATGAGCCGGCGGGGCGGGTCGGCCCGCATCCCACCAAAACCCGCCACTTGGTGGGGCGGGCCGAGAAAAACCTCAGCCCAACCCGTCTTGGGTTGCGGGTTGGGCGGGCCAGCCCGCCAAAAATTAAAAAAAAAATAAAAAATAAAAAAAATATTTTTTTATTCATATTATTAATTTTAATGAATTAAATATACTAATAAATAACAAGTACATATTTTATAAAAATATTATATACACTTTTATAAGAGATAAAAATATAAAATATCAATTATACTATTTTTTTTTGTCTATTTTATCTAATTTTTCTTTTTGTTTCCTTTTTTTATTTCTGGCAGGCTAGTCCGCCGGCCCGCCCCGCCAAGCCCGCGGCCCATGGCGGGCTAGCCCGTTTAGGCCCGCCCCTTGGCGGGCTACTAAATACTTAACCCACCCCCTACCTTAGGCGGGGGGGCCGTTTTGACAGCTCTAAATGTAATCAAGCCAAGTTTTTCATCACCAAAAGCAATTTTACAAATATCATTCATCAACAATCATCATTCACAACACAATTATATACGAATTCCATCAATATATCAAGTAGAAGCATTTTCTCAAGGGTTCAACCCAATTGAGATAAAAGGAGTAGAATTCTTACCACTTAATCGGTGAGGATGAGTAACAATAATGATAAACGAGCAAGATAATCCCCAAAATATGTAATGTATGCAACAAAACTCATTTGAAGTAAATTGTGTGTGAAATTTGCAAAGGGGACGAATAGAAGGTGAAAGGACCAAAAATGGCTAAGTCTGGAAAACAGAATCGATTTTAACCAAAAATTCACCATGGGCGACGATCGGGGCATGGGCGACCGGTCGAGCCGGGTAGCGACGGTTGGCCTCTCCTGGCTTGACCATTTGGTTCGATTTGTTTTGAAAATCCGAAATTTTAACCAAAAATCCGATTTTTCGCCCCTAAGTTTTGAAAACGTGCAAAATGCAAACGTAAACCTCAATCAATACACATAATATCATAATCAAGCTCGAAATGAACAAATGTCCGTGAGTTAACTTTGAGACGGAATCAAACACGTCTCAAATTTTTGTTTAAAAAAACGCAATCCCCAAAAAATATCGAATCTCAATATATTTTAGTTCGATTATGATGAACCATATTTTGAGAAATTATAATCACCGGACTTGTTATCCCGAAAAATATGAACGTTTTAAAATTTTGGATATACAAGCCATAAGAAGAAGTGCCTTTCAAATACTTGAAAATTTCTTTTGACGATACTTTAATGAGATTCGTTGGGATAGTTTTGAAGTCGAGCATATAGACATAAGGCATGGAAAATGTCGAGTCTAAGGGAATAAGAAAAGTTAGTGAACATACCTCGAATATGTTTGTCAATCAACATGCCTTTCTCAACCTTTGTCAATCTTTACATTGATAGCCATAGAGGTTGAGATGATTCTTCCTTCTTCAATGCTTAACTTCTTCAAAGGCACTTATGTATACTATAATTGTGAAATATGACCACCTTCTTGGCATTGTTTAACTTGAAGTCCAAGGAAGAAATTGAGCTCCCCCAACATGCTCATCTCAAGTTCACCTAACATCAACTTAGAACAATATCTTGTACAAAAATTCATTAGTGGCACAAAATCAACTCAAATATGTACTAATAAGCAATCTTGCCCTTTTTCAAAAAACAAAGAGAGTAGTATCAACTTTACCTCTTATAAAATAATTTTGCAAAGAAATATCTAAGTCTATCAAACAAAACACGGGATGCTTATATCAACCTTACAAGGCCTTTTATAAAAAGAATTTGGCCTAGATAAATTTTCAAACCCCGGTTGTTTTACATAGACTACTCCTTGAATAAAACCATTTAGAAAAGTGGATTTAACATCCATTTGGTAAAACTTGGAATTCTCTTAAAACAAGAATGGACAAGTAAAATGCGAATAGATTCAAAAAACATGCTTCGAGTGCAAATGTATCATCAAAATCAATACCTTCTTCTTGACATTAACTTTGAGCTACTAACCTTCCTTTAGTCATCAAACTTGTTCCAAAATATCAAAATAATTCTGCAAAATCTCAACAAGATATCGCACAAGAACATAGTAATATTGAATGATAGAGATACAATAACAAGTAGCACGTACTATGCTTTCAAACAAATCACCAAGAGTTCAATAAGACATGTAAGTTCAAATAAGCTTGTAGAAGGCTATATAAGGTCTCTTTTGAAATTTGAAAATCCGAGAGCTTATAGTTGAGACCTCATTTAAAAGAAGCATTTGAACAAGAGTTTTGACAAGAATGAATATGAGCAATCAAATGCATAATTTTGAGAAAAGGATGAAAATCAAATGTTTTATCAAAACAAAAATATAATCCTTTGCAAAACTTGGATAAAAACAAGCTTCATAGAATAGTGCCTGTCAAAAAAATCGAAAAATCCTCTTAATGACACTTATGTGAAATACTTTGAAATAACTTGAAAAACAAGCACACAGGCATATGACAAAAATATATCGAGTCTATAGGATGAATACTGTGAAGCCCTCGATTTTTGTTCAATAATGTATTTGTTTCACGTATCGTCCTTGTATTCTTTTGACTATTTTACCGCGTCACTTCGATGGGTGAATATTAATGATAAATATATTTCGCATTTAATTTCTTTTCTTTTATTTGTTACTTGTGATCATAAGCATTTATTACTTCTACTACGCATTAATGATCACTCGATCGATCATCATTATTAATATTTGTGTACTCATTAGTCACCTTAGAATTTTTGGACTATTTATTTTAGAGATTTATACCTTATACAATTAAGAATTCGATTTAGATTAAGTGATCATGAGACTTATAAGTGCTCAAGGAAATCACTAATTATTTTGGAGATTGATATTATTCATCTATTATCACCAATTTGGGACAAAAAAAAATGGAAATACCACAAATACCCCTTGAGTGGACGGCCATAATGGGAATTTTGGTGTAGAAATATCTCCCAACTCTTGTACATGTACACCTTGTGTATTCATCTTGTGTATTTTTACACCATTAATTCAAATTTTATACACAATACCTTATACACCAATTCTTTATTATAAACTTGCCCAACATGTTGGAGGCTTCCCAACATTCTATGCCAACATCCTCCTCAATCCCTTCAATTTCATCCTCCCATGCAAGACCACACCTTGACCAAGATCCTTGTCTCTCATGCAAGCTACACCTTTCAAGCCTTGGAACAAAACAAAAGTTGTCTCCCTCCCCCTCTCTCATTGTGAACGGCCAAGGGCCATTTTGATGATCAAAAATTGTTCAAAATATCATTTTTATCCAACTCATTCATCATTCAAGCATTTTCTCCAACATCTCTCTAACCTCTCTCTAAAAAAAAAATCATTCACATCTTCAAATCTTCAAACACCAACTCTTCACATCTTCAAATCTTCAAACATAAGTTCTTCATATCTTCAAACATACCTTCTTCTTCATATCTCCCAAACACTTAACCAAAATTTCAAGAACCCCCTCTTCTACCTACAAAAATTCGAACACCCCCCTTCAACAAGGTAAGAATGTTGTTCCTCTTCTTGTCTTGATATCATCTAGCTATCTCCTCTCACTTATTAATGTAAGTTTGGATTTTTATTTTTGAGGTTTACATAGAAGACTTGGAAGATACTAAGAGCCTTACCATCACCTTGAAGAAGACTTCTAGACTTGAAGAAAAATTTGAAGAATTTGGACTACAAGGTAAGAAATGGGATTTTTGGTACCATCTTCTTTCTCCCTATTAATTCCGAATTTTAACACCAAAATTTTCATTTTGAGGTGGTTAGGGGCTGACCTTGGAGCTTTGGTTAAGAGGTGATTAAGTTCTTAAGAGACTATCAATTTTTTACTACAACTTTCAACTACACAAGGTAAGTGTGGTACCTTTGGCCTATTTCTCTTCTTTCTTTCCCTTAGTTCAATTCTTCATTTTCTAACTCAAAACTCCTTGTATTATTTGACCTAGGGGCTGCCTTAAGTGAGGATTAAAATCCTCAAGGTCTAGTGACACCACTTTACACCAATCAACCGAACAAACAAGGTGGGTGGAAAAATCCTTTTAACTTCTAGGTGTTTTAATTCTTAAAAATGCATGTAGTATTTTGTTATTGAGCATTTGAGATATATATTATGTATTGCATGCTATTTTCTTGTATCAAGTTGGAAAAATTTCTCAAGTGTTGCTCAAAATGCGATTTGCCGAAAATTAGGACATACATGTACACTTTATTGTCATATTTGATAAATTCTTGTATGAGATGGATATGTATGTTTATGACTCTTGAAATCTATGTTTTGAATGACCTATAACCTGGACAAGTAGAGCATACTTGATTAAATTTCGATTTTTGGACTTAAAATGCAAAAATGGAAAGTTGGTGGACTTAATTGCAAGAAAATAAAACTTAAGGGACCCCTCTGTAATTTTCGATTTTTGGGACTGAACTCAGGTTCAAAAATTATGTTTTGACATTTTATTAAAGTTTTAAGAGTTTTTAGATAAATAAAATCAACCCTTAAAAGCCCAAGGACTAGATTGTAAAATTTTAGAAGTTTAAGGGCTATTTTGCAAATTTCGAAACTGTACCAGACCCTAATTTTAAAATTTGAAATTTTAACTCTTAAGGGACTGGAAATAACATATTTTAAGTGTATTCCAAAAATCCAAGTGTTTAGAGCTTGGAAAGTAATTTTATAAAACTTGAGGGACCAAATTGTAAAAGATTAAACTTGAGGACCCAAATGAAATTTCCAGGACTTATACAGCCCATGTACCTGGAAATACTAATTACCTATAACATAATTATATTTTGGACCCAAGGTTCAAATTTCATAACAATTGGACCCCTAAAAGCCTTAAAGGCAATTATTTCAAAATAGGACAAAAATGAGATTTTCAAAAGTTAAGGGACCTATACTTATGACGTTTTAAAACTATTTTTGTCCCAATATCCCACTAACCTTAGTGACATTTTCCAACTGGAATCACATTAGAAGCCCTTCCGGTTTGTGAGTTCCGATTATTTTAAACTTAGGGCCCGAAATGACAATTTTAACAATTTTGGGGCCAATGTGAGAATTTTATAAAAACTCGACCTCAAAACTTTAAAAACCTGAATCTCTGAAAAATTTGGAGAGTTTAGGAACTGACCTCATAATTTTTCAAGGTCGGGATATTTATTTATTGAATTTTAACCCCAAAAGTATTAGTTTTTACAAAACGGGGCTAATTTGAAAATTTTCTTTTTATCAAGGACCTAACTCAAATTATTTTTATTTTACTAAAACAGCCCTGGACCCTCTGACTTCAATTCTTAATTAAAATATTTTAATTTCTCAAAAACCCCTTGACTTATCGGACCGCCTTGACCGATTAATACCCGATCGCGGGCGACTTCCTCGTCTTGCGATTTGAATCTTTAACGGGACTTATGTTCCACCTAATCGTTCAAGATATCAAAGATTGCTTATCCTCCCGATAATCATCTTCATCCAAATAACTCCACCAACGCCATAATTACCTTACGCAAATTTTTCGAAAACTTTTCATGAACTGCTTCCCGAATCAATAATACTCGATCTGGTTGACTACATGAACTTGTGTTTACTTTCCGCTTGAGTCAACTTGGTGTGTCGAGCTCACGATCGGAATGGATACGTCGGGGATGGAACCGGTAGCTCGGCCGCTATTCCACTCTTCTTAGGCCCCATCGCCCTAATCCCCAACCGAGGGATGGAGTTTGTCCAAGGGAAGCGGGTCGTAGTACTTGAGGTATAATCATGATTATGACAAATCCGATCCTTGCTAGCTCCCATGTGGATTTTGTCTTTGCCTATGGAGCGATAAGGTGTGGTCATGGACCATCTTGCTCGGGAGTTACAAGGGAAGAACGAAGGAATCATTGCTCGATCCACACGATTCCGGAGTTAATCGGACCCGTTTGGTTGGCGCTACAAATCCATACGCAACCGCTACTTGTATTGCATAGGTTGGCGCTACAAACCGCACGCAACCGCTACTTGTCTTGCATAGGATTGGCGTTACAAACCGCACGCAATCCTCCTATCTCGCTTGAATCATCGTGCTGTGTGACCACGAACTATTTCTTAAACTATATAAGTATGTTACTTAATATATTTATCACGACGCTTGTGGATCGTGTGTGAAATCATGCATCATCTCTCACGCGTTTTCATAACTAAATTTCTCGCATTAACTATTTATATCGCCACACTTGCACACGATCACCCCATCCACCGAGATTTCTGTCTCATTCCCTCCTCGTTTTCTAACCTTTAGATGAAGAGTTTGCCGAAGACATCGAACCTACCGCAGATTGAATCCCTATCCGTGATGTGGAGCGACATTTCCTTTTACTTTTATTTGTTGTTGGATTCCTTCATTTTATTTTTGTTTGGACTGTAAGTTAATTTAGATAATCTTTTGGGTTGTATTCGGATACCGCCATACTTTAAGATTGTAATCTGTACTCGTGTTGATTTTAATTCCGCTGCATTAGACTCTATTTCACTTGGAGTTTGGTACCTTTGGTTTAGACTGTTGATTTATTTCTGTTTAAGTGATTGATCGTTGTCGCGTCACGTTTGGGGCGTGACAAATACCAATGATGAGCGTACCTAGATAGTTTAAGCATCTCTTGAAGAGGATGAGGAAATATATATCCTATACATATCTTAAACAAGTATAGCACAAAACAAATATGATACAAGTGTAGGCTAAAAACAATAAGATATATCACAAGTATGCTTATGCCATAAAAATCCATAGATAATAAAACATTTTAGCCTTAGTAAATGCACAAGATTTTATTAAAACATTATGCAAGGTCTCCTTTTCAAAAAAAAAATTTAAAAACACAAATATGTAGAAGACCTCTTCGAAAATATTTTGAAAAAAACCATTTTCACAATTAAGGCACAAATAGGAACATGCATAATAACGAAATAAAATGCATATTTAAATGGGGAGATACGATTTACCACTTTCGCCTTTTCCATGGGTTGTGCCGTTCCCATTGTTGATGATATCTTCCCTTTTGAAAATCATCTTGTTGATGATAGCTCTTCCTATTGCTCCATTTCCAAGGATTGTGTCCTTCCCATTGTTGATAGTGTTTCCTTATTGGAAATTCATTTTGGTGATGTCTTCTCCTTTGATCAAATGAAATGGGCATTTGATGTTTTCTTGGCGATATGATTTTTCCTTGATTCCGCCGGGTACCTAATATGACATTGTTTTGTGGTACCCTCAAATGTTTGGGTCCTTTGGGATTAGCTTTGAGACTTTTAGGTCTCCAATAATAATTAAAGCTATTTCTAGCCCGACAAGTATTAACCGTGTGACCCTTTTTACCACAATAAAAACAAGTAGTAATTCTAGGAACATAATGACCAACATGCATAGAGACTTGATTCTTTTTCATATGATTGACAACATTAGGCTTATGAGCAAGTCCTTTATCACAATTTTGAATATCAACTATCTTGGTCATTTATTGGTACTCAAGTTGGATTTTGGTAAATCGTTTTTCATGCAATTAATATCCTCAACAAGAGTACTATTTTCTTTTTCAAGGTTTCTAACCTTGTCAAGTGTGGTGGTGTGAGAATATGATAAAGATTCATAAGAAGTGAATAAGCTATATTTATCATTTTTCAAAACATTGAATTCCTTTTTCAAATTTTTGTATTTAACAAGCAAGTTTTGGAATTCATTTTGAAGTTCATCATAATCATTGAGCAAATCACTATACTCATTTTTCAATTCATTATCATAGGAAGTAGAAGGTTTAGGACTTACCTCATTTTCTTCGAAGCCCATAAGACAACGTTCGTTTTCATCGTCGTCGGAAGTTGTAGGAAGCTCTTCCCATATTTTTGGGTTTGATGTTGTACCCATTTGAGAAGTAGATGCTTTTAAGTGTCCCTTTCATTTGCATATTCTTCTAATTTTCTCCATACTTCATGTGCCGATTTAATTCCTACAATATGATCATATTCCAAAATGGTAAATTAACAATAAATAACATTAAGAGCTTTACCATTTAAAGAGATGATTTTCTTCTCTTCATCATTGAGCTCCTTAAAGGCTTTGGAGGTGTGTGGTGTATCTTTTATCGGAATAGATTCTTCATGGACGACCGTGTTCTAAATATTAAACCCGCAACCTTGTAGATAACATTCCATTCTTTCTTTCCAAAATGTATAATTTTTGGAATCAAATAGTGGTAGCTTGGTGGTGGAGGCGCCGGTAAGGTAGACTACATTCGTAGCCGATGATCGTTCCTCTTTACTCGCGATGTGGAACGAGCTTGCCAAAGAGTTTGGCTCTGATACCACTTGTAAGTCCAAGCGGCTACGATAATCTAGAGGGGGGTGAATAGATTATCTCCATCTTTTCAATTTAGCCCTCTTTTTCGAGTAAACCAAGCAAGACAAGATTGGAAGGTGCGGAATGTAAACAACATGCGTCGATTTATAGAGGTTCAACCCACCTAGGGCCTAATCCTCTACCACCCCAGTATATCCGGGATGGATTTCAAAAAGAAAAAAAGATTTTATTAATTACCAAAATTAATACAACACCTTACAACATCACCTTGAAGAGCACCACACTCTTCTACAACACCACCTTTGAGATTACCACAATCTCTCTTGAAGATTACCACAATCTCCAACGGCACCTTGTGAAGATCACCATAATTTTCAACCTTGAAGAATACCAAATTCTTCAACACCTCAATAAGAAGATCGCCACAATCTTCTTGCACCTATCACCTAGATCATCCAAGTGTGTTCTTACCACAAGAACACTTACAATGATCTCTTGTGTTGAATGATAACCCAAAATCAAGATTACAACTCGATAATGAATATTACAATTATGAGTGCAAGTGTAATCAAGAAATAAGCCTAGACCTCAAGATGTGAAACTGAAAGACCTTAGGCTATTACAACAAGAATAATAACAATGAAGAACAAATATGTTTGCTTGAGTGTATCTTGTTGTGTTGTAGTATTCTCTCTTTTTGTGTTG
This sequence comes from Rehmannia glutinosa, assembly GCA_016081115.2. NCBI lineage: Eukaryota > Viridiplantae > Streptophyta > Magnoliopsida > Lamiales > Orobanchaceae > Rehmannia > Rehmannia glutinosa. The sequence goes on from CM071928.1 coordinate 68,960,730, forward strand.
CTTCAATTCTTCATCTATTTATAGAAGATGTCTTGGACATGATAGGCTCCTCCTGGGAGATTGAAATCTATAAAAAATTGCAAGACAAATGAAGAATATAGTCTGTTAGAAATCAATCCCACAAATTAGGAAAAGCATCGTCTTTGCACAACGATTAAATTTAGAATTTTTGTCAAACCATAGGCGACGATCGCGCGCAGCAAATATATGTTTGAAAATAAGAAAACACATTTACACAGGGCGACCGGTCGACGGGGGGTCCGATCGGTCGACCCTGTGCCCAGTCGGTCGACCATCTCAAAAATAAGTTCGAGCGTTCTATTTTGTAAATTTGCTCCCGGACACACGGCCGTCGCTCTATAGGTCGACCGGTCGACGCACCGGTTGGCCTAACAGGGACAGTCCGCCCTCTATTTTTCAGCAAATAGGATGTTCTATGTTTTGCAAAACTTTCAGTACGGGTTGCCCTATAGGGGGCGTCGGTTGACCTCAAAACCGAGGAGTTGTCCAATTTTAGTCAAAAATGAACTTCAAGAAATACTCCGAAAAAATAGTAAAAATATTTTAGACCGATCGGAAGTATTAGGACAACATTTAGAAACATAGTTTTGATGTAAAAACTCATTAACACAAAATCATCAAAAGTGTTGTCCAATATTTTTGTCTAAAATAAACTTGAAGAAATACTCCGGAAAATTAGTAAAAAACAATTTAAAACATTTAGGAGTATTTGGACAACATATAAAAACATTGTTTTGGTGTAAAAACAAAATCATCAAAATCAAGATAAAACCATTTATCAAACAACCCCTTGAATTTTATGGACCGAACCCAATAAAATAAAACTCTCGTACTACCACTTTACTTGCTATCGAAGAACACTTTCTCCAACCCCTTTGTATTACCCGAGAGAAAAATATCCCGAGTGTTTCATTGCACCTATCACAATTTGACTCATCAGGTGTGTATGCTTCATTTTTTCTCTCATACCCGATTGGATGGCCAAGTAATTCACTGCTTGCAATTGTTTCTCCTTGCACTATAAATCATCAAAGAAATCAGCCACATGATGATTTCATTTTCCCAGAAGTCACTAAATCCATGAAAAGTCACCAAATGTTGGCGCAAATTTTCATTTTTCCTCACAAGAGTCAAGAAAGGTAGGTTGCATATTTTTCTCACTTCTTTTACTTTACTTTCCCTATTTTATGGTGAATTATCCCAACAATCTCGACCTTCACCACAAAACAATATTATTCGCAAACCAGAAACACCATTGGCCTTTAATCCTCTCGCACATGCCAAATCAGTAAGGTCCTAACTCCACCTATCACCTGATTCAATCGGACAATGCACACGTGTAGTCCAGTCAACACCACTATTTGATTGCCGAGAAGGACGACCTTAATTCATCCTCTCGCCAGGATTTTTGTTGAGAAATTTAGGCCTAGTTTGTTTATGTTTCGACCAACCTATTTCCAATTTCCAACTATTCATAAAACTAGAATCATGTTTGTTTATAAATTTTCTAATGAAAATCATCATTTTCACATTCCATTTTTCACATAAAACTACATCTCAAACCTATAATTTCAATTCTCAACCCTATACATTATCCTACATCACTCATCAATCACTATTCTCACATTTTCATCCAATTACATATATGGGACCCGCTATTACCAACTCTATCAACTTAAAATATTATTATTTTTTAATTATTTATACCTAATGGGACCCACTAGCCTTAAATCTCACAAATATTATATTATATATTCAATTAAAATATTCAACCACTATCAACTTTTCAAATTATTATATACATAAAATAATATTTCAAAACTACTCAACCAAACACAATCTCATTTCCAAACCTACATAAATCTCATTTTCATTCACTCATCCAAACATATTTCTAATTTTCACACGAAAACCAATAAATTCTCAAAATTCAATTTCCAACACTAGAAACTAGAAATTGTCCATGGAAACATAACCATACAAGGCCTTATTGTTTAGATTTTGATGAATGCCATGTAAAACTTAGATTAGAAAGTTGGCACCCTATTTTCCTTGTAATTTTGTATTGTAATAGATAGGGCTGTATGAGCTGAGTCAAGTCAGTTATGCCTAGATATTCAAGAAGTCAACTGAAGACTAGGATGAAGACTCCGCTGTGAAGTAGCTGAGTGTGGCAAGGAGGAGATATCAAGGACTCGACTGAAGGAGTATCAACTGGGACACAGCTGTATGAAGAGTCAATCAAGTCAACTCAAGAAGCCAAGTCTCAAGTTGAAGTGACAGATGAGTCAGCCATTGATTGGAAGCTAACTCAAAGTCACGTGGGGAATAAAGAACTGCAGTCAAGTCAAGATGACTGAAAAGAATCCGTTGCACAGAAGTCAAGGAATTTACTTAAACAAGTAATACTTCCATGCTGCCATGTCTTAAAGTGCTCAGTCCCAGAAGCGTGCAAAAGGAATAAACCAATGGGAAGACGCACATCGTGTCGATTCTCAAAAGTCGAACATTCATTTAACACGAGGAAATGTCAACATCAAGGACTGCAACAAGACAAGCCAACGAACACAAGTGACTTTTGAAAATCAGCCTATCTCTTCAACGGGCAGATTTTTGAAAGTTCACTATTAAAAGGCTGAGGAATCTCATTGAGAGAAGGTTACCTGAACCACGAACAATCAAGCAATTATTTAAACTGTAACCTGCAATATATTCTCAAGTTATTCGAGCAAATCCTCAAGCCTAAATCTAGAAGGAAATCGATCCAACACTAAGCTGTGAAGGAAAGACAACTTCAAACTATTGAAGATGAAACTTTTGAAGAAGCAAAAGGGGTCTACATTCCAAGGAGGATTGTAGAAAGGTTCAAGGTCGAACCAGTCTCAAGTTATTGGAGGGCATCGTGATCAAATCCAAGAAGCTTCAGCAAGTTAGCTGAAGTAGCAAGGCAGCCGCCCTGTGAAGAAGCTGAGTCGGACGAGAAGCCAGCTGAGTGATCAAGGCATCTCGATCGAGTCCCAAAGGAGCAAGTCAATTTGTGTGGTCAAAACTTGTACGGGTGATAACCACTTTGTACATTGATCATTACTTAGTGGATTCCTCTAGGAGTTGGAGAAGAGAGGAGTAGAAAAATTACCCCATCTTCGAACCTCTATAAAAATTATTGTGTCATTTACATTTAAGCATTTTATTTCTGCATGCATATCACTTTACATCTGCTGATAATTTGCTATCCAATTGATAATTAACAAGGTGCTAAAATCAAGTGTTAAAACAAACTTAAATCAAATTCAAGGGTGTTAAGTCTTCTGCTGAAAATCTCATCACAGCCAAGTTAAGGTTTAGCCTAAACAGCTGAGTTAATCTATCAACAGCTCTTTCGAGTCTATTGAGTGGTTAACTCTGATGATTAACTAACTTAGTTGTCCATCAATGACTTAGCTGTGTAACTAACTCTGTAATATTTTAAAAGGACTAAAATCGAAAAGTTGGTAAGGTTTATTCAACCCCCCCTTCTAAACCTTACTCACACCCCTTGGGACCTACAAGTGGTATCAAAGTGGTTGGTTCATTGAGCCTTCCGCACTGGTTACTGAACTTGACCTCCAATCTTTCAAAGAAGTTTTTAACACTTGCTCTTTCAAAAGCTATTTTTATTCGGCAAAGTTATTATCATGGAAGCAAATTTGACACGCATTCCCATGTTCACTATTGAGGAGTTTGATGACTGGAAAATTCGTATGCAGGCTCATCAATCTGCTTTACATGACGAAATGTGGCTAGCAATAGAGGATGGGCCACTGCAAATATTGAAAATGAACACAGCTGCAAGGAGAGCATCTGCAGCTGAAGGAGAAGAAGTTGTGGCTGAAGCAAGACCAGTCTTAGTTGAAAAACCAAGGACTGAATGGACCAATGATGACAGAAAGAGATACAACTTGGACAACGTGGCCAAGGATATTCTCTACAAGACTCTAGACAAAGCAATGTTCAATAAAGTCAAGTCATGCAAAACAACAAAACAAATCTGGGATAAATTAACTTTAATTTGTGAAGGATCAGAGCAAATTAAAGAAAACAAATTATCTGTTATTGTTCAAAAATTTGAAAACTTTAAAATGCTTGCAGGTGAGACAATGGATCAGCTGGATGCTAGATTCACTGAAATTACAAATGAGCTCTCAGCACTTGGAAAGGAATACACACAGAAGGAGATGTGCATGAAGATTCTAAGGAGTCTCCCAGCTGAATGGGAAATGAAGACCATGGCTCTAAGGCACTCGATGGACCTATCGAAAACATCCAATCATAAGCTATTCTCAGACCTCAAAGCTTATGAATTTGAGCTGAGAAGAAAGGATCAAGAGGAGACAGTTGTACCTAAAATAACTGCACTTATAGTCAAGGATGGGAAGAGAGCTGAAGTCAAGGAAACCTTTGACCAGGAGGAAATTGCCTTGATGGTTAAAAGATTCAACAAGTTCTTCAACAAGAACTATAAAAGAAACAAGGGTGAATCCTCCAGGAGACATTCAGCTCCCTCCAAGTCAAGGGAAGATAGGCCACCCAAGAGAGTTGAGCATCAAAAGGTTGAATATCAGAGAGCTGATAACCCAAGAACATAAAGAGTTGATCAAAGAGTTGAGAACCTGTGTTGGAATTGTAGACAACTAGGACACTTTGCTATTGACTGTCAATATCCTGTAGTCAATAGGCAAAATGATGAAAGATTTTGAGCACATTAAATCCTCACACACACTACTAAACGAGGAAAATAGCCAGCTCAAAAGCCAAAACTCACAGCTGAGTAAGGAGCTGAGTACTCTAAGTCACGTAGCTGATGAGAACAAAGAGCTAAAAGCTGAGAATGCTAAACTAAAAGCAGAGATAGCTGCTGTAGAAAAGAGGGAAAATGATCTCAAGAATGTGATTGCATCATTTACAAAGGCATCTAAATTATTGGATGACCTTATTCTGAGCCAAAAAAAGTGTGGAGATAAGACAGGCATAGGATTCAATTCCTTTGTACACAGTCAAACTCCCAGAGTGATTTTGGAAAAAGGATCTTCAAGTAATGAAGCATCTCAAAAATCCAAGACACCAAATGTTGCACCCACATTCACTCCAAAGCACAATCACAAAAAAACTAGCCTTGATATAAAGGAAAAAAAACTTGCCGAGTTGAGTATCTTTGAGAGGACAACTCGAGAAGAAATCCAAGAGAGTTCCTCAAACAAACTCCAAACAGAAGTACTCTGTGAAGAATAAACAGAGCTACCAAAAACCAGGAAGTTTTATCAAAGAAACACATATGATGGGAATGGTAGAAACTACCCAAGCCAAGCTGATTGGAATAATGTGAAATATCAGCAAAGACCTATGGAATATAATCCTAAATGGCAAAGGTCTAAAACTCAACAAAGGCCATTCCAAAGGCAAAAGAGCTATCATCAGCACACAAATGCACCTAGACACTACACTCAGAAATTTCACAACTACCCAAAGAAGGCAATTGCTAAAACACACACACAGGCATACAGACAAAAGAGACAACTGTATGAACCTAAAGCCCCCAAGGAATTCGCCAAAGTAAGTTATGATTATGGCACGAGATAGATGGCAACCTCTTAGAGTCAAGTCATTTGGTTATAGGTTGGTTGGATCATCTTACAAAGACTAACCCCTCGGACCTGACAAGTATGGGTACCTAAAAACTAATTTCCTTGATTGCGGAGTTCAAGGAACAAGCGAGTGCCAAGGAACTGGTACATGGATAGTGGCATTCCCGGACACATGACAGAAACAAGAGAAATCTGTCAAAATTTAAGGAGATTAGAGGCGCAAAAGTCATATTTGGAGGGAATAAAGCTCCGGGGAAATAAGAAAATCGGATCCATCAAGGAAAATGGATTAGAAATCACGGATGTTGCATATGTTGAAGGCCTCAACTTCAACTGTTAAGTATCGACCAACTCGTGACAAGGGTTATAATGTTGGATTCAATATGGGAGTGTGCCAAATTAAAGACAATGAATCAAATGAAAAAGTGTTTTAAGGATCCAGACAGAAGAACATGTATGTGGTAGACTGGTTGACTGCCACACCAAGCACTTGTCTGTTAGCAAAGAGTACAGCCGAATCAAGTTGGCTGTGGCACAAGAAGCTGAGTCATCTGAATTTCAAGACAATTAACAAGCTTGCAAGGAGTCATTTTGTGGAAGGTCTTCCAGACTCAGTGTACAAGAAAGAAAGTGTATGTGATGCATGCCAGATGAGAAAGCAGATCAAATCATCATTCAAAGAGAAGTCTAGTCCATCTTCAACAAGAATATTGCATCTGTTGCATATGGATTTGTTTGGTCCAGTTGAGCCAGCTAGTATAAGTGGAAAGAAATACACTTTAGTGGTGGTGGATGATTATTCAAGATATACATGGACAATCTTCATGTGTAAAAAGAAGGAAACCTTGCAGAAGTTACCTCAACTGATGAGAAGAGTTCAAAATGAGAAGAGTCAAACCATTATAAAGATAAGGTCTGATAGAGGAACTGAGTTTGTCAATGGGATAATTACTCAATATTGCGTTGAAAATGGTATTGCTCATGAATTATCTGCAGCAAGGACTCCACAACAGAATGGAGTAGCAGAAAGAAGAAATAAAACTCTTAAGGAAGCTGCAAGGACCATGTTAGCTGAAGCTGGATTGCCAAAGAGATTTTGGTGAAACCATAAACACCGCATGCTATACTCAAAATAGATGCATGATTAACAAATAGTGACAAAGACTCCTATGAAATATGGACGGGGAGAAAACCAAATGTTGCATATTTTAGAATATTTGGATGTAAATGCTTCATCCACAACAATGGAAAGGATAATCTAAAGGCTTTTGATGCTAAAGTCGATGAAGGTATCATTTTGGGATACTCGGTGAAAGCAAAGCCTACAGATCTTGAACAAGAGGACTATGGTCACGTAAGAGTCTATCCATGTGGTTTTTGATGAACCTAATGTAAATGGAGAAGACATTGAAGAGTTAGTTGATAAATTTCAATTTGCCAACTATGCGAGAAGAGTCCCTATGTTGAAGTCAAGTCGGAGCAATCAATCAAGATGAAGATGAGATCTTTGAGTCTCAAAGACAATTTGGAAAATCTAGCATTGAATGATAATGAAAGAGTCTGCTCAAGAAAACATTTTGCAAGACAATCGAACCCACCGGTGATTTACTACAACGATGTGAGATGGCCGAGAGACCATCCACAAGAGCTAGTCATTGGAAATGTAAGAGATGGTGTAAGAACAGGATCCGAGCTCAACAAGAAGCAATGTTCACTTGTTTTATTTCCCAAATAGAGCCAAAAAATGTGTCCCAAGCATTGGATGACACACATTGGATTCAAGCCATGCAAGAAGAGCTGAATCAGTTTGAAAGGAACAATGTATGGGAATTGGTGCAAAGACCAACCCATCAAAATGTTATAGGCACAAAATGGGTTTTCAGAAACAAGATGAATGAAGAAGGTTCTGTGGTAAGAAACAAAGCAAGATTGGTAGCCAAAGGGTATTGCCAAGAAGAAGGAATAGATTTTGATGAAACATTTGCTCCTGTTGCAAGACTAGAAGCAATAAGAATGTTTCTTGCCTATGCTGCTCACAAGAACTTTACTGTATATCAAATGGATGTGAAAAGTGCATTTTTAAATGGACTGTTAGAAAAAAAAGTCTATGTTGAGCAACCTCCAGGCTTTGAGTAGAAGAATCTTGGAGACAAGGTGTAAAAACTCAAGAAAGCTCTATATGTATTGAAACAAGCACCAAGAGCTTGGTATGATACATTATCTCAATTTCTGACAGATAATGGATTCACCAAAGACAAAGTGGACAGAACACTCTTCAGAATTCAAGATGGGGAGATTATATTGCTTGTTCAAATATATGTGGATAACATCATTTTTGGATCCACAAAGAAAGAGCTGTGTGATAAATTCTCAAACCTCATGTAAGGCAAATTGAAATGAGCATGATGGGAGAGCTGACATTCTTCTTAGGACTTCAAGTTAAACAGCTGAAGGATGGAAATTTCATAAGTTAAACAAAGTACACTAGAGATTTAATGAAGAAATTTGGTATGGAAGAGAAGCCTTCTGTAAAAATACCAATGAATACATCAGTCAAGAGGGACATGGATGCAGATGGCAAGCCTGTGGATCAAACAAGATACAGAGCACTCATTGGATCACTACTCTATCTAACATCAAGCAGGCCAGAGATCACCTTTGCAGTAGGAGTATGTGCAAGATTCCAATCTGCTCCAAAGGAAAGTCACATGACTGCAGCTAAGAGAATCCTAAGATATTTGAAGGGATGCCAAGAAGTTGGCTTATGGTATCCAAAGGAAGGTGGATTCAAGCTTATTGGTTATTCAGACTCGACTATCTTTGGATGTAGAGTTGTGGGGAAGAAGAGTACTTGAGGCACATGTCAAATGCTTGGAAACAGATTGGTTTCTTGGTTTAGCAAGAAGCAAAACTCAATAGTCACATCCACAAATACCGGCGAGAATACATAGTCTGCGGGGCAAATTTGTTGTAGCCCAAGTCTTATGGATGAGACAACAACTCGAGAGATTATGAAATTAAAGAAAAAGAGATTCCAATTATGTGTGATAACACAAGTGCTATTGCAATCACTCGTAATCTGTGTTGCATTCAAGAACAAAGCACATTGATGTCGTCGGATATCATTTTATAAGAGATCATGTTGAAAAGAAAGATATCACTTTGGAATACATCTCAACTGATAAGCAGTTAGCTGAAATATTCACCAAACCCTTATGTGAATCAAGATTTGAAGAGCTTAAGCATGAGCTCGGGTTAATTGAGCTTAGTTGATACTCAAAAGACTCAATGAGAAGAGATGGAATGTGAGAAGATGAAAATAGAACAAGTCTCATGAATCAACCAAGTGAATTAGCCGTATCGGGAAGTCAGTTGTATCGAGTTAGCTGACAGCTAAGTCACTGTTCGAATAGAGAGAAGAAGAGTTGAGTCATTTAAGGAGTAAGCTAAGTCATTTATGAGCTAAGTGAAAAAAACGCAGTCATTTTTAATGAGCGGGAATGTTTTTAAGGATGACGCCAGCGTAATTATGATGGGTACAGTCAAAAGCTGCACAACAAGCATATGATTGGATATAAATGATGTTGCATTAAATGCAAGAAATTAAATGCAATGAGACGTGCTAAATCTGAGTCGTTGATCTCGATCAAAAATCAAAAACCAAAAACACGTCATTTCATAACCCATATATACTCATTCTTTCAGTTTTCTCTCTCACATTGAAAACTGTTCGTCTTCAAAACTAAGAAAGCAAGTCTCTTTTCTTCCTCGAAACCCTACCTGTTCTCAAAGCAATTTTATCAAGATTTAATCGGTAGAATCTTCTAAAAAGGGCACCAGCACATGATTTCACTAAGCTCGCAAAGCAAATCCACACCGGATCAACTGTGGATTTTGAAGGGATGATAAAGCAAGGTTCCAATGAAACCCTTGTGAAGAAGATAGCGGATAAGATCCAAAAATCCGGACTGAAACCATTCCTCACCATGGAATACCAAATGATGTACGTTGAGGAGGTCGCACAGTTTTACGTCAACACTGAGGTGCAGGACGAAGGAATTAAATCCTCCGTCCACCGCAAGGACATTCTAATAACTGCAAAGGACCTTGCGGAGCACTGTTTATTGTCGTCGGAGAGTATGCCGGAAATATATGAAGCCGACGTCAACTTGGTTGTTTCATGGAAGAAAGTAGCCAAACCTGAATGTGCTGCAAAAGTCGTCTACACAGCTGAGAAGAAGCTGTTGAAGGAGGATTATCATAAACTTATGGATATCGTTGCGAAGTGTGTAGACATGAAGTTTGGCGGCTTCAATCAATCACCGTCTAAAACCAAGTGATCATCATGGTGCGATCATGGAAGAAGAAGAAGATCAATTGGGTGAATTCATTTTTACAGCAGACTTTGCGAATATTGGCAACAAGTCGTTCAAGGAGGATGGATCCTTTGGAGGATCACTTGGCTATGGCCTAGTCATTGGCCATCGATGGAGGTGAAGGGTGTTCCCCTTCGACATGGAAAGCCATTCCATGCCAACAAGAAGATGTTTCGGGCCAATCTCTCCGGAGCCCAGAAGAGAGCCTATGCCAAAAGGGCTGACACTAGTGAGGGGGAATCAGCTGGCCCCGTTGACACAACTGCTTCCTTCCCTCCTAAAAAGAAAGTTGCCCATGCAGCTGGATAGATGAAAGCTGCCCACGCAACAAAGACAAAAGACGCACCTACCCCTGCAGCTGTGTCTCTTGCCCACGCAGTCGAGGCGGAGAAGGAACCCCAAATACCTTCTCCGACCATCAAAAAGAAGAGGACTGCTAAGCCAAGAAAGGCAGCTCCTCAGTCAAAGACGAAAGATGCACTGGCCCCCGCCGCCAATGAAGCTGAGGAAAAAGTATCAAACAGAACTTCCTCTCGGTAAGGACAAAAGGAAGAAGAAGAATTACCAAGCTCTCGAGCTTGAGAAGACAATGAGTCCGCCACTCGGTGGAAAAAGTCTCTAAGATCAAGAAGAAGTGTAGTCTCGTGAAGTTGTTGAAAGCCAAGTCTGTGAGGCCGAGGCCGATCAGCAGAGGTAAAAAAAAGAAGACCCGGATGTGGATAGAAATTTGAGGAAGAAGAGGCATCCGAGACATCACAATCTCCTGGTGAAAGTGTTGTGTCTCCACCGCCCCGATCTTCTTGAAGGAATCGAAGCGAAGAGATCATGTTGCCTTCCATTCCTGAAAAGGAAGGGCAACAAGAAGAGGATGAAGATGATGATGTGATGGTGGTTTCTCCAGTGTACCCAGACATTCAGCGTCGTCTACGTGAATGGCAAGCATGGAAGCTGATTCACTCGAGGGTACAGTTTGAACGTCCTGAATTCATTGAGGAAGAGGAAGAATTGCTAAATTTCCTAGGTTTAACTATTGTGCTTCAGGCACTTGATGAAGATAACTGCCTGAATATCTTGCATATCTTCAAGGAGAAAGAAAAGGAGAGATTCACAGAGGAAGCTGAGGCTCGTGAGAAAGCCAGCATCTGTCCTTTCACTAGAACCAACGACCACACCCATCCTCATCTTGACATGCTCTCAGATAGTGATGAGGACATGGACCCCATTGCTGCACAAGAAAAGTTGGACATGCAGCAGGCCATGCGAGAATCCTCATTGATGCATGAGCAACAGCTGATGGAAGGACCAGGAGAGTCTTCCAAATCTCAGCTGGAAATCGACCCGTTGGGAGTGGTACAGTAGATTGCCACAGTTATCGCTGCAACCACTTTCCCAGTCCACTCAGAGAACGGATCTAAGGGAAATGGCGATGACACTGGAATTTGGGCACCCAAGTTGAGCCAACCCCTATCGAAGGTGTCTTATCACCTGTCCTCACGGCTAAGCACTCAAAGGAAGCAGCCGGGAGTCTGGAGCAGAGTGACCCCAACATAAGTCACTCAGCTTGTGCGCCAGCTGAGGGGGAAACTCACTCCACTGGCCTAGGTCGGAGGATGTTGTAGATGACTCCACAATGCGAGAAAGGAGGCGAAGTGGAGAAGGAAATAGAAAAAGAACAACAACAAGTTGTCACCGACTTGACGGCTCGGACAGTTGAGTCTGTCTCGGTGAAGTGCCAACAACTTTGCGGCCGAGGACGCCGCCGATGCGATTGAGGCATGGGATGGATCGCCCCGGGAGTTAACACTGCGGGCAATGAAAATGCAATCCAAGGAGTTGAGACTCCTGTGGATGCCATCGAGAAGACCCTAAGACAACTGTGTCTGTCGAAGGGAATGTGCAAAGCTTTGCCGCATGATTGAGCGCATGAGGTAATGAAGGCCTAAGGGAGGTTGAGACTTCCCTGGGTAAAGATACGGAAATGAAGATGGAGATAAGTGCTCTTCATGATTCCCAAGACAACCCTGACATATCTTTTCTGGGATCTGAAGATGAAGCTGAGTCCACCCCTGCTGCACATCAAAAAGACTCAGCTGAGGATGTTCTTCCAAGTACGAGTAAGCCGGACTTCAAAGCCGCCGACAAACGTTCAATTTTGATGATGAGCTAAACCCTCAAGTCTCATCATCTTCCGATGACGCATCGTACGGCCTAGAACGATAACTCAAAAGGACAACCCAACTAAGACCGAAGTTGTTAAGACAGTTGAGGCTCAGCCAGCTGGGTCTATACCATCAAAGGCCCCAGCTGAATCACAGTCAACTGCGCAGGTTTCCAGAGCTGCAGCAGAGACCACCTCGTGCACAATATCTCAAGTGCAAGACGATGCTTATGAAGAAGTATTTTCTTTTTCTCATGAGCTGCCCATGCTCGAAGAAGAAACTGTAAGAGAACAGAAGCTCTACACCGTCCAAGAAGATCCCGTAATTCCTACTGATTCGATTGTGCCAGTTGATTTTCAATTTTGATGCAGAGTGGCCGACAGCTGACTCAAGTCAGATAGCTGAGATGCGTGAAATCTTCAAGAAAATCTGTGACGAGATTGAGAAGATTGAACGGCACCAAGCCTCTCTCGATATGCGCCTGGACAGTAGAGATGCCATTCTCACAGCAGATTTGAGAGGAGTGGTGGTCAGAATTAGGGAATGGTCTCAACAGCAGAGTGCCATGCGTCTCGAGCAGGTTCGCTACTTCAAGGCACTATACAACCGAATGCTGATTTGGAGTGCTGACAATGCTGACATGAAGGCAAGGATGCAGAGCTATATGGAGAGATTGCATGCCTCCCATACAACTGAGATGGAATTGCTGCGTGAATTTCATCGCAAAGAACTTCTGCGCATAGAGGAGAATATGAATGCCAAATTCAGCCTTCTTATGGCTGAAATGAAACTTGTAGCAGCTGAGTCCAAAGCCACCCGCTCAGAGTTTCGAACAAAGATACTCGGCCGACTCAAGAAGAATTGACCATCACCGAGTGGACTTCATGCTTGCTGGGATGTTGCCAGGGGTTCCTCTCTCCTTTGATGATGCCAAAAAGGGGAAAGATGAATACCAAAAGAATTTGAAGGATTCAGCTGATGCAGAAAAGACAGATGCAGCTGTTGAGAAGAGGAAAGAAAAAGGAAAAGCTGTTGAGGGGGAAGGGTTAAAGGATGTGACCTTAATGCTTGCTGAAACCCCTCAGCAAGGTCATGTCACAGCCAGCATAATCAGCAAACTCCTTGTAACTCTGCCGCTCTATCACTCTGATGTGACCATGTCTCATAAGAAAAAGATTGTAGAAGCAGAGATGGAGGATTTCGACAAGATAACGGATGTCCGTGTTGAAGAAATGTTAAAACAATTCGGAGGCATTCCGGCAGGAAAAGATACAGATGCCATTCCAGATGACGGAAAGAACCAAGATCTATTGAAGAATTTAAAACGCTCGAGTCCGAAGGATACTTCAAAAACATGTCCATAGCCCAAGCCTGGGACTTATCTTTGGGAAAAAGGTCCGAAAGTGCGAAGAAGGCCGGCAAGCAAGCAGACTACTAGATCGCTCTGCTTTGGTAAGAAGAAGACTACAGTACAATACACGCCCAGAGGAGGAGGAAGAAGTGGCGGAGGAAGAGGCTTTATACCTAGACCTCTACCCAAAAATATTGAAAACATAGATCCTGGCAAGAAGGGAAGGATCTATTGGGCTGGGTACGATGAAGTAGCCAATCTGGAAGTGAAGAGGAAGAATGCTGAATATGTAAAGAGGATTGAAGAGGAAAACAAAAGGCAAGATCAGCTGTGGCAAGAAAAACAGGAAAGAAAAAGAAGAGATGAAGCTGCGAAGAGAGCCTACGAGAAGAAGAAAGCAGCTGAAGAAGAAAAGAAAAGAAAGAGAGCTGACGAAGACAGAGCTGAAGAAGAAAGAAGGAGGCAGTGAAGGTGATGAAGTGTTGCTGCCAACCCCTTCATGTATTATACTTTTGTAAATACATATGTATGTAAGTCTTCTGTACGTTGAATAAGAAATTTGTAATTTCTATATTTTTGCGTAGATATAGAATGCTATGTTTGCTCTGATACACATTGTAAACAGCTGTGTAAAGGACAAGAATGTTATGATCAATAAAAAGATTGATTGTACGCATACATTCTCTGTTACTGCATTGTCTGTATATATCTTTGTTATCTACATATTGTTTGTATGTATTTAAGTTTTGGCATCATCAAAAAGGGGGAAATTGTTGGGAAATTTATTGTTTAGATTTTGATGAATGCCATGTAAAACTTAGACTAGAAAGTTGGCACCCCATTTTCCTTGTAATTTGTATTGTAACAGATAGGGTAGTATGAGCTGAGTCAAGTCAGCTATGCATGGATATTCAAGAAGTCAACTGAAGACTAGGATGAAGACTCCGCTGTGAAGTAGCTGAGTGTGGCAAGGAGGATATGTCAAGGACTCGACTGAAGGAGTATCAGCTGGCACACAGCTGTATGAAGAGTCAATCAAGTCAACTCAAGAAGCCAAGTCTCAAGTTGAAGTGACAGATGAGTCAGTCATTGATTGGAAGGTAACTCAAAGTCACCTGGGGAATAAAGGGCTGCAGTCAAGTCAAGACGACTGAAAAGAATCCGTTGCACAGAAGTCAAGGAATTTACTTAAACAAGTAATACTTTTATGCTGCCATGTCTTAAAGTGCTCAGTCCCAGAAGCGTGCAAAAGGAATAAACTAATAGGAAGCACTGCACCTCGTGTCAGATTCTGAAAAGCTGAACATTCATTTAACACGAGGAAATGTCAACGTCAAGGACTGCAACAAGACAAGCCAATGAACACAAGTGACTTTTGAAAATCAGCCTATCTCTTCAACGTGTAGATTTTTGAAAGTTCACTATTAAAAGACTGAGGAATCTCATTGAAAGAAGGTTACCTGAACCACGAACAATCAAGCAATTATTTAAACTGTAACCTGCAATATATTCTCAAGTTATTCAAGCAAATCATCAAGCCTAAATCTAGAAGGAAATTGATCCAACACTAATCTGTGAAGGAAAGACAACTTCAAACTGTGGAAGAGGAAACTTTTGAAGAAGCAAAAGGGGTCTACATTCCAAGGAGGATTGTAGAAAGGTTCAAGGTCGAACCAGTCTCAAGTTATTGGAGGGCTTCGTGATCAAATCCAAGAAGCTTCACAAGTTAGTTAGTGAAGTAGCAAAGCTGCCTGCCCTGTGAAGAAGCCGAGTCGGACGAGAAGCTTAACCGAGTGATCAAGGCATCTCCAGACTGAGTCCCAAAGGAGCAAGTCAGCTGTGTGATCAAGAATTATATCCGGACTGATAACCACTTTGTACACTGATCATTACTTAGTGGATTCCTCCAGGAGTTGGAGAAGAGAGGAGTAGAAGAATTACCTCATCTTCGAACCTCTATAAAAATTATTGTGTTATTTACATTTTAGCATTTTATTTCTGCATACATATCACTTTACATCTGCTGATAATTTGCTATCCAATTGATAATTAACAAGGTGCCAAAATCAAGTGTTAAAACAAACTTAAATCAAATTCAAGGGTGTTAAGTCTTCCGCTGAAAATCTCATCACAGCCAAGTTAAGGTTTAGCCTAAATAGCTGAGTTATTCTATCAATGGCTCTTTCGAGTCTGTTGAGTGGCTAACTCTGCTGATTAACTAACTTAGCTGTCCATCAAGGACTTAGTTGTGTAACTAACTCTGTAATATTTTAAAAGGACTAAAATCGAAAAGTTTGTAAGGTTTATTCAACCCCCCCTTCTAAACCTTACTCACACCACTTGGGACCTACAATTTCCAACACACCCGTCTGCCACTTGTAAGCTTTTTGGCGCTCTCCACTTCCAGTAATCCTTGAGATTGTCAGACGATACAAATTCCAATACTTCTCTCCCGCCTTTAGGACTCGTCTGCCACGTGTGATTTTCAGGACTTCACCTCCAGCTGAATATCGCAACTATTGGAATCTACTTGACACAAATAAATTAGATTCCTCCGTATCTTTGGGACATATGTCACACCACCCAAAATACGGTCCACTATATCACCCATTTTGATTTTTTCGGCACTCCAATTCATGATTCTACAAATAGAATCATCACCAGAGGACAAAATTTATGCCCTCTACATTGAAGTAAAATAATATAATCCCTTCTGGAGTATACATACATCACGCATCCCGAATCTAAAATTCATTAATCTCGAGAAGAAGTATCAATCCTTATGGGGACTGTGAGATATCTCCATCTTCCACAATTATCACTGCATCACCACCGCCACCATCACTGGCATCATCCTTCTTTCTCCAAGGCCAATTTCTTTTAACGTGACACTCCTTATGGTAAGGATATCATATAATACCCTTTTCCTAGTCCTTAAATATGACCTGCTAATCACAGATCCACCACTAGATTTCCTCTCATTTCTGACTCCTTTCCCGAGCAACCAAAGCAGATATGTGTCCCTTCTCCTGATTTGTATGTTTTTTTATGGGACAACAACAATATTTTTATATGCTCCAAATTTAGAGTGTCTTTCCCGTACATCAATATTTCGTAATCAAACTATCATATGAATCGGGATATAGGTTAGAAGTAAAAATGTTTTATCTTCTTCCTCAATCTTTACATCAACTTTCTGCAGTTGATCCAGATTTTCTCACTATGCGTTTTTCATATCTGTCAATTTCCTTCGACTCCTTTCAACGCCATTATCAGACTCAGTTTAACTACAAGATCCTTCACCCTTCATTGCTAAAGAGTGAAATTTCCGTTGTCGTCAAACACCTTGAATGGACTTGCCACTACCACAGTGTCCATCTGAAAAAATCAAATCTCAATTTTCTTACCTTACCCAAGTTACCAAGTGACTAAATAGCTCTGATACCACTTGTTGGGTGCAATGGAGGCCTGTCGTGATCCGAGAGTTGATTTATCCAGAATATCTGATAAATCACACCAACAAGATGATGACAAAAAACAAATGACACCGACATAATATATGCACACAAAGGACGTGGTTCGACAAAACCCTTCCACGTCTACGAGAGGTTCCATTATTTACTAATAAAGAATTTTCCTGATACAAGAAAAACACAACTTGAATTTTATGGACCAAACCCAAGAAAATAAGACTCTCGTACAACCACTTTACTAGCTATCAAAGAACACTCTCCCCAACCTCTTTGTATTACCCGAGAGAAAAATACCCCGATTGTTTCCATGCATCTATCACAATTTGACTCACACAAATTGATCTCCTCAAGCTTATTTTTCTGCTCACACCCGGTTGGATGGCCAAGCAATTCACCTGCTTGCCATTGTTTCTCCCTGCACTATCCCTTTCTGTTTATAGAGAGAACTCGCATAACGTTTGCGAAATCATCAAAGAAGTCAGCCACATGATGATTTCATTTTCTCACGAAAACTCATCGAATCCATGAAAAGTAGTGCTATAAACGGGCAGTGGCAAACAGTAATTGGAACACTATTTTGGGAGCCCAACCTAGCCTAGCCCACAAAAATGCAAAGGAAAAACCAGACCGATTAGACGGGTCAGTTTTTTGGGCTTGATGTTTTGGGCCAAAAAAGCCCCGCTCATTTCGATCCTAAGAAAATATAGTCTTGTCCAGTCATTTTATCGAACCGATCGGACCAACCTATTAGGCTGGACCAATATTGACATCACTATCTCTAAATTGAAAAGTCACCAAAAATTGGCGCAATTTTCTTTTTCCCTCACAAGAGTCAAAAAAGGTAGGTTGCATATGTTTCTGACTTTTTGTCTTTACTTTCTTGTTTTATGGTGAATTATCCCAACATTTCTTTAGATATCAAAAAGAGGAGCACGTTTGGATAATCTTCCCACACTGTTCTCACACACTGCCTTGCAAATGTCTCTCACACTTCTCTTATTATTTTCACCACTCATTTTCCTCTCTTACTATTTTCTTCACAAAACCATATGGGTCCCTCTGAAAATCCAAAAACACTTCGAGAAACAAGGCGTGAGGGGGCCCAGCTACCGCCCGATCTTCGGGAACTCAGCTGGGATCCGACGGCAGTTGATTGCCGCGGCGGAGTCGAGGCCGATCTCCGGTATCACACACGATATAGCTCACCGGGTCATTCCAGATTACTCCACCTGGTCAACTCTTTACGGGAAAACTTTTCTTTTTTGGTTTGGGTCCAAACCCAGATTGGCTGTATCTGACCCGGACATGATCAAAGAGGTTTTGATGAATAGTAATGGGTTGTTTCCGAAAGTCAATTTCAATCCTTCTGCAAAGATATTGTTGGGCGATGGGCTTGTTCGGCTGGAAGGTCAGAAATGGGCTGTTCACAGGAGGATAACTAGCCAGGCCTTTAACATGGAGCGGGTTAAGGTCATTTTCTTCCTCGTTATTTTGAGAGCTCATGTAAATGTTTATCATCTTGCTTATTTGCAATTTTAGTCATTCAAGTCTCAGCAATCTTAGTCCTTTAACTTTTTGGTAGTTTAGTTTCGGTACTCGATCTTTAGTCAAAATAGCAATTCCCCGAGTTAAAACTTACAATCATATTTATATTTTGGCTAAAACGACAAGAGTATTATAATGAGAGTAAATAAAATTTGATTGTCTGGGATATTGCAATATTAATTTAAAAATTGTAAATAATTAAGGGCCAAGAAATTCTTTAAAAAAATGATAAAACCTCATTTTATGTATTTGTTATTAATGTAAAGTCCTCAAAATATAATTAGTATGTTATGTTATATAGCAATTAAATGTTGTAAATTGTAATAGTTTTTATTACATACACGGAAAAAAATAAATTTTTGATTAAAAATATTAAATATATATTAAAAAAACCCTGGGTTCTTTTGAATAATTAACTCAAACCTCACGAAGGACCCAACCCAAATTGACACCCCTAATGACAAGAGTATTATAATGAGAGTAAATAAAATTTGATTGTCTGTTAAATATAAGGGATATTGCAATATTAATACAAATGTAAAGGGCCGTTCAAAATGTTTTTGCTAATGAAAGAGTAAAGTGTAATATATACATACACGGACTTTTTTGTAATTTAAAAAAAAAAACCTGGGTTCTTTTGTAATTAACTCAAACCTCAGGGTAATTTTTATAAATATCCTTAAAATAAAATTATCCGAGTTTATTCATACTTGAATTTTTACCATTAGGTTTTCATCGCAAGAAATTTCCAAGTAGTTATAGATTCAGCTAGCCTGCATGCTTTTGGCTATGCCAATCTTGTTTTCATACTTCAAACTTCAATATATAAAAAGTTGGGAATTTAGGCCCCCATATTGCATTGAATTCTATTTTATTCATATGTAAATCTTGGGTGACAACGGGTCGATCTGATTCTGTTAGATCAAAGTTACATTGGTACTTCATTTTACAATGAGAATTATTAAATGGTAAGTTTAATCACTTTAGGCCATACTAGTATGAGATTTTCCCACACCATCCAGACATTCATGGAGTGTCCTAGCATTTTTCATGGTTATTATAGATGACCAAAGTGAGGGTTTTATTGCAATTATTATTATCTCTGCACGAAATCTTTCAGGCTAAAATTATATTAAAATCAGCCTTCAATCTCTTTAATAATTTGAACCTGTATTCTGCGTAAAACCAAATGAGCTTGGTGACTTTAACAGGGTTGGATTCCTGAAATAGTAGCTAGTACAGAAAAGTCGCTAATCAACTGGGAGGAAAAAAGAGGCGAGAAAAGTGAATTTGAGATGGATGTGCACAAAGAACTTCATGAACTCTCAGCGGACATCATATCCCGAACAGCATTTGGTAGCAGTTTTGAGGAAGGGAATCGCATTTTCGAACTGCAAGAACAGCAAGTCAGCCTTGTTTTGCAAGCAATGAGAAGTGTGTACATCCCTGGTTTCAGGTAGCTTACATATTTCAATTGTTTTTTTGTCAAGTTTTAGAATGATATGCTTGAACCTTATATGGTGTATGATTTTGTGGATAAAATTTGATGTGTATTTCATTTTTTAAAGGATAATTACAAACACCCCCCCTAAACTCGAGGTTTGAGCTAATTACCAAAAAAAAAACAGAGGTTTCTGAAAATTGGAAAAAAAAATCCCTTGAGGTTTGATTTTCTCTTACATTTTCCTTGTCATAAGCAAAAAATATTTAAAAAATTCCATTACAGTTACCCCCTTAATTTTAAAACAAAATCAAATCTGATGGATTTTTTTTATTTTTTTGCAAAGACTTGGGTAAGACCGTCTAACGGGTCTTTTTCTGTTTAGTGGATCCAACCGACCAGGTTTTTTTGTAATTTCATGCACCAATGGAATTTTTATAATATTCTGGGATGGTGTCATAGGATTTCCGGACCGGTGACATTTTGTAATATTGGGTGTCTTTAAAAATATTAGTTTTTCCCCTGAAAAGTATTAGTAGTACATCTGAAAAGTCTTAGTAATCCCCCTCGAACAATATGAGGCACTGAATATATATATTATGCAACCATCAAAGGTATTCATTTTTCCCTTGAAAAGTATTAGCAATTCTTTGGAGTATTAGTAATCCCCTGAAAAAGTATTAGTAAGTCCTTGAGTAGTTTTTTTAGTAATCCTCATTAAAAGTATTGGTTTTTTCCCGCAAAAGTATTAGTATTCCCCGTAAAACATTAATAATCTTATTGAAAAGTATTAAATTTTTCGGTTAAAGGCATATTATATTATTTATACTGTAAAAGTATTAGTAGTCCTCCCAAAAAGTATTAGTATCCCTCCTAAAAAGTATTAACAGCGGTCAGCAAATGTTGTTGTTGTGGTGTACATTTAGTGGTTATGCAGGTCAATAGGCAGATTGACCGCGGGTCGGGTATTTGAATCCGTCTAACGAATTAGATCCGTTAGAAGGTCCGATAGGAGACTAACCCTTTTTTTTGTAATTATGAAACTGTTTTTTTTGTAATTAGCCCAAACCTCAGGGGTGTTTTTGTAATTATCATTTTTTAATTGTTCTTCTTTACAAACATTTTGAAAGAAATTGTATGCTGAAGGTTTTGCTCATCTAAATCTCTAACTTGAATATAAAGAGATAGGTTTTGCTCTTTATAAATCTCTAACGTAAATATAAAGCTAAATGTGGATTTTATAGATTTGAAGTTCGGGATTTTCTACTGAACAAGTATATTCGTTGGAACAACATTTTCTACTGAACAAGTATACAATGAAGTACAAATCCTTTATGTTCCCATTTTAAACTATTTTTTGAGTCATTGTGGTGGATTTGAAATCCATATTATATGGAGTCATTTGAATTTTTTGTCCCAAATTCTCTCCTCAAATCCAAATCCTACAATCCAAATACAGACTAAATGAAAATTTCCGTTCATGGCTTCACCCTTGTCGAGTCACAAGCCTTGTGTCCTTAATTTATGCTACTCTATTGCTGAATTGATTTACCTTCGTTTCTCTACTTATTTATGGGCATCCAGATTTTTGCCCACGAAGAAAAACAAAATGAGATGGAAACTCGATCAAGAAACTCGACAATCAATTAGAGCATTGATCGAGAGAAGTGGCAAAAGCAGAGAAAACCCAAAATCGCTACTCACACTATTAATGTCTCCTTATAAGAATGAGGACGGAGTAGAGGAGAGACTGGATGTCGAGGAAATCATAGATGAATGCAAGACATTTTACTTTGCAGGAAAAGAAACAACTGCCCATCTTTTAACCTGGACACTTCTCCTTTTAGCGTCTCATCAAGAGTGGCAAAGTCGAGCACGAGATGAGGTCCTCGTTTCCTGCAAGGATAATGCATCGCCCACCTCAGAAAATTTACATGATTTCAAACTGGTAAGTTCTTGACATCTTCACTTAGTTTCAAAATATCCTTACTGTTTAAGAAGTTTTTCTACATCATTGTGGTTGATGTGGTACAAGGAAGTAAAAGCTAGGGATAATACAAAAACTACCACTGAGGTTTGACTTAATTACAAAAAAAATCCAGTTATATTTTAAAATTACAGAATCCTCCTCAAGGTATTACAAACAGTAAAACACCCCATTGAGGTTAGCATTTTCTTAACAAATATCACCAATTGAGGGTGCAATTTGAAAAATAAAAATAAATATCAAGGTGATATTTGTAATTTTGGAAGATAGTTGATTTTTTTTTTTTTTTGTAATTAGACTAAACTTGCTGGGTAGTTTTTGTAATTAAGTAATTAACCATAAAAATTATTGCGTGATGGTTAAGCATGTTAAATGCATACATATTGAAGAAAGTCAATAGAAATCAAAGGGAGGAAAAAATCGAAAAAGCAGGCTGGAGTTCTTAACTTCTTAACTTACAATGAAAATGAACAGTGAATACATGCAATGAAAATGATAACTATAAACTATTGTGTATTCCTAGAGCTAATAATTAGGAAAACATAAAAAAGACTATAATGCCTTGCTCAGGGACAGAGCAAGAAAATAAACATTTGGGTTAAAACAAACTTTAGCGGGCAAGATTTATTAAAGATATATAAAAAATTATGAATTTACTAAGTATATATATAGATTTTATATTTATTTTGAAAAATTTATGATGTTGAGGGGGGATGGGCCGTGGGCGCCCCCGCCAACCCCCGGCCTTACTAATTACATGAAAATAACAACTAACTCTAACAAAGCAATAGTTAAAACACATATCAGAAAAATAAGACAAGAATATGTACCCACCCTTCACTTGAAGTTCATCTACAAGTTCAGCTACGTTGTGGAAATGATGAAAGTTTGTGTTTATGGCAGATAAGCATGATATTGAACGAGACTCTTCGACTCTATCCTCCCTCAATTCAACTACAAAGGCAGACATCACAGAATGTTAAACTGGGAAGCCTCGACATTCCTGCTGGTACGCAGTTCTATTTTCCCATGACAGCTGTTCATCATGATACTGAGATATGGGGAGACGATGCGAATGAGTTCAACCCTCTCAGATTTGCTGAACCTCGAAAGCATATGGCATCATTTTTCCCATTTGGCTTAGGCCCAAGAATATGTGTTGGTCAGAATTTAGCTGTTGTTGAGGCTAAAATCGTCCTAGCAATGATCCTCCGGCAATATTCTTTTGTGATTTCACCATCGTACGTACATGCTCCGATGCAGTCTATCACCTTGCAACCGCAGTACGGAGTTCAACTTCTCTTTAGCAGGATTTTACATTAGATATATATACACACACAATATACTATTGTATGATATACAATATACTTTTTACTTTTCGTTGGGCATTTTTTTAGTTTTTTTTTTCTTTTTATTTTAATAAATTGGTAAGTGCTTATCAAAAAAAGAAAAAAAAACTCTTTGTATGATGTGCATTCTGGTTATTGAATAGAATTTGGGGTTAGTTATAAAAGGTTCCCTTATCAATGTAATTACAAAAGATTGAGTTATCTTTCAAACTTACAAATACCTGTTTAATATTTGTTTTTATTTTATAAATTACACTCTCAAGAGTCAAGAGGGTATTTGTTAAGCAAATACAAACCTTGATAGGTTGTTTGTAATATTCTAAGAGGGTATTTGTATTTTGAAAGATAACTGTTTGTTTTTGCAATTAGGCTAAACTTTAGGGATAGTTTTTGTAATTTGCCAAGGACATTGATAGGATACAATTCCAGACATATTTTATTCATCATGTAACATTTTGAAAGTGGTAACTAATGGTCTTGGGAGGTGGGGATCATGTTGAATATTAGAGATATGATACAATTTGTGTTCTGAATAAATTCTTTATGTATCTTTTTTTTTGAGAGGAATTCTTTATGTATCTAATGCAACCTTATGTAGGAAGAGTAACCCTCAGCTTGTGTGTGTGTTTCGCAACTGCATATTACTCATTTTTGTGGTGTCAAGTGAGACTCATGATATGAAAATGGATATCCTCTTTATATTCACTCTTCGTGTTATATATATGCTTTAATTTGTCAGATTTCTTGCACATCGTAAGTCTACACCGCAGAATATTATCAAATTTCCAAAATAATTTAAAAACAAAATTCTATAGTTATGAAAAATTATCATGGCATGCAGTCATATGATTCTATTACAATTGACACGATTCTGAAACTAAATTCAGGATCATGTTATCTCCTCCCCATCTTGAAAAAGAAGAAATTGGTGGACAGGATGCTCATTTTATTTGTACAGATGAACAAGCCATGCTTCTGTAAACACTTAAAAAAGGGTAAATCTCACTTTATCCCTGTATTCTAACTCAATCTCACTTTATCCCCTATATTCTCAATTGTCTCACTTTGCCCCCCTATACTCTCAACTAGTCTTACTTTACCCCAATTTCATTAACTTTGATTAAGTCCAACGGTTAGCATCAGCGGCGGATCTACATGCAAACTAAAAAAATCCAAAAATATTTTTTTAGTAAAAAAAAATTAATAATAAATTTGTACCCCTATTTTTACAAAAAGAATTAGAAAATCCAAATAAAACAATAAAAATCCCCACAATAAAATTTCAAAAATTAAAAGATTGACTTAACAACTTGAATAAATAAACCATGACAAAAGTCAAAACTTATAAAACTAAAAATATCAAAAAAAAAATCTAAAAATATCAATAATTTTACCAAAACTGTGTATCGTTGTCTCTTGTTTTCTCAATTATTCTAATTATTTCTTTTATGTATGTGTATTAATTTTCATGTACGATTACATGATCAATCTTTACAAAATTTTAACAGCGTTTTGTTCTATGACTTTAAATATTAAACAATATTTATATGCATATTTTTTTTAAAATCTATCGTACCCCCATTTCAAAAATCCTGAATCCGCCACTGGTTAGCTGCTTTTACAATCATTTAATACCCAAACTGCCCTTATCAATAACTAAGCCGTGTCAACCTATTTGAACGATATTCACTAATTTAATGTATACCCAAGCCTATGTGATTTTCGTTTCATTAGTTTTATACTATTTAATAAAAGAGTCTGTTTTAATCCACCATGAAATGATTCCACTTTCATTAAGAGAGGTATATAATAAATTATTTTAATTTTTTAGTGTTGCTTTTCTTTTCTTTTTTCCTCCTAAGATAGTAGGTTGATGCAAGTTTCATATATAGACCACATTGTGTTAACTGGTAGGTTCTTTATGTTCAAATTACCAAACAACCAATAACTTCACTAATTCAGTTCATCTAATAACAAATAACGCTTCTCAAAAAAAAAAAAAACAAATAACGCCTCTCAAAAAAAAAAAAAACTAGATTACTTCATTGCAAGAAAAAAAAAAGGAAATAATAAAAATAACCTGCAAAGATCAAATATCAACAAGAACATTGTTTCAATCAAAGTATACACCAAGCAACCAACGATATGCCAAATTTATCAAGCAACCAATAACTTTATTATTTCAATCTCCTAAAAAGATAACTTATGTTATTCAATTCATCAAATTAACAAATAATTAGATTGTTTCAATTCAAAAAGAAAAAATATAAAAAGAACCCTGCCCAAATCAATATCAATTAGTTCACTATTCTATTGAAAAAGCAGTGCTAAAACTTTGAAAAGCATCAAACAAAGAGCTTTGGCTGAAAATTATGTCTCCGAATCTTGTGGATATTTTTATTACCTGATGTCGGAATTTGGTCTTGAGAAATGGGTGTTGACCCGATTTTGACCAAATAATTAAGTGGTTTCCATTAGTGAAAAATGAAATTAAATTATTTGTAAAATTTTTACTAAGAGAGTAGATGAGAATAGCATTTGGAATTTCTTAAAACCGATTCCGGGTGAATGAAAAATTAATACTAGAAGTTAGCCACTTAATACAAATAAATGGTATGGAAAATGGAAATATGGGGAAGGAGAGATGCTCCATCCCACATAAGAAAATGAGGCTAAGTTTGCACACTTAATATATCCCAAGTTGGACTTATGGGTTTGGGCCCTTGGGGGCACCCAAGTTTTTAAAGGGGTGAGGACCTACATGCTTGTGGGTTTGGTTCAAATCACACGCGCGTGCGCCGCCGTCGCCGGCCGGCTTGGGCTTGGGCTTAGTGCTTCAAGGCCCTTATTCTTTTTGGACCAAAAACCTTTAAAATAAATGTTTAATTAATTTTTGTAATTAATTAAACGGATTTAAGTAATTTTTGTAATTAATTAAATGGATTTCAACTGGGAAGAGGTTTGCACCTGAGCACGGGCGGACGCATGGCCCGTGCGTCCTGCCGTACATTCGCGAACCAGAGCACGGGCTGGCGCACGGCCCGTGCGTCGGGTCGTGCGCCCTGCCGAACCTTCGCGCACCAACGCACGGGCAGGCGCACGGCCCATGCGTCAGGTCGTGCGCCGATGAACAGGTGCGTTTGTTCAGTGCAAATATGTCTTTTCGAGCCTAAAGACGCAATTTTCCGTACGAACACTTGCTTGCCTATATTACAGAAGCCCCTGTAGATTGAAAGACATACGAATTCATAAATCACAAGCCTAAAAATCGGTCTTTTGCATAATCGAGCATATTGACATTTCCCTTCTTCAAAGCTTGAAAGTCAGAAACACTCCTTGTTCGCTGTGATTCCGGTTTTTGCAAGTGCTGCTAAACCGGAACTGTAAAGTCGTTGTATCTTAGAGACGAGCGTCGGAACCGTAAGCACTTTGTATATGGGGCGTATTTCGTCTTGCGGAGACTGAATATAATTCAGGCCTCGATTTAGCCATACCTATAAACTCCCACCATTTTCTTCCTAAACAGAAACCTCAAATAAATATTTTACCCAACACCTGAAACATGAAGCTTTTGTTATGTAATCATCAAGTAATATAATAGAAGTTTGATGACAAGCTAGTTTTACTATTTACTTTCATTACCTGGGGATGAACTCTCTCTGCACCAATCAAATTACTCACATTTGAGCTTTGTTTAGAATTATTTGGGATAACTTTTGAAATGCTTCCTCTTCCTCTAACTCTCGTAACCCCTGCCATTATTGCAGGCTCTCCTGTAAAGAATTGTCTATTTGGACCTATTGGATTTCCATGTCCCATAATTTTTCTTCCACTACCTCTTCCCCTAACAGTGACACTAATATCCCTTTCTCTCCTATTCATATTAGAAATGTTGGTATTATCCTGCAAAAACATATAGTTAATAACAAGTCAATCCATTATAATATAATAAGATGTGCAAGTATAACAAAATAATTCATACTGGTAGTGTGAAATCTACAGTAGTGGTTTTATTCTTTTTTGGCTTAGGAGGATTCTTGCACGAAAGCTTGTTGTGGCCAAATTCATCACAATTACTACATTTATCCCTTTTCCGAATCTCCTGAAGTGTTCTTTGGTGGTTCATCAAGAGCTCTCTTTCTTGCCTTCTTAGGGCTTCCAGGTGCTTTTCTAACATTAGGAGGGTGAAATAGTTCACCATCAGCCTCATCCCACTGAGTTCTATCTGGTATTGGATAAATCATATGTTCATAGCTTTTCATATACGTTTGCTTCCAATAATACATATGAACAAATTCCTCAACTCTTCTTCTATCATGCATTATTGTTGCACATGCACGAAGAC
Source organism: Rehmannia glutinosa (assembly GCA_016081115.2). NCBI lineage: Eukaryota > Viridiplantae > Streptophyta > Magnoliopsida > Lamiales > Orobanchaceae > Rehmannia > Rehmannia glutinosa. The sequence continues at coordinate 68,988,398 of CM071928.1, forward strand.
AAGGTATTCCAGTCAGATCAAATTTTTTGCATGAGCAACTACTTCTCTTCAGTTAAACAATGAACGATCTAATTCCCTCTAGGGGTGTTCATTCGGTCAAATCGAACCGAACCGAACCGAAATTTCGGTTTGGTCAAAATACAAAACCGAAAACCGAACCGTATTACACAGTTCGGTTCGGTCAAAACCGAAAATATTTCGATTTTTTGTTTCGGTTTTTCGGGTAAACCGAAATTCAATAAAAAAAAAAAAACTGATTTGCAGATTTTGATATGCTAACCTAACAAGCCTTCATCTTCTTTCATGTATATCCATATGTGATACGCCAAGTCCAACAGTCTGCGAAAATTGCACAGGCTTCATTCCTTCTTCTTTTTTTTTTTTTTTTTTAATTTTATGGATAACTCAAATAATTTATTGTTTTTGTTTAATCCAACTGTATGTGATCTTTGGTATTTAGAGAAACCTCTTTGTCAATCAAGTACACAAATCATATCATATATTATATTTTTCTAAAGACCTTAAGAATCAGTTACAATTACATGTTGAATGGAGGATCTGCTCACAGGCTGTGGTGGACGGACAGTCCTCTACCATCTCTTTCTTATAGCTGTGTGTGAAGGAAAATAGATTTGGAACTTAGAGCATGTGGAATGTGAAGAAAAAAGACTAACGGTTATGCTGAAATATAAATTCAAAAATAATAATTTCGGTTTTCGGTTCGGTTCGGTTAACCGGCCTCCCAAAACCGAACCGAATCGAAAACCGAAATTCTAAAAATATGAAAACCGAAAACCGAACCGAATTTTCGGTTCGGTTTCGGTTCGAACCGAATTTTCGGTTCCGGTTCGGTTCTGCCGGTTAACCGAACTGTGCACACCCCTAATTCCCTCATGAACTTCAAATATCCAATTCCCTACCAATATGACTTCACAGTTTGTTGAATCAAATTTGGTTTTCTCTAGATCTCTCATTATTCTAGGACAAATCTCACCACTCATATTATTGGCCAACTTTTTTTTCTCTTGAAATCTAGTCATCAATTGTTGTCTTATCATCTCCATCATAGTAATGATAGGTTTGTCCCTTGCATCTTTGATGTATTGATTAAACGACTCAGAGATATTATTGCTTATCATATCACACTTTGCAATAGTAGAAAAATGTGATCTAGCCCAGTGAGAAGGATGCTCTTTCATCAACCATTCATAAGCTCCAATATTTAATGCTTTAAGCTCATCCATGTGTTTCTTAAACTCATCAATAGTATAAGCAGATGCTGCACCCCACACTAATTATTTCAAGTCTTCTCCTTTGTATTGATTCTTAAAATTTGCATATAAATGCCTCATGCAAAATCTATGTTAGCATTGGGCATTATATTCTTGAAAGTCTCAATCAAACCCTGCAAATTTGTTATAAGTATAAAAAAACACTTAGTGATGGCATCACATATATAAAAAATTAACAACCAATATAAATCAAATAGCAATACCTTTTGTCTGTCTGATATATAAATCAAACCATTTTCTTTTGGTGTGCCCATGACATCATTAAGTAAGTTTAGAAACCAAGTCCACGAATCCTTATTTTAAGCTTCTACCACTGCAATGGCCAATGAAAACACTTGGTTGTTCCCATCTCTCCCTACAGCTTGCATCAGTTGACCATTGTACGGTCCTTTCAAGTGACAAGCATAAAGGCCTATTACAGGCCTACAACCAGTCATAAATCCTTTAATTTGTGCTAAGTATTGTATAAACAACCTCTGGAAGAAGGGCGGATGATCTGGCCAAGGTCTCTCTACTTTTATAGTAGCTACGCTACCTGGATTCATCTTTTTAACCATGTCACAATAATTGATTGATACGTGTTTTGCATGTATTTTGGGGCTTAATTGTAGTTAGAATTAGTTGCTATGCATGCATTACATGAGTAAAAAGGGCTTTATTTCTGTTTTATGGAAAAGGTATTACGCTTTGCTCGTTTTGTAGGAATTGAATGATAATTGTAGCATTTTGGCAACAATTCGGAGCATTGCGGTAAAGAACTGCTGATACTAGAAGTAACGTACGATGTTTGGAGTTGAATCGAGAAGAAGTCAGACGAACCAGGCCAGAAACAAAAGGAAACGAAGCAGTATCGTTCCGCAGTGCGCAAGACGGGCGGGCGTGCGTCGTCTAGCACGACCCGAGCGCTAGCCAAAACTGAGACTCAAGCCACGGCAGGACGCACGGGCTGGTCGTGTGTGATGCACACGACCCGTGCGCCCTTCAGTAAAAAGAAGATTCCTGCGGCACCTAGCACGGGCTGGGCGTGCGATAGGTGCACGACCCGTGCGCCTGTGCGGGAAAATAGAGTTTGACAGCTCCTAAACTAGGTTTTGACCCGAACGGAGTACAAATAGAGACGGGGCGGCCACAAATGAAGACACATTGACTTTTGCCCTAGAACACAGAAGAAAGAGCAATCTTCCACCGAAGAATTGGAGAGATCGATCAAGGCCACAACAACACGCTTGAGGATTGAAGATAGATCGAGAGATCATCGACGTCCCCGAGTCTTCGCATTCCATAGTATCTTTATTTTCAATTAGTTAGACATGAACATGAATAATTTGTCTATGGATTATTTATTTTCTATGTTTGGCTAAACTTCTTTTGATTCCCGGGTTTGGAATTAGGTTAATGGATACTTTTATTGGATGATTAATTGCAATTGAAGTTATTATTTTCCAACCCTATTCGAGTACTTTGTTTTAATTCTTGATCAAAACGCGTTTGATTTAAATTGTTATGATGTATTGATTCATAATTCGAAAGATGAGTTTCAATACTAGATCTGTGAGTACTTGACATGAATATTTGCAAGATTGAGAAGTCTGTGAATATTTGTGAGGATATTTAATCTTTTGTGCTTTTGAGAGTTGGATAACTCATGTTGAGTAGAGATGCTAGAATAGATATTCCAATCAACGTTTTACATGCATCCCGAGAGAGAGGGTAAAATACTTTTGTGATTATTCTATAGGAAAGAATACGAATAACTTTGGTTGTGATTAATCTGATAATAAAAGGGGATATTAACTGAAACCATAACCTAGGAATCCATTCGTCTCCTTGATCTTTCAGTCATTCTTTACTTTGTCTTTTTAGGATAAATTCTTGTTTTTGCATTAATAAAACCAATCCATCAAATTTCAATCGTCTGGATAAAAATAAGACATTATAATCCCAATACTTAGTACATAAATTTATTAGTCTATGTGGATTCGACCTTGCTAACCCTATTCTATAAACTGCACCGTACACTTGCGGTGAAGCTAAAAGATAAGGCGAACAAGTTTTTGGCGTCATTGCCGGGGACTAATTAAATTTTTAGTACTAATATTACGATAAATATAATTATTTTTTATTTAGACATTTTTCTTTCTTTTTATTTGTTGTTTAATTTTACTCCTACTGTGTTTGACTTGTTTTCTTTAGTTGGTTCAGGTAGTGCATGAACACTCGCTCGAAGCAAGGAGAATTAGCACCGTTCATATCGGAGGTTGAGGCTTTTGCTAGGCGAATTAGTGCGGCTACTAAACGGGTAGAAAAGACAAAAACAGAGTGTGGCGGACGTAGAAGATAACAATGGAGATAACAACAATGGAGGCGTCAACAATGAGTTAGTCGATCGACAATGGAGGACCAATCACAACTATGGTGGAATTGCCAATGGTCAACAATGAGTTGAAGCCAACACGATCTCGATGGTGCAGAGGTTTCCGTCTAAGGATCCAAATTCTCAACAAAGATTTGCAACATTCAAGATGATTACTTATCGCCTGTTAGAAAAAGTTTTCTATACCACTCCCTTTCCCACAACTATGGTGGAATTGCCAATGTCCCAATTAATGCGAATAACTTTGAGTTGAAGCCAACACTGATCTCGATGGTGCAGCAGAATCAGTTTGGGGGTTTCCCGTCTAAGGATCCAAATTCTCATCTTGCGAACTTCTTGCAGATTTGCAACATAATCAAGATGAATGGGGTGACTGATGATGCTATACGTCTGTTAGAAAAAGTTTTCTATACCACTCCCTTTCCCTCAACGTTTTCAAAAGAAAACGTTAGACACCCAATTTGCTAAATTCTTAGACATCTTTAAGAAACTGCATATTAACATACCTTTTGCAGACGCATTGGAGCATATGCCTAATTATGTGAAGTTTTTGAAGGAAGTGATGTCAAATAAGAAAAAAGTTGGTAGAATTCGAGATAGTCAACTTGACCGAAGAGTGCAGCGCGATCATTCAGAGAAAGTTACCACAGAAGCTCAAAGATCCGGGGAGTTTCAGTATCCCTTGTGCTATTGGTGGTGTTGTCTTTAATAAAGCACTTTGTGATCTAGGAGCAAGTATTAACTTAATGCCCTTGTCCATTTTTAGGAAACTTGGATTAGGAGAGGTGAAGCCGTCCACGGTCACCTTGCAGCTTACGGATAGATCACTCACATATCGTAAGGGAATCGTGGAGGATGTGCTCGTGAAGGTAGACAAATTTATATTCCTAGTGGACTTCCTGGTGCTTGACATGGAGGAAGATCGAGACGTCCCTCTGATACTTCGGCGTCCATTCCTCGCCACCGCACGAGCCTTGATAGATGTGCAAAAAGGAGAGCTCACATTACGAGTTAATGATGAGCAAGTGTTATTCTCCATCTATAAGGCTGGAAAAACTCATGATAAAATAGAGAGCTGTAAATCGTTATCATCGTTGATTCATGTGCTAATAATTTTAATCCGAGTCATTGTGCGTGTGCTTTAGACCATGTGCAGGAAGTACTGAAATGTGAGAAAGCGAAGTACACAGAGAGGGTCAGCAGCTCAGAAGCACGCGTGTTCTATTGCTCGCATGATGCAAACGAGAAGAATATGGCATTTGACCGACATGTGACTTCTACGCTAGAGGCATTCAAAGGAGGCTTGAATTTATGTGAGTTGAATTGGCAAGGAGAAAGACATGAAGAATTGACTCACCTCACTTTACTAGAACCGTGATTGCGTATACAGGCGTTAAGCTATACACATTAAATTTAGCGCTTGTTCGGAGGCAACCCAACGGTTTGCTGTTTTATTTCTTCCCATGTTTTTTTTCCTTTGCTAGGTTAGGATTTCTTATTGCTTTCATAAGTTAGGATTTATTTGCTTTTCTTAAAAAAAAAGGAAAAATTTCGAAGTTTGGTGCGGCATCCCACACGGGCAGGGCATGCACCATGCGCACGACCCGTGTGTGCTTCAGGCCCGTGCGTGTTCTAGGATTTTGAACTCAGCCTTTGGCACCCCACACGGGTAGCCCGTGCACTAGGCGCAAGGCCCGTGTGCCTGTCGGCTAAGACAGTACTAAGGTCGCGCAGAGTCAAATGTTTTCACACACTCACCTTGCGCACGAAGCACACACAAACTCCTGCACCTCTCAAATTTCTCGGCAATTTCACTTGGATTTTAACTACAAATTCATCATCCACACAACTCACCCACGATTTGGGGTCTCAAACTTGCATTGGAGTGAGAATTTGATTTACAAGAACACCTAGGGCTCCAATTTCGCCTCTTTCCTAATTTCCGAGAATTCCGGTAAGAACTTCAAGTTTTTCTTCAAATTTCTTGTAGATTATGGCTTAGGGTTATTTGTGGTGATTGTTTTGATGAATTTGCCATGTTTTAGCTTGATTATTCTATGGGACATTTTATCGAACACCTTGGGGGGTTGATGAATTGAGGTGTATATGGTAAATTTAATGATGAATTGTGCATGAGCTTGATTATTTAGGGTGTTAATGGCTATGATTCTCTGCAATTACGTTGTTATTTAGGTTCGAGAGCTTAATTGTTATTAAATTGTAGGGAAGAGACATTATGCCTTATTTGATTTATTTGTATTAAATTTATCATGTTCTTGTTTTACTTGGCATGTTCGAAAACTCACATGTGTTTTGCTAGGTACAGACTTGAACATATGGCTGACCAAAGGAACCAACAAGGTCAGGGTAGACGCCCGAGGGGGGTTGCCACACGGCGGGAGCCACACCGGACAACCCGAGGCTTATGGACTTCTTTCGATTGAGGCCGATGAACTGGAGCGCGGAATAGGTTGATCACTCGTTCTTTTACGCCAATGAGCGACACGAGTGTACTCAAGCTCTTGGGATACACGATGATGTTTGGCGATGTTTGAACGGGTTGGGTGGACCGCGTTCATGCAAGGGCGGTGGGCGACTTATAAAACGCTAGTGCTCGAGTTCCTAAGCACATTGGACATTGCGAAACAAGAGCGAACAACGAGCCCTAGGCGATCCGTTTTCGATTGGGAAACGAGTGGAGGCATGTATCTATCGCCCAACTCAATGAGATTTTTGGGGTAGCTTCTAACGACCCTTATCGGCCAACAGCGAACTATAGCCATTATGAAATTTGGCGTTTGTTGGTTCAGACACCAGAAACCGGCCCAATGCTATATGAGGCGCGCTCATCTAAGGCCTCATCACTCCGAAACCCCGTCTTCCGCTATATCCAAAAGGTCATTGCTCACTCTGTCTACGCCCGACACAATAACAAATATATGCAGGCTCGGGAGCTATACCTACTATGTTGTATGCTATCCCGTACCCCTTACAACATGGTGGCCCACTTTGTGGAACACGTCGTGTATGTTTCAAGCGATCGCGGGGACGACATGCGATTGGGGAATGCTAACCCCCATTGCTCGATTTTTTCGTGTCGATTTGAGAAGAATGGAGCCCATAGCGGGCAGTCGGAGTATAAACATGAACGCCTTTCGCCAAATGAAAATAATAACGGACGAAGAGAACATAATCTGCTTCCAACAAAGGGTTGGACCTTCCTTCCCACTTCCTAACCCGCAACTCACATCTGTGGTTGACAATGAACTTAATTGGCTCATGAACTCTGAGGCGCATACCAGAGTCATGGAAGTCATGACTGCAAGGAAAATGAGGAGGGTAGTCGGGTTGCCCGATGAGGAGGAATTGGCAATTAAGGCGATAGAGTATGATCGGCAAGAGAGAGGTTTTGAGCAGGGTTTCCAGCTGGGGGGTTTTGAGCAAGGGTTCCCACAAGGGAGGCCCGGCATTCCGAAAAGCTCTCACCAAGGTGAGGAGCGTGGGGGACACGATTACCAGGACAGACTATTTGCTCTTGAGGAGAGCATGCGACAGCACTGGGATGAATTCAGGCAGCACTAGGATTATTTCTGGCAGTACCAGGATGATTTCCGGCATCACCAGGATGAGTTTCGTACTTTCCGAATGGAGCAAGAGCAAATGTATCAGGCCCAGGAGCAACGGGAATTGGAGATGTTGCAGATGATGCATCAAGTACAAATGTGACACATCTCCCAGGGCCACTTTCCGCCGCCGCCCCCACAGTGAGACAGGTCCATTTCACATTTTTCTTTGAAATTCTATATTCTCTTCTATGCGCTATAATTTCATTCAAGTTTGGGGGGAGAGGTAGTAATTTGATTGGAGGGTGTGGCGATAATTGCATTCATGTAGTTGCATTTAGAGCATATAGGTTGCATTGCATTAGATGCTTGTTTTTTATTTTAGCACGTTTATTACTTTAGCATGTTTACTGTTTTCTTAGGTGTTTAAGGAGTGAGTTGACCGCTATTGTGTGCTTGTTGTGATATTGGGAACATTTGTTGAACAATTTATGTTGTTTTGAATTGGGTGTTGAGCGTGAGTTGACTGGGTTGAGAATAGGTGATATGGAGCATGTGAATATTTGAAATCATGGTTGATATTCTTTGAATTACGCAATTGCAAGCCTGTGAGCTTTTTGAGCCTTTACTGCTTTTATTATATGCAGTCTTGTTGTTGATTGAGTGTGTCATTCATGTTGATATGAATTCTAGAACTTGCTCTGGTATCTCTGTCAAAGTCACATGTTGTATGCAATTTATGAAGATGATTTTAGCCCATTTTTGTTAAGCTTTTCAAGCCTTTTGTCTACCTAATGACATTTAATTTCCTTAGTTAGCCAATTTGAGCCTATTGCCTGATTTTTTGATAGCCACAATTCAAGTCATAACTTGATATATCTGTTACCCTAAGCTTGAGCGTATAACATTAAGTAAGGGGATTGAATAAGGTTGAATAGGAGAATCGAGAAATTAGATAATGGTGTGCATGTTAGAAGTTGGGAATATAAGAAGAAAAGGAGGAAAATGGATGATATACTCACAAAAGGGTCGGAAAAAAAATAATAGTTCTTTCTTTGAAAAAAAAAATCAACTGCCTAAGTGAGTTGGCTGTAAATGAACGTATAGGCTGAGAGTTATGATGTAAGGCGAAAGAAAGTTGAGGATATGACAGAAAAAAAGGGAGAAGAGAATTGTGATAAGAATAAGAAGTGATTGGGGGTGCATGTTTGATTTGAATGAGAATATTTGAGTGAGAAAAAGAGGTGCTTACCAGTCTATACGGTTAAGTTTGAGTAACTTTCTCCATATTTCCCTACCTTAACCAAAGAGCCTTCATTACAACCAAAAGAAAAGTCCTTTCTGATTTATGAATTGCATACAATCGAGTGGCAGAGATGTGAGACGATATGCAAGCCTATGGTAATTCTTCAACATTGATATGATTTGAGCGAATAAACATCCCTTATTTTTCTAGAGAGGAGAGCATACACTTTATCCATGAGAGGCGTGATTTGAATTATTTACCATGGTTTTAATTGACTTGTGCTCTGTGTCAGATATTTGAAGCTTGGTTGGTTTGTTGCTTGACGTCTATGGATAAACGACATGGATTGTGAGGCATTGTTCTTGATTTGCTCTTCATTACTCCCATTTGTGTTATATCTTGTTCTAAAGTGTTGACCGGATCACAAGTTTAAGTTTGGGGGTTTGATTGATATGTGTTTTGTATGTATTTTGGGCTTAATTGTAGTTAGAATTAGTTGCTATGCATGCATTACATGAGTAAAAAAGGGCTTTATTTCTGTTTTGTGGAAAAGGTATTACGCTTTGCTCGTTTTGTAGGAATTGAATGATAATTGTAGCATTTTGGCAATAATTCGGAGCATTGCGAAAGAAAGAATCGTTGATACTAGAAGTAACGTACGATGTTTGGAGTTGAATCGAGAAAAAGTCAGACGAACCGGGCGAGAAACGAAAGGAAACGAACAAGTATCAATTCCAGCAGGTGCGCACGGGTAGGGCGTGCATCCCTAGCACGACCCATGCGCTAGCTAAAACTGAGACTCAAGCCACGGCAAGATGCACGGGCTTGTCATGCGTGATGCGCACGGCCCGTGCGCCCTTTAGTAAAAAGAAGATTCCTGCGGCACCTAGCACGGGTTGGGCATGCGCCTGTGCGGGAAAACAGAGTTTGACAGCTCCTAAACTAGGTTTTGCCCTAGAACATAGAGAAAAGAGCAATCTTCCACCGGAGAATTGGAGAGATCGATCAAGGCCACAACAACACGCTTGAGGATTGAAGATAGATCGAGAGATCATAGACGTCCCCGAGTCTTCGCATTCCATAGTATCTTTATTTTCAATTAGTTAGACATGAACATGAATAATTTGTCTATGGATTATTTATTTTCTATGCCTGGCTAAACTTCTTGTGATTCCCGGGTTTGGGATTAGGTTAATGGATACTTTTATTGGATGATTAATTGCAATTGAAGCTATTGTTTTCCAACCCTATTCGAGTACTTTGTTTTAATTCTTGTTTTATCAAAACGCGTTTGGTTTAACTTGCTATGATGTATTGATTCATAATTCGAAAGATGAGTTTCAATACTAGATCTGTGAGTACTTGACATGAATATTTGCAAGATTGAGAAGTCTGTGAATATTTGTGAGGATATTTAATCTTTTGTGCTTTTGAGAGTTGGATATCTCATGTTGAGTAGAGATGCTAGCATAGATATTCCAATCAACGTTTTTACATGCATCTCGAGAGAGAGGGTAAAATACTTTTGTGATTGTTCTATAGGGAAGAATACGAATAACTTTGGTTGTGATTAATCTGATAATAAAAGGGGATATTAACTGAAACCATAACCCAGAAATCCATTTGTCTCCTTGATCTTTCAATCATTCTTTACTTTGTCTTTTTAGGATAAATTCTTGTTTTTGCATTAATAAAACCAATCCATCAAATTTCAATCTTCTGGATAAAAATAAGACTATTATAATCCCAATACTTAGTACATAAATTTATTAGTCTCTGTGGATTCAACCTTGCTAACTCTATTCTATAAACTGCACCGTACACTTACGGCGAAGCTAAAAATAAGGCGAACAATAATCTCTAACCTTGTATAAATCTTTCTTGTGATCACCCTCAATTGCCTCGAGAGCTTTCCACTTAGCTCTGTAAATCTAGCTTCTTGATACAAATATACTTTGATCTCTTCTCACAGCCTTTTTCATTGCCTTTGGTTTCCATTGTAGATCATCTATGAGCTTGTTAAGATACTTGTTTGCTAACCAGGTACTTGTAGCATTCTTTAACTTATATCTTCTCGGATGAATAGTGTGCTCTCTCAGACTCTTAATCTGAAATGTTTTACTTCCTTGCATTTTAGATGCATGGACTCTAAATAGACAATCATCAGCACACACAACTGTAATTCTGTCACTTTCATTCTTTATGAATTTGAAATCATAGTTCTTTTTGATTGAGTGTTCTCTTAATGCAGCCCTATAAATAGTAGCATCCTTATAAATCATGCCTAGCTTAGGGTTTTTCATATCCTTAGATTCATCAAAAATAAGGTAGACATCATCATCCGCTTCTTCATCGAGTTTAGGGGAGTATCATTCATGCCACTATCATCACTAGCATATAAAGAAGCATCCTATTATGAACTTCATGTTCACTTTGAATATTGTCGTACTCATTCTCAACACTCAACTCCTCATCATCAAATGAATCAATGCTACAATTAAACATTTTATTGTATCCCGTAGTACATATTCATCTTCTCGTGGATATGCCCTCACCACATCTTGTCATCTTTTCTTTATTGTTATTTAAGTCAATCGAACATCATGCAACCTCTCGAGATTTTCATCATCAATGCATAGACTAGCTTCAATACCTTGAATAACACCACCATCATTTGCCATAGTTTTATCAAAACCAAATGCTGCACCGTTATTGCACAAGTTATTGACAAGAAAAAGAAACAAACCATATTTGAATCATGAACCAAAACACTACTGCACAATTAGTCAAATCAAGACAAATAACTAGAGATTGTTGCAAATACATTATATAAATATAACTAAAAACGGACATTATAACTACTAGATCAATAGATAATACGAAACAGTATTAGAACTACTATTAAGGTAAATTATTAATTAGAACCCCAAAAACCTGAATATAAAAAAATAAAACCACTACTTTTTAGAAATCCAATAATTGTATTTGAAAAATAAATCAACTTACTATTGTTAACATTCTCAAAAATTTATAACCCCGTCTGCATGGATATACACATGTGATTTTTTTTTATATTACCTCAACCTAAAAGCACTACACTAGTCAGAATATTATATCAAAGCATATAAGTTTATGAAGAAGTAAAATATGATTATCTTAATTTTAGAACTTTGGAAATGATGTGGTTTGGATTATTCAAGAAGACAACACCAATAATAATAATTAAAAAAAAGTAAGAATTATTTTCAAAATACTGGAAAAAATATGGAGAGAAATCGGCCATAAGTTTGAGGAATGGAGTACTCTCACAATTAATCCAGGGGTTTTGATGTGAGGAGAGGAAAACACAAATCAGCCGTCTTTTAAGAATGAAAAGATTGTGTGTTGTTGACCGCTCTATTAATTACTTAAGGGGCTTTTAGTAATTGTAAACAAACAGAGTTAATCGGAGTTAAACCCACAAAAGGTGTTAACAAATAGACTTAACCGAAGTTAATGAAATTGGGGTAAAGTAAGACTAGTTGAGAGTATAGGGGGCAAAGTGAAACAATTGAGAGTATAGGAGGGTAAAGTGATATTGAGTTAGAATACAGGGGGCAAAGTGAGATTTACCCCTTAAAAAATGTGATTCTTAGCTTTTAGCTAAGAAAAATCACTTTTTAGTGTCTGCAAGTGTCAATTTTTGCTTTTGCATCTATTTCACTTCATTTGATCAAAATCTAAAAAATGTGAATGGTTTTGGAGGAGTGCTTTTGGTATTTTTGTTTTAAAAAAGAAAAGAAAAGAAGTTTACTTTTGACATACTTATCCTCAAATTTGAGAAATATCATATTGGCTTATTATTTGAGTGTTTTTGTCTTTCTATCCGAAAAACTCATTTTGAAACTTTCTTTTTGTTTTTTTCCGCAAACACATCAACTTTTGGTTTTTTTGGTTTTTAGCTTATATTTGCAAACACTACCATTTTTTTGAAAGCAGAAGATTTTGCAAACGCTCCATTTATTGAGCTGTCAGCCCTTTTATTCCCATTGCCTATGAGGCTGCTTATGATATAGTGCTTTTACCACAAAATTATACTTAGAAACGTCTGTACAGAGAAAATAATGAGAAAATAATCAAGTTTTTTGGGATGAGATCTCATATACCATTTTCTATGTTCCATTTATTATTTCATATATTGGGTGAAAGACACGTATACAATTGTGACATCATCTTGTACATGTGTTATTCATCCAATGTAATGGAACAGGGAAGTGGAACATGAGATCTCAATCCAATTTTCCACAGTATTGTCTCATGGACTTTAATCAGATGTGAATTGACAAATCTGTCCTAGGGTCACGATCAATAGATTTTGTTTGGTTATGTGGCAGACGCTCAGGTCTTGTATGGTTATGTTTCCATGTACCATTTCCAGTTTCTGGTATTGAAAAATGAATTTTGAGAATTTATTGATTTTCGTGTGAAAACTGGAATTATGTTTGGATGAGTGAATGAGAATGAGTTTTGTGTAGGTTTGGAAATGAGATCATGTTTGGTTGAGTAGTTTTGAAGTAGAATTTTATGTATTTAATAATTAGAAAAGTTGATAGTGGTTGAATGCTTTAATTGAATATATAATATTATATTTGTAAGGTTGTAGTCTGGTGAGTCCCAATAGATTGATATGATTAAAAATAGTAATAATTTAAGGATTCGTTTGGCATTCTTTATGGTATAATATTAAATAATAGTGATAAGTGTGATAGCACTGTTCCTCTTATTATTTAGTAAAAACTTATTACATGTTTGGGGTTTGTATTACCTTTTGATAATCAATAGTTTTATATCCTGTAGTCTGTTTGGCAATATTGATAATGTGTGATAAACTAAAAATGACCAAATTAACCCCATTGAGTGAACAACCTGTAACAAACCAGATGAAAGCTTTCTTCTTGCAAAGTAATCGAACCTTTCTGAACATCTCTCATCTTCCATTCTTCTACACTCGTCTACGGCTCCAATATTGTGGAATCTGAGACGGAGTCGTATTCGTCTACTCTGCTGCATGAATATATATCCGGTCAATTACTCCTAAGCTTTAACCAATTGTGCTGGTAAGTATTGAAGTTAATCCTATTTTTAGGGATTTCACACGATTACAGATTCTGAAATAATGTGCCCATTTGCAGACTGATTATGGTTTAGATGTTGAAATGCCTCACTTTTTCATGAATAATCCAATTTAGTGTCCCATTTGATTATATGAGATTACAGTTTTTATTTGTATTTTATATTTTTTTGTGTTACTTCAGAATCATTGATTAATTCTAATACTGAACATTGTTCCTCATTTTTATCTTGAATTTCATTTTCCTTGTTTATATTGTTGTTGGAATTATATATAGTATAATCAATTTACCTTCAACTGGCTGTGGTTTGTTGTTACTTTGGTCTATTTTGATTGTTGATGATAATTGGGGATTGTGTGCTATTTTTGTCTACAATTTTGTTTGTTGTCATAGTTTCTTGCAGGGATATTTTTTAATTATTATTTTCGAACTGATCATTTAGTTGGTGGATTAAACTATAATTTTAGGAATTTTAGTAAAACTGATATGAGCTCGAGCAACATCAATCCTATTTCAAGCGGTAACACCGACACATATCATTGTAGGACTTATGGTGGAGATGCTCCAATGCGATATTATTGTGGTTTCCAAGTGAGAGTACAAACTTCAAAGACAAAGAGGAACCCACGGACGACGATTCATATCTTGTCCACAAAGAGGGGTAAGTTTTTGGTTGTTGTATATTATTTGAGGTGACCATGTAAATATTTGATTTCAAAAGTCTCTCCTATTACCTTACTCTCATGTTGCATAACACAATGTTTTAATTTTTTTTTCAGAATAATAAATGTGGGGTCTTCTATTGGTGCAATCCAGAATTAAGTGATCATTCACAAGAAGTGATTAATGGATTGGCAGATAAGCTTCAATCTGTTAAGGCCGAATTGGCAAGTCTTAAAGTCCGTAAACAACAACAACACAACATTACTAAACTCTCCTGGCTTATAACATGTGTTGCTGTGGTTTTGGCATTTTGGTACCACAAAGTTGCGTGTTCTCAGTAGTTTATCAATTATGATATTTCCTTGGTTAGTATGTTAAATTAGTAGTTGAATATCTTGTTTTGTAATATGTACATTAGTTGTTTTGTATGGTTACAATATATGATAAGTGAACTTTGTACTAGAGTTTTATTAATGATTAATTGTTGTTGTGTATCGTTCTGTGCAATTTACATACCAATTTTCTATTTTAATTTATTGGAGATCCAACTGTATAACCAATTGTTCAATGCAAGATGTGATTTCTTGATTTAAATGGTAGTTGGAAATTTTGTAATGAGGTTTGGTTAAGATAGTAGTGTAGTGAAGAAAATGGTTAGAATGTGGACCTCATCAAGATATAATATTTAAATATGTGCAGTTATGTGTTGTCTGCATCTGTTAAGGGCAAGAAAGGCAGGAAAATATTTGATTCTCCAATTAAAGTGATGTAAGATTCTTTGCATGCAATTGGCAAATGTGCATCATAGATATTTCACATTACTTGACATGTCCATCTACAGATATAATGGGGATATGTGTGGCCTTTCCAAGTCTCACTCATTCCAAATTTGACCATTCTATAGCCACTAGCCCATTTTGGTGTGTCTTAGAATGGTTTCACTTTTTCTATAAATGGGATGTTGGTAGTGATATTAAATAACCTGCACAACCATATTAACAATAACAAATAATAGAAGCCGTGTTGTTCCTACTCAAAATGGCTCCCAAATTTCTGTTGAGACAAGAAGATTTCATATATGATTTGGAGTGGATGCAAATGGCTAATAAGCTTTTCATTGAGGTGTTGCTTGATCAACATGCCATTGGAAACTTCAAAGTTGAGGGGCCGAATGTTCATGCCTTATTAATTGCCCAAGATGTTGTAAACAATGGACTAAAAAAAGCTTTCAATTATGAATACATGCAAGAAAGGCTTAATGTACTTAAAAAAAGGCACGATATGTTTTTTTGGGGTCAAAAGAAAACATGGTGTTAGGTACGACCCTATCACAAACAGGATGTCCGCACCGGACTTTATTTGGGAGGAGATTGTGCAGGTAATGAAGTTTCATTTTGTAAATTGATTTTAACCTTATTCTAAATTTTAGATGAGCACTTGATTAATATTATTTTTTGTTTATTGCAGGAAAATGAGTTTGGGATTGCTTACCATGAATTTGGTGATCCAGATTGGACTGATCTAAAACGACTTTTTGCTACAGATAACCATAGCTTTGTGGATAATGACCCTGAAATAATTACTATTTCATATGACTATGAATCCGATGACAACGGTAAGAAGGAAGGTTTGCCAAAACCATCCCTTGGTGACTCTATTATCAACATATCGTCATCCTAGTCGTCCAAGGATCGATCTTTTTGGAACTATCTAGAGTGATGACTCGAAAGCTACTCTATAAACCTTAGGCAAGTGCACATATCGTTTTATAATATAGGTTATCGAATACCGAGTGTCAATCCCACGAGGATTATGAATACTAGTAATTAATGTCTTTCAGTTATCTAATCAAACAATAATCAGGGGGTTTTGTTTTGAAGAACTATTAAAAATAAAGAATCTAAGTAATCAACAAATTACAATTGGTAGAATAAAAGGAGATTGTAAAATGAGAAATATTTTTTTTCGAAACGATAGTAGATTATATTGAAACTCAAACCAAATTACAATCGTGGGTTGAAGAACCCAAATTCCAATGGATAAAGGAAAAAATCCAGAATGGAACGAGAGAACCATTCAAACATGAATGGCCTAAAAAACAGGAAAAACACAGGTAATCAACCCTATCCTGGACAATCAAAGGCACCAAAAGAACACACAAAATCAGAACAAAACCACATCAGGAAAATACATCAGCAGATTGATGCCAGCAACTGTAACAAAAGGATCAATCAACTGTTGAACCATAGGGAAAATACCCCTCAACATCAAAAGCTCAGCCACAAAATGAAGAAAAAGCATATCAGCAAAACAGAAACCATCCCAGAAGAGAGCCACTGAGTCAGAACAAACCAACCCCTAGACAATTCCAAGATTCAACCACACGCAGCAACACCTCAACCCATTCAGTTTTAGAAAAACAACACTGATTCCAATCCTACCATAAATCCAAAACAGAACAAGCCATCCCAGCTAGAAACTCCATTTCTTTCCATCAAAGCTAATATCCCCAAACTCCCCCCATTCCATAAAAGATGTATCAATAATAGCTCTTTCCGTCATCCAGCACTTTTGAAATATCCACAGATTTCTAGACTTCCATAACCACCAAAGGATATAAGTGGTCAATTGGATTCTAAATTCAGAAATTTGATCTCTCTTCACTTCACAAATTTTGCCCCACCAATCGAAAAACGAACCATTTTCCTTCTCAATTCCATCCCATTTCACTGGTGCTATTTTCCAAACTAACTGAGCCCTCTTGCATTTAAAGAAAATATGTTCTGCAGTTTCCTTCTCCTCCCCACACATCTGACAAATTGGATCAACATCACACCCTCTAATCATAAGCTGGTCGGATATAGGTAAGCATTTGGAATAGCATTTCCAAATAAAATGCTTGATCTTACCCTTGGTCTGAACCCTCTAGCTCCTTTGACACATTGACTTCAAAATTGCAGCATCGTAACTACATTCAGCTCTCCTATCCAAATTTCTCTGATTCTTGAATGCATCATCATAAGCAGACTTGACCGAATATGAGCCCTTCTTCTCAAGATTCCACCAGAGCTTATCTCTATCTCTATCATCATGTATCCTTAATGCTTTAATTTTACAAGCATCATCAGCACAAAAAACTCTATCAATGAGCTCACAATCCCATGATTTTCCATCCAGAAGGATAAGTTCACTAACCCAAAAAGGAGATTGATCCGTAGGCTGAGCAGTTATAGGTATGTACAGAAAAAATCCTTAATCCAAGGAGATTGCCAGATTCAAATTGATTTTCCATTTGCAATTGAGTAAGTCAGCCCATTCCTTAGCACATATTTAGCTTTCATCCAACTCCTCCACAACCAAGACATTATTTCCAACATCAGCATCCAATAAGCTATCTTTTGGGAAATATTTAGCTTTTAAAACCTTACTAACAAGGAGGTTTGGCAGTGTCATAATTCTCCATAGCTGTTTAGAAATGAGGGCATCATTAAACACTTGGAGATCCTGGAATCCTAATCCCCCTTCATCCTTAGACCAAGACGAACTCTCCTAAGACTTCCAATGAATCCTCTTTTTCTCCTTATCAGTTGCCCCCCACCAAAACCTATCAATCACCTGTCCGAGCTCCTTACATAATCCCACAGGTAGTTTAAAATATGACATAATGTAAATAGGGAGAGCATTCAACACAGCCTTGATAAGAACTTCTTTCCCAGCACTTGAAAGAAATTTATTTTTCCAATCATGCAATCTATTCAGGGCAGCATCAATCACATACCTGAAGGTTTCTTTTTTTGATTTTCCAATTGCCAATGGGAGCCCCAAGTATCTACTAGCCTCATGCAATTGCACCCCCTTAAGAATCCCACATATTTCCTTCTGCGAGCTGACTGGAGTATTTTTACTAAAAAAGATACTTGACTTCTCCCAATTCACCATTTGCCCTGAGAAAGCTTTTGTATTGGTTCAAGATATCCAAAATAAGCTCAGCTTGCTATCGATTAGCTTCACAAAACAACAAAGAATCATCAGCAAATAGAAGATGAGTGATCATTGGTCCCAACTTAATGATCCTAAGCCCCTGGGAAGCTTTACTTTTAACAGCCCTTCTAATTAAACTGGAGAAAACTTCGGTGATAATTAGAAGAGCGATAGGGGAAATAGGGTCCCCTTGCTCAACCCTCCGGAAGGAAAAATGAAACCACATGGTTTGCCATAAAGATTAAAAGAGAAAGCGTGAGAGACACACAAGAAAATATTCTATCAACAAAACAAAGCAAATCCCATATGTAACATCACCACTTTCAGGCCCTCCCATTCAACCATATCATAGGCTTTAGCCATATCCAATTTAATAGCCATAAAAGTCTTTTTCCCAGATCTATGCCTTTTCAAAAAATGAACAGACTCATGAGCAATGATGACATTATCAAGAATTTGTCTATCCGGAATAAAAGCAGATTGGTTTTCACAAATACAAGATTGGAGACAACTTTTAAGTCTATTAGCAAGAATTTGGAGATTATTTTATAAAGAACGGAACATAAGCTAATAGGTCTAAAATGAGAAAGTAAGGTAGGGTTCTTACACTTAGGAATAAGAGTAACAAGAGTATGGTTAATACTTTTAAGTATTTTCCCATTTCTAAAAAAATCTTTAACAACCACAACAACACAAGGACTGACAGACTCCCAAAAAAATTGAAAGAACAAAGGAGACATACCATCTAAGCCTGGAGATTTATGAGGATTCATCTCAAATAGGGCTTGTTTTATTTCCTTGTCTTCCATAGGGAGCATCAGATTCTTGTTCATTTCTGGAGATATAGTGTTAGAGATTCCTTCCAAACAATCAGAAGAGTTAGCTGATCCCTCTGAAGTAAACAACTTGGAATAAAAATCAGTGATAACATTTTCCATCTCCTGGGGAGACTCACACAAGGTCCCATCCTCCTTCTCCAAAGTAGTAATTTTATTTCTCCTTCTTCGTTGGGATGTAGCGGCATGAAAAAACATTGAATTCCGGTCACCTTCCTTAAGCCATGTAACTCTTGATTTTGGGACCAAAAAAGCTCTTCTTGCTTATAAGCTTCATTCAACGAGCCTTCAAACACCCCCATTTTTGCCAATCTCTATCCCCTCCCAACCTCCTCATATCTTCCATCTCGATTTACAATCCAAAATTTGCTTTTTCGAATTGTTGTTTAAATGAGCACTCCATTTCAAAATCCCAACTCGCAAGCCTTAATTTTCTCCTGGACTTTAAAAGAGGAGTCCCAACCACGTTTTTCTCCCACCGATTAACAACCATATCCTTGAAGCCTTCTTTTTTTTGATCTATCTTTTATCAAAGAAAAATCTTTTGAAAAAGTAAAACATGGCATTAAGAAAAAGCCGCCTTAAACTCTATAGTAACCTTAGCTTGATTAAATCTCAAGAGCCAATCACTAGACCCAAAGAAATGATCTAGTTTTTCCTCCACAAAACATTCTTCACTTGAGTTATTGGCCCAAGTAAAAAAACCATTACAACTAAGAATTTCCTCCATTTGCATAGAAGCAATAAAATCATTGAATTTTACAAAGCTAGCAGCTCTTCTAACATTCCCCCATCTTTTCTCTTCCCCACACCTCAACTCTTTGAAGTCCCCTCCCATAATCTAGAATTTACCCCATTTAACTTTTGCTTGCTTCAAAAAATCCCATTGCTGGTCTCTAACCCGCGAGTCCGTACTCGCATAAAGAAAAATTCCCCAATACACAGGGGCAGAGGTATATAGCAGGGCCCCCCTCCCAACTTTTTTTTTAAATATTTTTATATGTTAATTTATTATTTTAAATGTTTGGCCCCCCTTAATTTTTAAATTATTTTTTTCACTATCATCTCTTTTTGTTTTTAAAATACTGCCAACCCAACAATCAACATCCTCTTTAATTTATATTAGTGGGGCAACAATAGTCTGTAGTTATATATGTTATATATATAAGTTACAAACACTAATACGTATATATATTATAATATATATTAACTTTAACTTTTTTTTTAATTTTAATTCTCTTTCTCTCTCCTTTCCAAAACACAAAAAGCATTTTATCTCTCTTATCAAACTTCTCTTATCCTCCAGAGACGGGAACGACCAGAGAAAAAAAAATTCATTCCTTCAAAATTTCCATGGCATAAGAGAACAAATTAGAGAAGATTCTGGGTTAACTTACAATTGATTTCTCAGGTACTCCATTAATATTTTGGGTTATTCTTCATTTTGGGTGTATTGTATTTGCATATTGTTGCTAACCCTAATATTTATAATTTAATAATTTAGTAAAATAAAATTCAAATCAAAAATTGTTATTAAATATAGGAGAAATCTGGTAATTAAGCTTGTTTGATATAAATGAATATCTTAGATTCTTAGCTTGATTCGTGATAATATATTTGTAATTTATTTTTTCATGGTTCTTGGTAGTTGTTTGAGATTTTGATTTATATTTGTAATTTATTTTATTTAAGATTCATTAGATTCAATAACTCATTTGTTTGGTTTTACAAAAAATCAGTAAAAGTAGATTTTTGATATTTAAACCAAAGCTTGTTTGGTGCAATAGCTATTTGACTTAAATGTTGAGTTTGAGACTGTATGGAAATGTTGAGACTGTATGGAAATGTTGAGTTTGAGACTGTATGGAAATGTTTGCATACTGTATGGAAATGTTTGATATTTAAACCAAATCAGTAAAAAATCAGTAAAATCATAAAAAAAAATCATTTGTAAAATCATTAAGCTTGTTTGGTGCAATAGCTATTTGAAGTTGAAATTGACTTAAATGTTGAGTTTCATTTTATTCTCTCTTCTTTGCAGATGAAAAAAAACACACAAAGAATTGATGCATTCTTTAAAAGAAAAAATGTTGATACTCCAACATCCATGTCAAATCCATCTATAGAAATAGATAACTTGACTCCTGAAAATCACCGTGCAAAATCTTTAAGAACTGAAATTGAGGGAAAAATGATATTCAATCATTAGAACGTGATCCTGGGTTGCGAAGACCAATATGGGAGAAATTAGGAGAGCTTATATAAAGTTTGGTCCATATCAATATGTACTTTCATAGTATCCAAAATCTGGAAAAAAAACATTGTCGCAGTTTAGGCATCATGGTTTAAGATATTTCCATCTTGGCTGGAATATTCTCCTACTATAGATGCTGCATTTTGTCTACCATGTTATATATTACATACTCAAGACGGTCTTTCCGGATTAGATGCATTCACTATAAATGGATTTCGATCATCGAAAAAGGTTAGAGATGGAAAGAATTGCTTGTTTTTGGCACATATTGGAAAAGATCTCACTTCACCCCATCGCAATGCAGAGAAATCATGTGTAGATCTCATGAACCAACAATCATATATCGCACAAAGTATTGAGAAGTTCACATCCCAAGAAGTTGTTGAAAATAGAATTCGCTTGAAATCTTCAATTGAGGCAACTCGATGGCTTGCATTTCAAGGATGTGCTTTTAGAGGCCACGATGAGTCCACAACATCAATGAATCGTGGAAATTTTTTAAAGTTGTTGAGTTTCATAGCTTCTTACAATGATAAAGTAGTCTGAAGTTTTGAGTAAATCTCCGAAATGCATCATCATACACATCACCAACAACGCAAAAACAAATTTTGCAGGTCTTGGCTACTAAAGTCAAGAATGTTATTCGAGAAGAAATTGGTGATGCAAAATTTTGTGTCATTGTGGATGAAGCTCGAGATGAATCTAAAAAGGAGCAAATGTCAATTGTCTTGAGATTTGTTGATAAGGATGGATATGTACAAGAACGGTTTTTTGGACTTATTCATGTTAAAGATACAGTTGCATCAACACTCAAGGAAGGTATATTTTCTGTCTTATCTCATCATACTCTTGATATTCAAAATATTCGAGGACAAGGTTATGATGGTGCAAGCAACATGCGTGGAGAGTGGAATGGATTGCAATCTTTGATTTCAAGAGAATGTCCTTTTGCTTATTATGTTCACTGTTTCGCACATCGCTAGCAGTTAGCACTAGTTGCCGCATCAAAGGAAATAATCCATGTTCATCAATTTTTTACCAAATTGAATTCCATTGTCAATACTTTTGGTGCCTCTTGTAAGCGTAATGACCAATTAAAAGATGCACACGCCTCAAATATTTCTCATTTACTTGGTATTAATAAGCTTGAAAGTGGGAAGGGACTTAATCAGATTGGTTCTTTACAAAGAGCGGGTGATATGCGTTGGAGTTCTCATTTGAAATCTATATCCAGTTTGATAAAGATGTTAAGTGCAACATGTGAAATTTTACTAAATATTATTGAAGATGGAACTACACCAGCTCAACGTGGAGATGCAGATCAAGACTTATGAGGTTCTAACTTCTTTCGAATTTATTTTTATTTTGCATCTTATGAGAAAAAAATTTGGAGATTTCAAATATGCTTTGTCAAGCTCTACAACTTCAATCTCAAGATATTTTGAATGTGATGCATCTTGTTTCATCTACTAAGTCGCTTATTCAAAAATTTAGAGATGATGGGTGGAATGAATTAGTTGCAAATGTGAAGTCTTTTTGTCAAACAATTAATATACCCGTGCTGGATTTTGATGCTCAATATATTGCACGAAGAGGAAGGGCTCGCCATCAACTAGATGAAATTACTATTGGACATCATTATAAAGTTGACATTTTTAATGTCGTGATAGATTCTCAATTGCAAGAGTTGAACAACAAATTCAGTGATAACACAGTGGAGTTGATTGTTTTTAGCTCGGCATTAGTTCCAAGAGAGATGACCATATCCTATAGAATTGATGATATTTGCAAGTTGGTAGAGAAGTTTTACCCATAAGACTTTGCAGAACATGAGATGCTACAATTAAGAATGCAATTTGAGCATTTTGATTATGTGCGACAACTTCCTGATTTTAGAACATTGGTAACTATTTCTGATTTATGTCAATGGTTGGTGAAAACTTGAAAGTCAGATATTTACCCACTCGTGTTTAGAGTGATAACTCTTATTCTCACTCTTCCAGTATCTACGGCTACTACCGAGAGATCATTTTCTGCTATGAAGATAGTAAAGACTACACTTCGAAACAAGATGGAAGATGAATTTCTCAATGATTGTTTGCTAGTTTATATTGAAAAAGGAATTGCAAAAAAATTTGTTGTAGATTCACTAGTAGATGATTTCTGTGATATGCAAGAAAGACGTTCTAAATTTTAATAAATTAATGATGTTATTATGTCTTTTTGAATATTTACTAATGCTTTAAATATTTTTTCCCAATATTATATCCTAGCTCCGCCCCGCCAATACATTTGCTTGTCCCCGTCTTTTAAAATATTATATCCAAAAGTGTTGGAGCTCCGCCCCACAAACCAATACATTTGCTTGTCCCCAGGGGGTCTTTTAAAAGTTCCACTTGTAATGGGCAAAACTCATTAGTCCAAAATCATAGCTATCCTTTAACTATGCAATATCGCTCACGAGTTCGAATGACTATTTTAAAGCCCATTGCATGGCAGGATCTTGGACCAAATCCCAACAAAAAGCATACCACCTTTCATTCCCACCGGATCAACATGCATCCATCTATCATCCAATCTAAGATTTCTACAAACCGTATTCACAAAAGCTGTTTTCTTCTTAGTTTCACACAAAAACACCAAATTCAGAAGGTGAAGTTTTCATGACTCCTTGATTTGGGAAACTGTAGAGGGTCCTCCCAGACCTCTACAATTCCACACCATAGCTCTCATGATTGACTTTGGGGCCAATCAAGGTTTGCTACCACCACCTGGGCACTACTTTCACCTATTTCTTTCTTCCTCTTAGGATTCGGCAATCCCGTTTTATTCTCTCCAGCCATAGAACATTCATTCTCAGAGATTTGGTGACCTCTTTTCCTAGAAACTTTCTCCACTTTGGGAAGCTTGCTCACTGGTGAATTTTGCTTTGATGATAATCCTATCATTCTTTTCCAGTTCCCTTTAGAACTCCCAGCATCAGGCCCTTTACCCTTAAGTTTTTTAAAATCCAAAGTATTTGAGATATCCTTTAAAGGCTGTTTTTTGAAATCTTCAATAATAGGCACTGAAACTAATTCCATTAAATCCAATTTTTCTATTTGATTTTCAGCTTCGGTAGCTTTTTTAATAGAATAACTTTGCACTTCGATTTGGAAATCCCCCTCCAGGGCCTGCTTTCCCATATTTTCAGAGGCCATTTCCTCTGTCTGAATCACCTTTGGTATGCCACACTCATATAGGCCAACTAAATTGCCTTTATCTTCCACCATTTTTTCAGCACTGGACCCCTCAATGGTTTCTTGTTGATTCTTCCCTCTTGAATGTTAACCAAATTCTCCTCTATGCTTACTCCATTACTCCCAGGAATCTCTTCTATGATTTTTTTCGATTGTTCTCCAGCTCCAGTTTTGATAGCAGGCAAAATATTCTTGTCTATTTTCCCTTGAACCCATGATGTTTCAGCTCTTACCCAATCCCCGTATTGTCCCTCCTTCACCTCATTATTCTCAATATCAGTTTTCCTGTCATCACATTATTTTTCGAAATGGCCCACTTTACCGCAATAAAAGCACATATTGAGCATCTTATCATATTTAAAATTAATCCACACAGACTTACCTCCAAGCGATAAAATAGTGCCCCTAAGCACAGGTTTATTGAGATTAACGGGCACTAACATTTTCACATGTCTGCCTCTGTGACTCCCCCCTTCCGGAATGATAACATCTTTTGTTTTGGAAAATATACTACCAATTTTGATTCATGTTTCAGTATATATCCAATTTGCCGAGAGATTCCATACTTGCACCCATAGGTCAACATGTGTGAAAGATGCATTTTGAATCACCAAATCTTCGTCCCACTCTTTGAGGATTATATATTGCCCATCATAGTTCCAAACTTTTCCTTCGAGCACACTTTTTTCCTCAAGACTCCTGAAAACTAACTGGAACAAATTTTGCCCTAGTTTCCTTATTATAATATACTCCTTCGTCGGCCAAATAACTGACATAGCTCTTTTAATACCACTGAAGTTAACACCTTTGTTGCCAAAGACTCTACCAAACAAACTTCTACAGCATTCTTCCGCACTGAAATTTATATCCTTATTCTCGAGTTTAATGCCACCTTTTTCTTCCTTCGAAAGGGAAAAGCTTCTAACTTTACCAGCTAACTCATCTGACATTTTGGAAGGATTCAACCACTATATCTTTGAAGAACTGAGAAGATTCAAATGCTCCTGTTACAAACACAAAACAAAAACAACACTATTAGAGATGTAAAAAGCACAAAGAATATAAAGTGGGGTTCCCACAAGGGGACCACACCATAGCCAGGAAAAAACGAAAACTGACCAGAAATTATCGAATAAAACAGTAGAGAGATAAAGGGTATAAAGATTGAATCACTACAACAAGGAATCCATTAATGACTGTAATAAATGTAGTAGTAAATATGAAGGTTAGACATAGATCCGAAAAATAAAGACCAACAATTTTCAAAAATTCAAACGAAAAATTTTGCCTCCAAGAGGGACACCTATACTCCTAGAGAGAGTCGAGAGAAAGATCCAAGAGGGAGGACTAAATTAGATGATAGTGAGGACTTGTAAAATGAGAAATAAATCAAGAGCTACAAATGTGTTCGAATGTAAATCCCTCTAGAATATTTTTGTGATTTAACAAGATAAAAATACATCTTTAAACCCTTAAGCAAAAACTATCATCTTTTAATAAAATCTCATGTTTTATGGACCATAGAAATTCCCGATTTAAGTTAAACACTTTTTCAAGGTGAAAAACTCTTAATCTCAAGTTGATTAACTGAAATCTCTTTCTAGTTAAAACCCCCAAGATTGCATTACAACGATTTATGAATTCCCATATTAGGTTTGACCCTAATCCGGAAGATTTATGTCGTCCTATATCTAGGATTGCATGGAACTCTTTTAACTTATATTGGTTCTTTCTCACCATAAATCTCTCGATTACCCGATGAGGAATAAAATTCAAATCAATATCCCAGAAATATTAACTCAAATGAACAAAGCATAATATAAGTAAATCACACTAAACATGAAGATTTTATTAAAAACATACAAACCTTAATCACAAATCCATTCTAGAGTTCATTACATTCAAACACTAGGAGTTTAGCTACACATGATTTTGACAAAAAAATAAATTACACAAGAATATTTAAGTGTTGTAGACATGATGTACTTATCTTTTTCAAAATCTCAATGGACTTCTTTCTTGATTGATGTCAATGATGTTGCTCCAAGCCTTCTTCTCCAATATTTCCCCAAGCTTCTCCTCCAAAATCCCTTGATCCCAATTCTACTTAAATGGATGAAATATGATGAATACAATGAATATTTTCTGAATGTCCTCTCCCAACTCATATTCTTGGCTTTTATAGACATCATTTTTGTACAAGAATACATTAATAATGTCATCCTTTGTTAAACAATTGCTCCACTTCCATAGTTGGGTTGTTGAATTCTTGTTTTCATGTGATAATTGAAGGAATACGGGGACATGATGTAGCAAAATTGGGTGTTAAAGGTTTACAAAAAAGGTCAAAAAGTTTGGTTGGTGAGTTTTCCATAATTTCCGCATGAAAAAATTGCAGAAAAGTGTCCCGGACATGGCCGTGTCACCAAAGACGCCAGGCTATGCTGTTTAATCTCTCAGAAGTCAAGCCAACATGGTCGTGCTTCCCAACACAGCCAGGTCGTGTAGTTTGACACGACCGTGTTGGAGAACACGGCCTGGCCATGTTAGAGTCTGTTTGGTGCGCTTTTTTTTCTCATTTTTGATCTAGTTGGTGTTAGTCCAAGTGGCTACGATAATCTAGAGGGGGTGAATAGATTATGCCAATATTTTGCGATTCGCTCTCTATTTCGGATAAATAAGCAAAGACAAGAATGAAGGTGCGGGAAAATAAACAACACGCATCGATTTATAGAGGTTCAACCCACCTAGGGCCTCATCCTCTACCATCCCAGTATCTCCGGGATGGATTTTAAAAAGAAAAAAAAGATTTTATTAATAATTACCAAAATTATTACAACTTCACCTTTGAAGATTACCACAATCTTCTTACAACACCTCTTTGAAGATTACCACAATCTTCCTAGAAGATTACCACAATCTTCCTAGAAGATTACCACAATTTTCTAGCTACGGCACCTTGTGAAGATTACCACAATCTTCACCTTGAAGAGCACCAAACTCTTCCACAAGAAGATTACCACAATCTTCTTACACCTAACACCTAAGATCTCCCAAGTGTGCTCTTACCACAAGAACACTCACAAGGATATCTTGTGTTGAATGACGAACACAAATTCAAGATTACAACTCGATAATGAATTATACAATTGAAGTGCAAGTGAAATCAAGAATCAAGCCTAGACCTCAAGATGTGAAAGTGAAATATTTATGCTATAAATACAACAAGAATGTTGAATGTGAAAGCTTAGAGAAATTTGCAGATTTTCTTGTTGTGTGTTTGCATGTGTTGTTGTATCTTGTGTCTTCAAAATCATCTTCTATTTATAGGAGAGTCTTCAAAATTTGATCACAAACATAGGCTCCTCCTTAT
Organism: Rehmannia glutinosa; assembly: GCA_016081115.2. Classification (NCBI taxonomy): domain Eukaryota; kingdom Viridiplantae; phylum Streptophyta; class Magnoliopsida; order Lamiales; family Orobanchaceae; genus Rehmannia; species Rehmannia glutinosa. Next base: position 69,016,330 of record CM071928.1, read on the forward strand.
TCACTTTGTCTACAAAAATAAGATCACAAGATGTAGAAATATTGTACAAAATTGATAAAGTAAATCTTGTTGTAATGGATTTCCAACGGTTTGAATCTGTTGTCAAAAATAATATAGCGCGACCGGTCGCTATGTAGAAATTTCGAACGTTATAAAGTAAATTAGGAGATTCAGATACCAGATGTAGGGGGTCGACCGGTCCAAGGGGTCCGACCGCTCGGCCTAGGGTCCGACCGGTCGGCCTGGGTTGGATCGGTCCCCCTCCCTATTTTTTATAAGTCTGAGTTCTCTGTTTCAGTTTTGCGTTCTTTCAGGTACCGGTCGACCTCCTGGAGTTTTTCAAACTTCTCGTTTCTGTTTCAAAAAACATCTTCATATATGGGTTGCCCTATAGGACTACCGATTGGCCTCAAAATAGAAGTGTTGTCCAATTTTTGTCAAAAATAAACTTCAAGAAATACTCCAAAAAATTAGTAAAAACATTTTAAATCAATTGGGAGTAGTTGGACAACATTTAAAAATATTATTTGTAATAAAAACACATTTAAACAAAATCATCAAAATCTTGATAAAAACATTTATCTAACAAACTCCCCCTTTTTGATGATTACAAACTAAAACAATTTTAGGAGACCGGTTTTTAAAACAAAACATATTTTTTGGGTCTAAACCATCAATCCATTACAAGCAACATTTATCATAAACAAGAACACAAGGATAGGAGCAAAAAATATTTTGCAAAAGCTCCCCCTATCAACATGCACATCAAGATTAAGTATAGAAGCAAACAACTAAAAGCTAAAAGCTTAGCTTTTACAACTTAAGCTTGAATTTCATGAGCTTATAAGCTCCCCCTATCAAAGAAACATCATTAGACAAGCATAAAAGTCCATAATACATCAATTGGACTAAGAATCATTCACAGTTTTTGGCTTTTAAGAGCCATGGCTTATAGCTTTTTTCAAGCTTATTTCCCCTTCTTTGAGCGTATGAGCATATTTTCTGTTTCTCTCCCTTTGGAATCATCAAAAAGAATGTTAGCACGATAAAAACATCATATAATCAAATCAAAGTGCGTATTTTAATCGATTTATCGAGCTTTTTGAACATTGAAGCTTAAATCCAAATAAAAAGGGAGAAGTCAATCATTTGATTTGCAAAAGCTCGTTTGATTGACAAAACATGATCTCTATAAATATATAAGACTTTTGAAATCTAGAGAATCATGTAGGTGATGAATTTTTCATAGAAACATTTTGTCGAACATTTGGCATGCGTCGAAAAAAAACAAGAGATGTATAACGCCTTTATAATTGCAATCAAGCCAAAATTTTCATCACCAAATATAATTTCACAATATTCAACCAACAATAATCATAATACTCATCATACTCATACAAGAATTTTATCAAAATATCAAGATATAAGCATTTTCTCAAGGGTTCAACCCAATTGAGATTAAAAAGGAATTAAAGTTACCAATTAATTGGAGAAGTCGGATAATGATGATGAAATACAAGTAATATAAACTCAAAAATAAAGTACTTATAAGAAAGAAATCATTTTGAGTGAATTGTGTGTGAAATTTGCAAAGGGGTTCGAATTCGGAAGAAAATGATCAAAAATACCGAAATGAAGGACAGAAGCAATTTTAATCATGAAATTGCTTAGAGGCGACATCGTCCGGTGGGTAGGCGAGAGTCGGCCGATCAACATCGACCGATCGACCTCTATGGTGACCGGTGTCCGAACATTTGTTCGGTTTTCGTCCGAATTTTGTACCAAAATTCGATTTTTCACCCCTAAGTTTTAAAAAAGTGCAAATTACAAACATAGACCTCATTCAATATGCATTATGCCTAACCGAGCTCGTATTGAAGCAAAAATCTTGGAAGATAATGGTTTTGTAAATATATCCGCTGATTGATCTTTAAATGGAACAAAAGATATCTCAATTTTTGTTTAAGAAACGCAATCCCAAAAAAAAAAAATATCGAATCTCAATATGTTTAGTTCGATTATGAAGAACCAAATTTTGAGAAATTATTTTCACCGGACTTGTTATCCCAAAAATATGAACGTTTTAAAACTTTGGATAAAACAAGCCATAAGAAGAAGTGTCTTTCAAATATTTGAAAATTTACATTAATCGCACTTTAATAAGATTCGTTGGGATGTTTTGGAATCAAGCATATAGGCATAAGGCATGATGAATTTAGAGTCTATAAGAATAAGGAAAGTTGATAAAGATACCTCGAATTTATTTTTCGACCAATATGTCTTTCCCAATCTTGACACCTTATGACGTAGATGGATAAGTCTACGATCATTTGTTCCTTAATACCAAAATATTTCCTGCAAAAACTTGACAAAATATCTTGCACAAGAGCATAGTAATATCGGATAATATAGACAATGTGAATATAAACCATCAAGCAAGTAACACATACTATGGATTTTGTAAGAATTAACAAAATATCATAAAACAAGTGCGTATTTAAAATCTATTCAAGGTCTCTTTTTGAATTTTGAAAAACTTATAGATGAGACCTCGATAGTTTATGTCACTCTTGACAAATTATGATGTAGATAACCAATGATTAAGATATATATCCTACACAATAAAAAAAAAATTGCACAAAAACATAGTGATAAAAGTGTAGGCTAAAGCAATAAGAGATGTAACAATTATATTTATGCTTTATAAATCCATAAGTGATAATAAACAAATAAGTTCTTGTAAATACACAAGAGTATAGAGAAGCTTTATACAATGTCTTCTTTTCAAAAGATTTAAAAAATATTTATTGAAGACCTTAATTTAAGAGAAATATTTGAAAAATCATTTTGACAATTAAAGCAAGCATACATAATAATAAAATACTATGTGTATTTAAATAAGGAGATATTGTTTACTAATTACGCCATTTCTACGGGTTGTGTCTTTCCCATTGTTGATAGTATCTCCCTCTTGAAACATGACTTTGTTGATAATATCTCCTCGTTTGATAATATGGCGCGATCATTTGTTGTCTATTTGATAATTTAAAATTCCTTTGATATTTGTTGCGCCGAGTACCTAACATAAAATTTTCTTGTGGTACCCTCAAGTGTTTGGTCCTTTGGGATTAGCATTGAGACTTTTAGGTCTCCAATAATACTTAGAACTATTTTTAACCCGACAAGTATTAGTCGTGTGACCATTTTTACCACAATAAAAAAATGCAATAGTTCTAGAAGCATAATGACCAACATGCATAGATACTTGGTTCTTTTTCATATCATTAATAACATTTGGCTTATAACCAATTCCTAGTTTCAAATGATCACAACGTTGAACATCAAGAATTTTGGTCATTTTATCGGTACTCAAGCTGAATTTTAACATATTAATTTTTCATGCAATCAATATCCTTAACAAGAGTACTATTTTCTTTTTCAATGTTTCTAACCTTATCAAGTGTGGTAGTATGAGCACAAGTAAGAGATTCATAAGAAGCATGTAAACTATCCTTTCATTTTTCATGGTGTTGAATTCCTTTTTCAAATTTTTGTATTTAAAGAGCAAACTTTGGAATTCATTTTGAAGCTCATCAAAATCATTTTGCAATTCATCATAATCATCATGCAATTCATTACTAAAAGAAGTAGAAGGATTAGAGCGTACCTCATTGTCTTCTTCAATTCCCATTAGACATTGCTCGGCTTCTTCATCGATGGAAGTTGCAAGAAGCTCATACCAAGTTGTTGGATTTGATATAATATCCGGTTGAGAAGTGGATGCTTTTGAATTACTCCTTTCATTTGCATATGCTTTATAGATGATAAAATTTCAAACAAGCTCATCAAAATTTAGAGTTTCTAAATTTTGAACTTCCATGATAGTCGTCACCTTCTCGGACCAAGAGCCGGGAAGAGCATTTAAAACTTTGGTAACTTTGTCTTCTTTCGAAATGACCTTTCCGAGTGCCCACAAAGAATTAACTATGATGTCTAGCCTTTCTACCATTTTTGAAATCCCTTCACCCTCGAGCATTGTGAAATTTTCAAAATCTTTAACAAGCATTATTTTTCTAGCTTATTTAACTTTCTTGGTGCCTTCATAGATAGTTTCTAATTTTTCCCACACATCATGAACGGATCGAATACCTCTAATAAGATTATACTCCGTAGCGGTAAGAGAACAATGAAGAATATTAAGAGCTTTACCGTTTAAGGAGAATACTTTCTTGTCTTCATCATCGAACTCCTTGAGGGCTTTGGGAATTTGAGTGTCGTCTTGTTTTTCTTCATCGGGATGGATACTCCATTTATAACCCTTTTCCAAATATCGAACCCGCAACCTTGTAAGAAGCATTCCATTCGGTCCTTCCAAAATGCAGAATTGTTGGAGTCGAAGAGAGGCGGTCTATTGAATGAGGTGTTGGTTGGTAGATAGCTCTCGTTCGTAGCCATGGATCTTTCCTCTTTACTTGCAATGTGGAACGAGCTTGCCAAAGAGTTTGGCTCTGATACCACTTGTTAGTCCAAGTGGCTACGATAATCTAGAGGGGGTGAATAGATTATGTCGATTTTTCGCGATTCGCCCTCTATTTTGGATAAATAAGCAAAGACAAGAATAAATGTGCGGGAAAATAAACAACACGCGTCGATTTATAGAGGTTCAACCCACCTAGGGCCTAATCCTCTACCACCCCAGTATCTCCGGGATGGATTTTAAAAAGAAAAAATATTTATTAATAATTACCAAAATTATTACAACTTCACCTTTGAAGATTACCACAATCTTCTTACAACACCTCTTTGAAGATTACCACAAACTTCACCTTGAAAAGCACCAAACTCTTCCACAAGAATATTACCACAATATTCTTACACCTAATACCTAAGATCACCTAAGTGTGCTCTTGCCACAAGAACACTCACAAGGATATCTTGTGTTGAAGGACGAACACAAATTCAAGATTACAATTTGATAATGAATTATACAATTGAAGTGCAAGTGTAATCAAGAATCAAGCCTAGACCTCAAGATGTGAAAGTGAAATACTTAAGCTATAAATACAACAAGAATGTTGAATGTGAAAGCTTAGAGAAATTTGCAGATTTTTTTGTTGTGTGTTTGCTTGTGTTGTTGTGTCTTGTGTCCTCAAAATTATCTTCTATTTATAGGAGAGTCTTCAAGATTTGATCACAAACATAGGCTCCTCCTTCTTCACATTTGTCTACAAAAAGAAGATCACAAGATGTAGAAATATTGTACAAAATTGATAAAGTAAATCTTGTTGTAATGGATTTCCAAAGGTTTGAATCTAATTTGTAAAAAATAACATAGCGCGACATGGTCATCACTATGTAGAAATGTCGAACGTTATAAAGTAAATGATGAAGAATTCGGATACCAGATGTAGGGGGTCTAGGTCAATCGGGAGGGGTTCGGCCAAATCAGGTCGTATTTATCAACTAGTTGGATCGGCCCCCCTCCCTTTTTTTTTGTAAGTCTGAGTTCTCGTGTTTGATTTTGCATTCTTCAGTCTAGAACAATCGACGACCTCTTGTTCGGTTGGTCGACCTCCTGAGTTTTTCAAACTTCTCGTTTCTATTTCAAAAATATCAACCAACACGGGTTGCCAATTATAGGGCGTCAAAACTGGTTGGCCTCAAAATAGAAGTGTTGTCCAATTTTTGTCAAAAATAAACTTCAAGAAATACTCCAAAAAATTAGTAAAAATATTTTAAATCAATTGGGAGTATTTGGACAATATTTAAAAATATTGTTTTGGTATAAAAACACATTTAAACAAAATCATCAAAATCTTGATAAAAATATTTATCTAACTTTGGTTTGAACACGGCCATGTTGCCCGACACCCTGGCCATGTTCGGCCTAAAATACCCGAAATGACGCGGCGTTTAGCTTGGGATTTCGAGCGTTTTTGTATCCTTAAACCTCGGGGTTTGTTTTGACATGAATCAATGGTCCAAAATTCACCAAAAATAGATCTGAATGGTCAATCTACATCAATAAAAGCATCTCGGAGTAATATGAACTACGATACAATCAAGAATTTATGAAACTAACAATAAAATAACTCAAATTCTACTCAAATAAACACAAAAAACATGCATAAAAAGACATTTATCATAGAGCAATTTGGTCCCATCTCGGGGTCTGATTCGGAAAGTTCTCATCAATCAACCAATCCACCCAATAACGGGCGGACACCACCACCGTATCCGGGACCATCTTTCTATCGTAGTCCTATCCGTGCGGCTCGCGTCCACCACGCCCATATTTGCCATCTCTTTTGAAAAGTGTGGGTTCAAGCGATTCATCTTGCTAGCCAAATAAGTAGTATTTTTTTATCATTGTTTAGTTTATTTGTTGTTTGCATGGTTTTAATATTAGTGTGACATCCAATTTTCAACAAATGGATGTTCACCACTGACAGTATGTATTTTCACTTTCTTTTTTTTTTTTTTTTTTTTTTGATATTTGTGATCCTTAGGTGTTATGTGGAGTATGTTTGTAATCGTCAAAGTATGTTTGTGAATCTATCTAAGTTTGTTGGCCAAATATTCCTACTCTTTTTTTGCATTTAGTTAGGATTAAATTACAAAATATTATATTATTTTTGTGATGAAACTAGTAAATATGGAAAAACTTTTTAACAAAAACATGTTTAAAGATTCCCATAGGCAACTTAATATCTATAACTTAATAAAATTTACTCATTCTTATGAAAAATAGTTGAGTTCAATAATAAGTGGAATGGTTAAAATATGCTAAATTTTAAACACACTCCAACATGATTAAAATGCACTTCATTATAGGTGCATCCATCCAAATACATAGTTAAATGGCAAAAATGGCAAACCTAATCACAAACAACTACAAACCCGAAAATTAAAATAACCTAAAAGTTCATATTAAAAATCACTAACAATTAACAACGCCATAAAATCCATCCATATGCCACATTCTTTAAATTTTTTAACCTTCATTTTTCGAGACCAGAATCGACTTCATTGTCCATTTCAATATTCAGATTACAGAGACGATTACGAAGTTCCCACTCATTTATTGCTTCAATTCCCTGCTCAGCTGCGGATTCAAATTCATTAAGAACCTCATCATCAGATGACGAACCATAGATTCCCAGCGGTATCTCGTGATTGTAGCCATGTATCCCATGAAAGTCGATCGTTTCAGCTTCCCATGGGTAGAAAACGTCCAGACATTCCTTGTACAAATTGAATCCATAGTTGCGAAAAAAGCAAAACAAAAGAGTTTCCTATTTAGATTACAAAAATTTTGATATTAGTGCATTGACTGGTTGAAAGTAAAATACATTAATAACAAAATAAAGACTTGTTAGAATCGACATTATATTCAACTCCTTCTAGGTCAGTAAAATCAACAAAGTCCTGGAATTGAGTTCGAAGCTGGCAGATCTTATTATTAACCTTGATGAGCTTGAAGTCCTTGCCCGTACGATGAGCCAGTTGTCGGGTAAGTTCCGCAAATATGGAGTTAAAGACCTCCTGGTCATGAATGTCAGCCCTTTCACGACAAAGGTTATAAAAAAATTCGTAACATCGTTTCTCATCTGTTTCACCCCAGCTCGTCCCGCGCACGATAGTCCGAGCACATTGATTATGAGTCTTCACCATCGCAAATCCTGAACATAAATCTACCAAAGAATTATCTAAGTTTTTAATGAAATTTAAATAATGAAAACATAGATTGGTGAGATTTTTAAATGGTGCAAATGAATGAGAAGTGAAAATGTAACTGGAACTGTGTGCATTTCTCAACCTTGACACTTGCTCTGCAAATTTTATATATGCATCAGAAGTTAACCGACCTCTTGCTTAAATATTTACCAAAAGAAGGTTGGTTGTTGGCTTTATTAATGAATGTTACCTCTTCACATTCTATTTTAAACATGATACGTAATTGTAATATTTATTATGGGTTATCCACACGTTTTCGGTTTTACCACCCATAATGCTCCTACAATCAATTTCATTTATGCATATATTAAATGCATTTGGTCAATTGGAGCCATTTAATAGTTAACCCAACTGCCTAATTGCATTAATGTTCCATTTGGGTTGAGTGCAAATCCAGCTTGAGATTGCCATGTTCAGAATAATTGACCACCGATGTGATGCCCTCATAAATTCAATGTAAATAGAAGTTGGAAGGTTGATGAATAATTAATGAATTTTAAAATTTGTATAATTTCAGTAGTTGGTCAATTTACAAAGAAATATAGCAGTTTGGCATCAATAAAAGGTGCAAGACCTATACTTGAATTTTTTTCCTAATACAAAGAAATATATATGTGGGATTTCAACGAAGATATTTAAATATATAAGATTTTCAATACAATGACCCTGAGGCAGCAGACCAATATTATATTAAATAGTACTAAGCAAAACAAGGACAATCCATACACAAGTTTTATGTTCAACATCTCCACATCCTACATATAAATAGTTGTCCCCACAAACTAGCAAAAATATCATTTACGTTTGTTCGAATCCAACATAGCATATTAAAAACAATTAAGTTATGTTAAAAGTTGGGGATCATAATGATATTGTACTTAAAATTAACAATAGATAGGGAAATACTTGACTTGGCGGTGGCCCAATCCACTTAAATCTTCCCTGCACACATCATTCTAACCATGAGTGCTTTGTTTTCATCTGATAAGTTGAAAAACAGATCCAGGTCAGTTGTGTCACTACAGAGTTGTTTAGCCACAACAATCTTGTCTTCAGCAGAGATACCCAGTATAACGCTTAACGCATCGAACACCAATTTGCGGGATGTAGATGCATCTTGTTCGAATCCAATTCGCTTTGCTAGATCACCCAACCGTGCTTCTATTTTCTCAACAAAAGTATTACAAAAATCAATAAAGCGCTCTTCCAGATCACCTCGTGGTTTTCTTTTTTTGGATGACTTTGTCTTTTTTGTTGCACTACTTTCAACACGGAATGTCGATGCGTTATCTGCTTCTTCATCATCAATGGGAGTTTGGGGGGTCTCGTTGCGAGGTGTATTATTATTGTTATCTTGAGGAGCTCCATTGAGTATATCTTGTATGACATTATGGAATGTCTCGGCATTTTCACCAGTTGCCCTATCTTTTCCAAAAATCTCGCACCAATCTTTATAATAAGGCCATGACTTGTATCGCATGGTCTTAGCATTAACATCCATCTATAAACATATAATGAAATTAAATCAATTTAGCAAATTATGAGGTTCAGATTTTTAGAATATAAATAGAGAGAATGAATACATTGTTTGTTATTACCTTAATATAGTCGTTCCATTTTTGTTCGTCCTTCACAATCAAAGTATTTGCAGAATCATTCCATGCAAAACCCAAACGTGCCAACATAGAACTCAATGACCCATAGTTCAACTTCCACACATGAATCTTAGAATTAATGTGTGGCATCGCCTTCAAGTCTGTACCTGGGAAAGCTTTCGCCATTTACTGCTCCAACATGACTTGATATCCAGATTTGAACCCATTGTCGCACTTCCAACCTCGAACCACAATTTCCTTCAATGTGTGCAATAGGACATACTCTTCTTCTGTTGTCCAACTACGCCTATTGTGGGTGGTTTTGCGCATGTTACCATTCCGCGGAACACTGCCTGAAGACTCCATTTACCCTGAACATAAACCATAAAATTCTGAAATTGCCTAGAAATAGTTAACAATTCATAAGCTTTGCAATATTCATAAATTCAGCTAATGAGATACATAACATTCAATAACTTTGCAATATTCTGAATCTGCCCCATATATAATGCACATTAGCTAAGTATTGTTCTATTATGAAATTGCCCCTGAAATACTTGACATTACATAAAATTAACAATTCAAAGATAATTCACAGAAATATCTAAAAAATTGTCCACAGCTAAAAACCTTACAATATTTGAACAGTTGTCTAAAATTCTGAAATGAACATAATATCTCAAACACACATAAATTAAAATTGCCAAATTTAAGTGTACAACTAACATAACCATACAAAGGTAGCACACAATAAAACATTATACAGTTGTACATTAATATTTAAATCCCTAGTTCATCAACCCCTCCATTCATTATACATGGACATCGCTAGATTATCCCGCCAATCAGTCCATATTTGAGAAGACTCCGCTATGTCAACAAAATCCTCCTGCTCATGGTAGTTATGGTCATCACTCATTTTAAATTCAGGAACTTTTTCTTCCATAGGATCAACAACCATTGTAGTCCATATAAAGTTATGGAGTAAGGCACATGCCATGATAATGCGATTTTGTGTCTTAATTGGATAAAAAGTGTTGCTTTTAAGAATAGCCCACCGTGCCTTCAAAATCCTAAAAGATCTTTTAATCATGTTTTGTGCTTTCGCATGCCTTAGATTGAATAACTCTCTATAGTTTTGAGGTGCTCTTGACCCGATACCCTATTCATCAAGATGGTACCTAACACCTCTATATGGAGCTAAAAAAACTAGGACCGTTGGTGTACCCACAAACACATAAATAGTATGTTCCTGAAATGTGTTAATAAGAGAAAGGCATTATTAAACTTTTAATGGTGTGTTGGTTTGATTAATATTATGTGTAACTGTAAATATGTATCAATGAACATACTTACCAGTAGGCACTTTTAGACCATCAGGTCTAGTGATATCATCACGTAAAACCCGACTATCCGTTGCGGATCCCTCCCATCCAGACAAAATGAAGGTATAATTCATTGACTGGTTACAAACACCAAAGACGTTGTGTGCCTTGTCAATTTGAGAAACCCGGGCATCAATATAGGTCCCATCCAAAGCTCCTAAACAACCCTAAGGAAATTTAGAATGAATAAAATAAAGAAGTACTCATTGTATTTGTGAAACACACTTTAACATTTACTCATGTTTGTAGGAATTGATACAAGCTACAATATGACAAACTACCTTAAACCATTTCCAAGTTTGATATGTGCAGTTATCATCCACAGGTTGCGGTTCACACAATAATATATTATGGAATCTCAACACAACATGGAGAACCCAATTGAAATGTTTGCTAATCGTATATCTTGATCTCTTGAAGTCAAACTTGACTACAATGTTTTTTTGTGATGTGCCAGAATAGAAATGAAAATTGCTACTTGTTCACTAATTTGAACGTGTCTCATTCGTTGTAACCCTGCAGTAGTCTCAAGAAGTAAACAAAGCCTAGCAAACACATTTCTGTCCATTTGTAGTTGTTGTATACAATTCGTATTACTAATGTCAATGAGTTTTTCCATATGCTCAATTGACGGTGTAAACGGGAAAGCATCCGATATGGAGCATGACCAACTCTTGCTCTACGCCGACGACATCTTAACATGAAACGTCTTTGAAAAAAACTCACAAGGAGCAAGAAAAATTTCATTAATGTAATTATTTCTTCAATTATGACAATCACGTGAATCTCTTCCTCGTCCATCTATAGTTTTCAATGGGGAATGAAAAAATAACATAAGTCCACACAATCATACATCAGGGAATGGTTCGTGCTATCGAAAAAATAGAACCACAATCATCTTTGCATTAAATTGTAATGATTACAAAATATGATCAATCAAAAATTAATATTACAACAGACATAAAGTTCCCATTTCGTATAATCATTTTCACATAAACCCTAACTCCTAACTAAGGGCTCAATAGTTACAATGGGAAGCAAAATGAGAGAATGGAACAGAAATTACCTCAATTCTGGAAGGATGCGCAAGAAGTAAAGTGCATATTGTTGGTTTATCAGTTCCCAATCCAATTCCAGACACCAAAAGAGCAGCATATAACAAAAACAAAGGTAAAAATTAACAATAAAAGCCGCCACTTAGGCAATATAACCATTCACACAAATATAAGTAATTACGTAGAATAAAATCATAAAATTTTATACCTTGTCGAAACCGAAAATCACCTCTGCGTTTTTTGTTCTTCAACTTCTGAAAAATTGAAATCAATTGGTTTAATTCATAACTTTGTGATCACAAATTGAGATGGTTTATATGTATTACGAAAATACCAACAAATATGTAAACAATGTAGAGAAAGTCGGGTAGAAGAGATTACCTTCGTCTTCGTGAATTTGGGAATCGCAGCTTGGGTTCTTTCTCTGAATTATTGATATGTCGTATTTCAGTATATAGGATAGTATTTCAATTTTGAAGTGAACGAGGGATAATTTGGTATTTTTGTAAGGAAATTTGAGGGCAAAAATGTCTTTTCGTGTGGTGGTATAAGTGAGCACAATATTATACCAAGTGAGGGGGGCGGGGTGTTATAAATAATAAATTGGAGCCATGATTTAGTAATGGGACTGCTTTTTTTTAATGGGCTCTTAACATGAATGGCAAACAAGATATAAATGGGTATATACTACCTTTTCATGCCTTATACCAGATCCCAAATGAATCCTAAGTAGGTAAATATGGTAATGGAGGGTCCCACATATATATTTGGATAAAAAAAAATGAGAATAGTGATTGATGAGTGATGTAGGTAGTTTATAGGGTTGAGAATTAGAATTACAGGTTTGAGATATTGTTTTATGTGAAAATTGAAAAGTGGAAATGATGATTTCCATTGGAAATTTATATACAAACATGATTAGATTTCTATGAATAGTTGGAAATTGGAAATGGGGCCTTAGAAACATAAACAAACAAGGCTTTAAAATTTGTTTTATAAGAGCTGTCAACATAATCTTATGGGATAATTACAAAAAGCCCCCTAACATTTGAGCTAATTACCAAAAAAAAAGACATTTTCAAAACGTACAAAAAAAAACTTAAAAATATTATTAAAAAGAAAAATGTAGTGCACCGCTTACAAACCAAGCAGCTAGCTTTAAAATAGTGGTCTCGTTAAAACCTATCAAAGTAAAACCCAATGGGAAAAACTTTTGATAGGAAAAAGAATACCTCATAAAAGAAACAACAAAAATAATTTAAAATCGCAATCTAAATGATGGACGTCTATTTCTAGAGGATTTTTGAATGACATTGTAATGTTTTTTTTTTTTGCATGTGCTTGAGTATCATCCTGATGGTCTGATGTATCCTGTGAAATGTCGGCCCAGGACCCTCTAGCCACAATTGCTACAGCCTTAATTGCTTCTGACGAATCACATGAGTGAATGACAATATGAGTAGTTGAGGACATGGACGAATCCTGGATTTTTTTATAATTGGGGCACATAATAAATACACTTATAAATTATATCAAAAATAATTAGTAGGATCAAGATTGGGGTAAGTTCAAGAATGGCCATTTTCCAAGTTTCAGTTACAAGAATGGCCTTCATTATTAAAAGAGTTCAAATATTCACTGAAGTTTCCATTATACCCTTTATAACAAATAAGGAAACATGATTAAATTCGTCCCAGATATCACAGAATATGAACACTTTCAATTTCTATCACCTATTTCATTCGTGGCATTGTTACACCTACTTAGATCCAGTCTCCATTCGGAGGTTTTAAAAAGATCATGTCAGGTTTCCAACCGATAAACTTAATAGGTTATAGAATTAAAAGATGTTTGATTCTGTGTTATCAGTTCCAAACTAAGGTTTACAGGTGAAAATGGAAATAGTCCATTACGACCATATCAGGCCCAACATGCTTCCGTAAAATTAATAAATCCTTAAAATTCATACCTCTTTTGACCAAACAAAGACCGAGTTAAGTGGTTCGCAACGTCACCAAATCGGAAAATTATCGCCCCGGATCGTTTAACAAATAGCTCCTCACTGTTCAACCTCACCCTCGGGGAAGATGATCGCAAGTTATCCACTCCTTCGTCCTCGCTCAAAGATGACGCCTTGGTTCGTTTCCTACTCCAAGGCGTAAAAGTAATTCTTCAAAGGGATGAATCAATAGTACATTATGAACACATGTTGAACAAACAGTCTTTATTTTATTAAGAACTTAAAGAAAAAATTATTACATCAGTAATCTCCTTTTGGGAGGAGAAAACCTATTTAGCCTCTCATAAAGGCTATCACACTCTTGTACATAAAATTAAAAACTAAAACTGAAAACTGAAAACACTCTCTGAAATTCTAAACACTCAATAATATTACAGAAGAAATTTTATTGTAGAAGACTAAGGGAAATATTCGATGCCTTTAGCCTTCTGAAAACTCTTGTTTATATAGAGGAATGGGCTGCCTCTATTTCTTGGATTCTTTATCCACTTGCTGAAAGTTAGTGGATGCTTTCCTATCTTCACATGGCTTGGGACCTACATTATGCGGTATCCAAGGCAAGTTGATAAGGCTCCAAAGCCAATCGACTGCTTTTTCCGTCTTTTAGCTAGATGGAATCTTATGACGTCATTGCTTACGTCATTGACTTGAATTATCAGCATCTTGATGAGTTGGATGCCAATTACTAGATCTGACCCACCTTTTGTCTCTTTGTTGAGTGGGTTATCCTTGAATCACATGTCTCCTTTAACTTTGTCGGGGAATTGTGGTCCCCGAAACTTTGGATACTTCTGTGACTTTTCTTCTCCGTCGCCGGGTCTTCTCCGATCGACTTTTGGCCAGAATCCTTTGCCAAATTCCGGTTCCTTCTGGTTTTGACATTCGGGACAGACCCGAAGTTCCCAATGGCCTATGTGAGCCATATTGCAATATTTCCGGCGAGTTTCTTTACTCTCCGGCAGCTTTTTTCCCACAGAAGATTTCTTTTCTTTTCGAATAGGTCTTCTGCGAATCTTGTAGTTTTTCCTGTCATAGTATTCAACAGGAATGATCCGTTCACTGAATTTTGGTAAAACTTGAACGGAAACTTGACTTTGTCCATCTCAGTGAGACAGACCCACAATCCCCATGCCCTTCTTGTAGTAATCTGATCTTCGGTGAAGGTCATGGCCAATTGTACTTCTTCTGAACTAGCCTCCTTGATATTTTTGAAGGCTCTTTCATCTGGTCGCCGAAGCCTGATGTAATGGAAGGCTTCATGTCCACCTTTCCGACGGGCTCTGTGCTGCACTTATGAAATACATCTCCAATGTATCCCCTCGTTTTAGGTTGTCATTGTTGGACCAAAGACACTCGTAATCGCTTCCTCGGATCCATTTTGGTAATTTTGTGATCTCCGGGAAGCCTGGTGAAGTAGTATAGATCGAGGCCAAAGCCCCAAACTCGTACCACCTCTTCACTTCTTCAGGGCTGGAGTTTGGTAACATCCAAACCCTTGGATATTTTCCAGAAATATCAATCTTTATTTTTTCTGGAGATATCCCTTGCCTGGTAATCAGTTTCTCCCAATTCGCCTGGTATTCCTGCCAAGAAGAAGAAATTTTAATCTCGTTAATATCAACCTTAGAAGTGCCCATCATAGGCCTAAGATTGATCTCTTCGTCCTTTCTTGTTAGGAATTTTATTGTTTAGATTTTGATGAATGCCATGTAAAACTTAGAATAGAAAGTTGGCACCTCAATTCTTCTTTGTAAAATGTATTGTAACAATTAGAGCCGCTGCCAAGTGAGTTAAGTCGCCTACGCCCAACATGCAAGAAGACAATCAAGACATGAAGGAAAACTCTGTGAGAGACAGTGAGTACGGCAAAGAAAGCAGGGAACTCGATGAAGAAGCGGTGAGATGCGGTGAGTGGAACATCAGTCAAGTCAACTCAAGAGAAGCCAAGTCTTAAGGAAGTGACATGAGAAGAGTCATCCAATGATTGGAAGGTGACTCTAAGTCACCTGGGAAAGCAAGGAAATGCGGTCAAGTCGAGATAATCAGAAAAGAACCGTTGCACGAGTAAATCAAGAGATTTACTTAAATAAGTAATATCTCCATACCACCTTTCTTGGAGTGCTCAGTCCTGAAGCGTGCAAAAGAAATGAACCAATGGGAAGCACTACACCATGTCGAACTCAAAAGGTGATAAAACAATTCATACGAGGAAATAGCAATTCCAAGAAGCGCAAGCCAACGATCGCAAAGTGACTTTCAAAAATGAACCTATCTCTTCAACGGGCAAATTTTTGAAAGTTCACTATAAAAGGCCGAGGAGTTTGTTTGAGAAGAAGGATGAATGACACACACGTGAGATATACAAGCTTATCAAACCGGAAACATTCTCAATCCTCAAGCCTACATCTCAAGTACATCAATCCAACACTTACCTGTGAAGGAAAGAGAACTTCAATCAGTTGAAGAGGAAAATATGAAAACAAGGGGTCTACATTCCGGGAAGGATTGTAGAAAGGTTCAAGCGTGAACCAAGTCTTAAGCTTTTGGAGGGCTTCGTGATCAAATCCAAAGTGCTTGAGCAAGTGAGTCAGTAGTAGCAAGGCAAAGCGTTGCCCGTGAAGAAGCCGAGTCGCACGAGAAGCCGGTGAGTGATCAAGGCGTCTCGATGAGTCCCAAAGGATCAAGTCGGTTGTTGTGATCAAGACTTGTATCTGGATTACCACTTTGTAAACCGATCATTACCTAGTGGATTCCTCCAGGAGTTGGAGAAGAGAGGAGTAGAAGAATTACCCCATCTTGAACCTCTATAAAAATTTTATTGTGTCATTTACATTTCAAAGACTTAAATTCTCGCACTTTTAATCGCTTATATCTGTTGATAAATTTGCTATCCATTTGATAATTTATAAGTACTAAATCAAGTGTAAAATCTTGCTTAATCAAACATAAGGGTGTTAAGTCTTCCAATGAAAACAAAACCACAGTTGAGTCAAATTATAGCCGGTGAGTTACTCTATTAAAACTCGGTGAGTGAAATGTTGAGAGATTAACTCTCTTGAGTGACTAATTCGATCATTGTCCATCAAGGACAACGGTTTGTGTAGAACTCAGTAGATTTAAAAGGACTAAATCGAAAATTTGGTAAGGTTTATTCAACCCCCCTTCTAAACCTTACACTTACACCCCTTGGGACCTACAAGTGGTATCGGAGCGGTTGGTTCATTGAACCCTCCGTGATCGGTTAGTTCTTGAACTAGATCTCCAAACTTTTCAAAGTCCGCTTTAGTACTTAAACTTTCAAAACTCTTTTCTATCATTAAAAGTTATTATCATGGAAGCAAATCTAACACGCATCCCTATGTTCACTATTGAAGAATTTGACGATTGGAAAATTCGTATGCAGCTCATCTATCAACATTACATGATGAGATGTGGATAGTGATAGAAGATGGGCCTCTGCAAATATTAAAGGTGAACATTTGTCACGAAGAGTTGCGGTGAAGGAGAAGAGATCTTTGCTCCCGGACGGTCATGGTTGAAAAACCAAGAAGCGAGTGGACAAATGATGAAAGAAAAAGGTACAACCTGGACAATGTAGCCAAGGACATCCTGTACAAAACCTTAGACAAAGCCATGTTCAATAAAGTCAAATCTTGCAAAACGGCTATGGAAATGGGGACAAGTTGACTTTGATTTGTGAAGGTTGAGAGCAAATCAAAGAAAACAAATTATCGGTGTAGGTTTGTCTGAAGTTTGAAAATTTCAAAATGGTCTCAGGAGAGAACCTGGATCAACTGGATGCTCGGTTTACGAAATCACAAATGAGCTGTCTACACTTGGAAAGGAATATACACATAAGGAAATGTGTATGAAAATCCTAAAAAGTCTTCAAATTGAATGGGAAATGAAGGTCATGGCACCGAGACATTCCATGGACCTATCAAAGACATCCAACCATGAGTTATTCTCGGACCTCAAAGCCTATGAGTTTGAGTGAGAAGAAAGGACGAGGAAGAGACAGTTGTACCCAAAACAATTTTGCTCTAATTGTTAAAGATGGGAAGAGAGTTGAGGTCAAAGAAGCCATTGACCCGAAGAAATAGCCACGATGGTTAAAAGATTCAACAAGTTCTTTAATAAGAACTACAAGAGAGGAAAGGGTGAATCTTCCAGAAGACACTCGGCTCCTCAAAATCAAGGGAAGACAGGCCAACCAAGAGATCGGATCATCAAAAAGTTGAATATCAAAGGGCCGACAACTCAAGAATGGAAAGAGTGATCAAAAGGCTGAATATCTATGTTGGGCTGAGACAACCAGGTCACTATGCCATTGATTGCTCATATCTTGTAGTCGGCAAGTACAAAGATGAAGAAGAAAGAAAAGTCTTGAGAGAAAGAAGACAAGAAAAGAAAAAGGCAATGATGGCTACAGAGATCTTTGAGAGACAGCCAAGTCAAGAGAGACAGTGACTCGAGAGCAAATGATGGCGACTACTCAAGTGACTCGAAGAAGAAGCCTTGATCGCTTGATGGCCAAAGAACAAGATCAAGAAGATGAGGTACAATCTAACTCAACAAGCTCGGACACTAGTGATAGTGATTTGTGACACACACACTTCATCACCTACAGATCTTTATGATTCATTAGGCAAAATGATGAAAGATTTTGAGCACATTAAATCCTCACACACACTATTGAATGAGGAAAACTTGACCTACTCAAAAGTCAAAACTCACGGTGACCAAGGAGCCGAGTACTCTAAGTCAAATAGTTGTTGAAAATAAAAGCTTAAAGGTGAAAATGCTAAATTAGTAGCGAGAAATTCTTTGCTATAGAAAAGAGGGAGAATGACCTCAAGAATGTTATTGCCTCATTCACTAAGGCATCTAAATCATTGGATGATCTTATTATGAGTCAAAAAGAATGTGGAGACAAGGCAGGACTTAGGATTGATTCCTCTATGCTATGTCAAACCTCAAGAGTAATTTTGGAAAAAGGATCTTCAAGTCATGAAGAATCAAAGATCCAAAACTCTAAATGTTGCACACACATTCACTCCAAAGCACAATACTAAGCAAAGCGGCCTTGGTTACAAAGGAAAAGGAAAAAACTTGACTTGAGAGTCTTTGAAAGGATACAGTGAGAAGAGATTCACCGAGTCCTCGGCGGACTCCAAACGAGAAAATACTCAGTAAAGAAGAAGCGAGCTACCAAAAATCCTAAAACTCATAAAAGAAATACATATGATGGGAATGGTAGAAAATATCCAAGCCAAGTGATTGGAATAATGTGAACTATCAAAGATAGACTTATGGAATATAAGCCCAAATGGCAAAGGCCAGAACTCAAAGAAAGGCCATTCCAAAAGTATAAGAGCTTTCATCAAAGACACTTATGCACCTAGGCACTACACTCAAAGACACCACAATTACCCAAGAAAGGCAATTGCTAAAACAAATATGCGGGGCATACTGACAAAAGAGACAGTTGTATGAACTAGACTTCCCCAAGCAATTTGCAGGATTAATTATGATTATGGCAGCGATAGATGGCAACCTCTTGAAAGTCAAATCATTTGGCTATAGGTTGGTTGGATCATCTTATAATTCTAACCCCTCGGGAATGACAAGCATGGGTACCTAAAACTTAATTTCCTTGATTGGGGCTCAAGGAGCAGTGAAGTGCCAAGGAACCTGGTACATGGATAGTGGTTGTTCCGGACATATGACAGAAATAAGAGAAATCGTCAAAATTCAAGGAAGTCAAAGGAGCCAAAGTCATATTTGGAGGAAATGAAGCTCTGGTGAAATAAGAGGCATTGGATCCATCAAGAGGAATGGTTTAGAAATCACGGATGTTGCATATGTTGAAGGACTAAACTTCAATTTACTAAGCATCGATCAACTTTGTGACAAGGGCTACAATGTTGGATTCAACATGGGCATATGCCAAATCAAAGACATTGAATCAAATGAAGTGGTGCTGCAAGGATACGAGGCAGAAAAATATGTATGTAGTGGATTGGTCAACCGCAACACCTAGCACCTATCTACTTGCAAAGAGCACATTTGAATCAAGTTGGGCGGGCACAAAAAGTTGAGTCATCGAATTTCAAAACGATCAACAAACTTGCAAGAAGTCATCTTGTGGAAGGACTTCCGGACTCGTTATCAAGAAGGAGAGTATATTTGACGCATGTCGAAGGAAAACAAATCAAGTCATCATTCAAAGAAAAGACATGCCCATCCTCAACAAGAATATTGCATCTACTCCATATGGATCTATTTGGCCAAAGTGGAACCGGCCCAAAGATAAGTGGAAAGAAATACACCTTGGTGGTAGTAGATGACTACTCAAGATATACATGGACAATATTCATGTGCAAGAAGAAAGAAACTCTACAAAAACTACCACACGGTGATGAAGAGGATTCAAAATGAGAAGAGTCAAACCATTATCAAAATAAGATCGGATAGAGGAACCGAGTTTGTCAATGGAATAATAACTTCGATTGTATTGAGAATGGTATTGGCCATGAACTATCGGCCACAAGGACTCCACAATGAGAATGGAGTTGCGAGAAAGAAGGAATAGAACTCTCAAAAAGCGGCAAGGACCATGTTAGTCGAAGCGAGTTACCAAAAAGATTTTGGGTGAAGCAATCAACACGACTTGCTACACCCAAAACAGATGTATGATAAATAGACGGTGACAAAGACTCCTATGAAATGGATTTGGAAGAAAACCAAATGTTGCATATTTCAAGATATTTGGATGCAAATGCTTCATCCACAACAATGGCAAAGACAACCTAAAGGCTTTTGATGCTAAAGCGATGAAGGTATCTTCTTAGGATACTCAACAAAGCAAAGCCTCTGAGAATACTCAACAAAAGAACTATGGTTCTGAGAAGAATCCATTCATGTAGTATTCGATGAGGCAAATGTAAATGGAGAAGACATTGAAGAGTCACTAATAAGTGAAACATCCAACCATCGAGAAGAGTCCTATCAAGTCAAGTGGGATTATCAATTGAGAAGAAGATGAGATAGTGAATCTCAAAAGCGGTGGAAAATATATGCGGTGAGTGACCACGAGAGAAGCGACCCACAAAGAACAACGGTAGTGCAAGTCGATCAATCGGCTAACTTACTCCAACTTTGACGTAAGATGTCCGAGAGACCATCCACGAGAACTTGTCATTGGAGATATAAGAGAAGGTGTCAAGACAAGATCGAACTCAACAAGAAGCAATGTTCACATGCTTCATTTCGCAAATAGAGCCCAAAGATGTGTCACAAGCATTGGATGACACACATTGGATTCAAATTTATGCAAGAAGAGTGAATCGAGTTTGAGAGAAATAAAGTATGGGAATTAGTGCAAAGACCCATACATCAAAATGTCATTGGAACAAATGGGTGTTGAAATAAAATGAACGAGGAAGGATCTGTGGTAAGAAACAAAGCAAGATTGGTAGCCAAAGGATATTGCCAAAGAAGGAATAGATTTTGATGAAACATTTGCTCTGTAGCAAGATTGGAAGCTATAAGGATGTTTTCGGCCTATGTAGCTCACAAGAACTTCATTGTATATCAAATGGATGTAAAAAGTGCATTCCTAAATGGCTTATTGGAAGAAGAAGTGTATGTTGAACAGCCTCCGGATTTGAGCAAAAGACTACAGGAGACAAGGTATACAAACTCAAGAAAGCCTTGTATGGATTGAAACAGGCACCCGAGCATGGTATGATACCTGTCACAATTCTGGTGAAAATGGATTCACAAAAGGAAAAGTAGATAGAACACTTTTCGAATTCAAGACAAGAAGAGTATCTTGCTTGTTCAAATATATGTGGATGACATCATTTTTGGATCCACTAACAAAGATTTTGTGTGAAAAATTCTCAAACCTCATGCAAAGTAAATTGGAAATGAGCATGATGGGAGAGCCGACATTCTTCCTTGGACTTCAAGTGAAAAGTGAAGGATGGAACCTTCATAAGTCAAACAAAATACACGAGAGATTTAATGAAGAAATTTGGTATGGAGGAGAAGTCTTACAGTAAAAATACCAATGAACACATCATCAAAATGGACATGGATGCGGATGGCAAGCTTTGTAGATCAAACAAGATCTGAGCACTTATTGGATCACTTTGCTCTATCTCACAAAGAAGTGCTAGACATCACCTTTCTTTGTAGGTGTATGTGCAAGATTTCAATCTGCTCCAAAAGAGAGTCATATGACAAAGAAACTAAGAGAATATTGAGATACTTGAAAGGAAGCCAAGAAGTAGGCTATGGTATCGAAGGAAGGTGGATTCAAGCTAATTGGCTATTGATTCCTGACTATCTTTGGATGCAGAGTGGACGGGAAGAGCACTTCGGGCACATGTCAAATGCTAGGAAACAGACTAATTTCTGGTTTAGCAAGAAGCAAAACTCAATAGCCACCTCTACAAAATTGGTGAGGCAGAATACATAGGCTGCGGGCGTTTGTTGTGCCCAAATCTATGGATGAGACAAGTGAGAGAGACTATGAAGTTGAAGAAAAAGAAATTCCAATCATGTGTGATAAACAAGTGCCATTGCAATCACTCAAAATCTGTGTTGCACTCAAGAACAAAACATATTGATGTCGAGATATCATTTCATAAGAGATCATGTTGAAAAGAAGGACATTATCTTGGAATATATCTCAATCGACAAACAACTAGTGACATCTTCACAAAACCATTATGTGAGTCAAGATTTGAAGAACTCAAGCATGAGTTGGGGTTAATTGGAAGTGACATTGGACGAATCAAAGAAGAGAATTAGAACAGAAAAGGAGTGAAAAAGAGTGAAAATAAAAATCATTTCAAGAATCATCGATTTGTATTGGAAAGACTGACTACACCAGAAATCGGTGATAGTGAGTCACTAAGAGAAGCTGCCGAGGAGTAGAGTTAAATCGGCTAAGAGATAATTTGAACAACTTATGAGATAAGTGACAAAAACGCCACCGTTTTGACTAAGCGGGAATGTTTTAAGGAACACGTCAAAGATAATGATGATGTGTACGGACATAAAGCTGAACACCAAGCCTATGATTGGATATAAATCTTTGCCGCATTAAATACGAGACATGAATCGCTCAATATGCGTGTGAAATCCAAGCCGTTGATTTCGATCACAATTCAAAAACCGTCTGCGCACGTCCTTTCATAAACCATATTTAAACCATTTTTCGTCGTTTCTCTCTCACACTTCTAAAAACTGTTCATCTCATTCTCTCAAAAGCAAAGGCAAAATACCTCGAAACCCTATCGATCTTCAAATCATTTTACGAGTTTTCCTTGAAATTATTCTCGAGAAATGGCACCAACTTATGACTTTACCAAGTTGGGAAAACAAATCCACACCGGTTCAACCGTGGATTTCGACGGAATGGTGAAGCAGGGGTCCGACGACACCCTGGTAAAGAAAATCGCCGAGAAGTTAGAAGCGTCCAGGGCTAAAACCGTTTCTATTTGGAATATCCTATGACCTATGTGGAGGAGGTCGCACAATTCTACGTGAATGCCGAGATTCACGATGAAGGAATCAAGTCATCATTCACGGGAAGGAAGCGGTGACTATCATCGCCAAGGATTTGGTGAATATTGCTCACTACCCGGTGAAGGAGCAAGCGAGATTAAGGAAGCGATGTCAACTTGGGCCGACGCATGGAAAGAGATAGCCAAGTCCAACTTTCTTTGACAAAATAATATACACCGACAAACAAGAGCTGGCTGAAGGAGGATTATCACAAATTGTTGGACATAGTTGCCAAGTGTATCGACATCAAATTTGGCGCTTTGACCAATCTGTCAAAAGGCAAAGTTGATTGTGATGGCTGCAATCATCGAGGAAAAGAAGATAAATGGGCTGAGTTTATCTACTGACTCTGCGAACGTGGGGAACAAGTCCTTCAAAGAAGATGGGTCATTTGGAGGATCCCTTGGATATGGGCTAGTGATTGGCCGGCTATTGGAGGTGAAAGGAGTCCCTCTTAGACATGGGAAGGCTTTCCATGTTAACAAGAGGATGTTGAGCTAATCTCTCTGGTGCTCGAAGCGAGCTTACGCCAAGAGAGGCGACACGGTGAGGGGAATCGGTGACCCGAAGATCTGTTCTTCTCTCTCGGTCAAGAAGAAAGTTTGCCCTGCGGTGCCGCCAAAAGATCACGCCCCTGCGTGAAAAGAAAACAAACATGCTCCGCCAATGCAAAGAGTCTGCCTGCCCAAAGAAAGTGTCACCCGCCCCTGCGTGCGGCGGTCGAGAAGGACTCCCAAATACCTTCTCCGATCGTCAAAAGGAGGAGAACTGACAAGCTAGACGGCCGGCTCCTCGAAACAAACACAAGCACAGGCCCCGGCCGCCCAAGACTCGGAGGACACCGCCTCGAACCAGAAATTCCCCGGTACAAACCAGGAGACGAAGAAGACTCGTAAAGCAATCCGAACAGGAGAAACCCGGTGAGTCGGTTACTCGGCTAGCACATATACTGAGACTACCTTGGAGAAGTAGAGTCTCCGGATGTAATTGATGAAACGACCAAGTCTGCTTTGAAGGTGATCGGCCAGAGGCAACCCAAGACACATTTGTAGCTCACACAATTTGAAGCACAAGAAGAACCAGCCCAAGCAGCGGATAGTGATGTTATGATCCTATCTCCACCTTACCCGGACATCCAAAATCGTCTGCGTGAGTGGAGAAAATGGAAGTTGAGCAAGTCGAGGAACAGTTCCAACGGCTGAATTCATAGAAGAAGAAGAGGAAGCTGCTAAATTTCCTTGGATTAACTCTTTGTGCTCCGACTGACGGATGAAGACAAGCGCATAGACATTCTGCAGATATACAAGGACAAGGAGAGAGAAAAGCAAGTGAAGAAGCGAAGCACGTGAGAAGGCAAGCATCCGCCCTATCTCCGGCACCACGCAGAACACACACATCCTCTTCTTGATGTCTTCTCCGAAAGTGACGAGGAACGAGAGAATCTTTGCGCCCTGAGAAGAGTTGCAAATGCAGCAAGCATTGCACGAATCAAGAATCCTTCACGAGCAACGATTAATGGAGGGACCAGGAGAGTCCTCCGGATCACGGCCGAAATCGATCCAATGGGAGTGGTTTGCAAATAGCCACTTTTGTTGTTGCCGCTACCACTTTGACTCACTCGAGAAGAAAGCAATAAGGAGATGGCGATGAAACCGGGATAGTGGGGACCCCGGTCGAGCCAACCCCTATTGAAGGTGTGCTACCACCTGCCCCAACGGCCGAGCAATCAATCGGAACAACCGGGAGCTTGGAGACGAGTGACCCCATTCAAGTCACTCTCGGTGGTGCGCGCCGGTGGGAAACTCCTTCCACTGCGGCAAGGTCGGAGGATCTGCGAGATGACTCCACAAAGAATGCAGGAGGCGAAGTAGAGAAAACTCACACACAAGAAGAACGACAAGTTGCCATCAACGAAGCTCAAGCGATTGAGGCTGTCTCGGTGAGGTGACAAACTCACGAAGGCTAATGACACCGATGATGCGGTCGAGGCACGCAGGAAGGAACAGCAGGAGTTAACACTGCGGGCGAAGAAAGTGCAATCCATGGAGTTAAGACTCAATGGATGCCATTGTAGAAGACCCAAGGCAGTGAATCTTGTCGAAAGGGAGGACAAGCCTCGCGGCGGTAGAGAGCTCTGGAGGAAATGAAGGCCCGGGAGGTTGAGACTTCCGGGGTAACACAGTGAAGTAGAGAACATCCCTCCTGGTATCATCGACCCATCGAGAAGGAGATCAGCGCACTTCATGACTCCCAGGACAACCCGATGTTACTTTTCCGGGATCGGAAGGCGAAGAAGAAGCTGAGTCATCCCCATGACAAATCCAAAAGACTCAGTGCGGATGTTCCAAGCACGAGCAAGTCGATCCCAAGACTACTCGTCAAACCTTTAATTTTGATGATGAGCCACCTATGGAAATCTCATCATCGTCCGATGACGCTTCGATAAGGCCGAGGACGTCATCTGAAATGGAGAAATCGGTGAGACCAGACTCAAGGCATTAAAGTGAGGCTCGGCCAACCGAGGGGTCAGCACTGTGAGAACCCAGTGAACAAGAGACCACCGCTCTCCGGGCTCCTCAAGCTGCGGCGCAGCAGATCGATTCCTAAAAGAACATCACGCACACCGCTCATCATCGAACAGATCCCGGTTGGCGGTGATGATTCTTTGTAGAATCTTTCCCTTTTTCCTTTGGAGATACGAGAACTCCACGAAGAGTCGAAAATGAACAAGCACGCTATCACAAACCACCTCTGTTCTTCCAATGACACCATTGTTCTAACTATGACTTCGATCTTTGTATGGCCATTAGCACCTTGAGAAGAATTGAAGCTCGAGAAGTGTTCAAGGCACTCTTTCTTTGAGATTGAAAGGATGGAGAGGCATCGGCCTCTTTGGACATGCGATTGGACAACAGAGATGCTACCTTACGGTGACTTAAGAGGCATAACAGTTCGGATAAGGGAATGGTGGCAAAGCAAACAATGCGTGTGGAGCGGTGAGATACTTGAGACAATTGTTCAACAAGCTGCTGGTGTGGAGAGTGAAAAAATGCGATGCAAAGACAAAGCTGAGAGAACACATTGAGCATATGCATGAAGCTCACACTGCCGAGATCAAGCTGCTGCGTGAACAACATACACATGATCTACAGCGTTTGGAAGAACACATGACAAGAAAATTCAGCCTTCTCATGGCTGAGATGAAGCTGATTTCAGCAGAATCCAACGCTACTAGATCTGAATTCCGTGTTGCATACAACGCAGCAGACTTGAAGCAGAACTCAACCATCAGAAGACTCGACTTCATGCTTGCCAGCATGTTCCCTGGGGTTCCTCTATCCTTTGATGATGCCAAAAAGGGGGAAGAGGAATACCTTAAAGCAGCAAAATCTGAAGCCGAAAAGAAAGGAGCAGCTGAGTCGGGAAAATCAGCTGAGGAAGTCCTAAAACAGAAGAAAGGAAAACTTGTTGAGGGGGAAGGATCAGCAGATGTAACATTGATGATTGCACAAACTCCCCAACAAGGTCCTGTCACAGCTGACATTATAAGCAGCAAACTCCCGGTGACTCTGCCACTCCAACACTCTGCTGTATCTATGGCTGAGAAGAGAAAATCAATTGAAGCAGGGATGAAGGAAGTGGAAGGAAGAATGGATGCCAGGGTGATGAACATCTTGAAAGAACATGGAGGCATTCCAGTTGACAGAGACACCTATGCCATCTCAGATGTCGGGACAGAGCCCGCGTTCATCGATGAATTCAAAACGCTCGAATCGGGGATACTTTGCAAATATGTCCATGGCTCAAGCTTGGGACTGTCTTCGGGAAAAGGGTCTCACATTATGTGAAGAAAGCGACAGACAGACAACCGCGATCACTCTGCTGGTCACTCCGCTGGGCACTCAGCTGGGAAAGAAGAAGACTCGATCTGAGATACGCCCAGAGGTAGAGGAAGAAGCGGCAGTGGAGGAAGAAGCTTGGACCTAGGCCTCTGCCCAAGAACATTGAATACGTAGATCCAGGGAAGAAAGGAGGGATCTACTGGGCTGGGCCGGGCTTGATCAAGTGGCAAACTCGGCTATGGCAGGAGAGACAGGAAAGAATAAGAATAGATGAAGCTGCAAAGAAAAGCATATGAGAAGAAAAAGAAGGCAGTTGATGACGAGAAGAATAGAAGAAGAGAAGAAGATCTTGATCAAGATGAAAGAAGGAGACATCGAAGGAGATGAAGTGTTCTTTGTCAACCCTTCGTGTATTTTATCTTGTAAATACATACAATGTAAGTCTTCTCGTAATAAAGCTATAAATTTTCTATTTTGTGAAGACAATTATATACTCGATACACCTTGCTTGATTGTGTTAAGTACAAGAATGATATGATCAATAAAAAGATTGATTCTGCGCATACATTATATGTCAATACACTAATGTATGTATCTTTGTTATTTGCATGATTTAAGTTTTGGCATCATCAAAAAGGGGGAAATTGTTAGGAATTTTATTGTTTAGATTTTGATGAATGCCATGTAAAACTTAGAATAGAAAGTTGGCACCCCAATTCTTTCATTTGTAAAATGTATTGTAACAATTAGAGTGGCCAAGCTGAGTTAAGTCGCCTACGCCCCAACATGCAAGAAGACAATCAAGACATGAAGGAAAACTTGCTGAGAGACAGTGAGTACGGCAAAGAAGAGCATGACAGGAACTCGATGAAGAAGCGGTGAGATGCGGTGAGTGGAACATCGGTCAAGTCAACTCAAGAGAAGCCAAGTCTTAAGTGAAGTGTGGAAGAGTCATCCAATGATTGGAAGTCGACTCTAAGTCACCTGGGGAAAGCAAGGAAATGCGGTCAAGTCGAGATAAGCGTAAAACCAGTTACGTAAATCAAGAGATTTACTTAAACAAGTAATATCTCCATACCACCTTTCTTGGAGTGCTCAGTCCCTGAAGCGTGCAAAAGAAATGAACCAATGGGAAGCACTACACCGTGTCAGAACTCTGAAAAGGTGATAAAACAATTCATACGAGGAAATGGCAATTCCAAGCGCAAGCCAACGATCGCAAAGTGACTTTCAAAAATGAGCCTATCTCTTCAACGGGCAAATTTTTGAAAGTTCACTATAAAAGGCTGAGGAGTTTGTTTGAGAAGAAGGATGAATGACACACACGTGAGATATACAAGCTTATCAAAACTGAAACATTCTCAATCCTCAAGCCTACATCTCGAAGTACATCAATCCAACACTTACCTGTGAAGGAAAGAGAACTTCAATCAGTTGAAGAGGAAAAAAAAAAAGGGGTCTACATTCCGGGAAGGATTGTAGAAAGGTTCAAGGCTGAATCAAGTCTTAAGCTTTTGGAGGGCTTCGTGATCAAATCCAAAGTGCTTGAGAAAGTGATTTTTGTAGTAGCAAAGGCTGCCCTGTGAAGAAGAAGATGAGTAAACGAGAAGCCGGTGAGTGATCAAGGCGTCTCGAACTGAGTCTCAAAGGATCAAGTCATTGTTGTGATCAAGACTTGTATCGGACTGTTACCACTTTGTAAACCGATCATTACCTAGTGGATTCCTCCGGGAGTTGGAGAAGAGAGGAGTAGAAGAATTACCCCATCTTGAACCTCTATAAAAATTTTATTGTGTCATTTACATTTCAAAAAG
This sequence comes from Rehmannia glutinosa, assembly GCA_016081115.2. Classification (NCBI taxonomy): domain Eukaryota; kingdom Viridiplantae; phylum Streptophyta; class Magnoliopsida; order Lamiales; family Orobanchaceae; genus Rehmannia; species Rehmannia glutinosa. Next base: position 69,045,360 of record CM071928.1, read on the forward strand.
ATTTAAATTCTCGCACTTTTAATCGCTTATATCTGTGATAAATTTGCTATCCATTTGATAATTTATAAGTACTAAATCAAGTGTAAAATCTTGCTTAATCAAACATAAGGGTGTTAAGTCTTGGTGAAAAACAAAACCACGAGTTGAGTCAAATTATAGCCAGCAACGGTGAGTTACTCTATTAATACTCGGTGAAATTGAGAGATTAACTCTCTTGAGTGACTAATTCGATTGTCCATCAAGGACACAGTTTGCGTGTGTAGAACTCAGTAGATTTAAAAGGACTAAATCGAAAATTTGGTAAGGTTTATTCAACCCCCTTCTAAACCTTACACTTACACCCCATGGGACCTACATTTACCGGACGTCTTTGGGTTGATGTGATAACTCGGATTTGACTGAGTATCGGTTTTCCTTGGGCCAACATTTCGCCACTTAGGATTTGTCTTTGAAGTCTTGGAATCTCTGCTACTGAGGTTGGGGAGCCCCGCACTCTAAGCGCTCCGTTTGGTTATTAGCGGCCGGAGGAGTGGCCTTGAAATGCCGTTCTCAATCGGGAGTGAGACCCGGACACATGCTTGTATACGATCGATTTACTTTGTCCTGGTCATTTCTTTGTAGTTTCGGCCAAATCGGCATTGATGACCAGGGTATCAAATTCTCGGAGTAGCATTTCATTTTGGTCTCCAAGATGTCTTGAGGCAAGTGAGGATGGAATCAACTTCAATTCCTCCATCTCTTGTTAGAAAATCTGCAAGAACATTTTCATGAGATTTTATAATGACAATATCATAATCATAATATTGACATTGACTTGCCATCTAAGTATCCTAGCTTTTTCCTGGTTTTGATTCAATTTTGTTTTCAGAAAAGCTTTGACACTTGAATTATCAATTTTTAAGATAAACTTTTTAGCCAAGAGAAATAAAGGCCATTTTTGAAAGTCTTTCCGATGCAAAGAATTCTTTCTTGTTGATATGACACCGAAGTTGCTTCTTTGTCTATAAATAGACCGGGCCGCAATATCTGCGCATGGCACTTCTTCGTTTGGTGTAGCTTTAGTAAGCTGCTGCCCACCAATAATCATCGGCATCGTGTAAAGAACAGTTCATCTCCATCTGTGGAATTGCAAGTTTCGGAAGCTTTTTGTAAAACTTTAAGTTGCTTGATTCCTTCTTGATGTTCATTCTCCCATTTGAATACTGCATCTTTTTTAAGCAATGGGTTAAACACCTTCCTGTAATGTGCTAGATTGTTTATAAACATTCCAGCAAAATTGACAACTCCCAGAAAACTCTGAAGTTGTTTCTTATCTTTCAATGTATCTGGAAATCCCTGTATCTTTTCTACAATATGACTTTGTAGGATGATTCCGATTCGTCGATCTCAATTCCTAGGAATTCAACTGTCTTGTTGCAATCACGCTTTCTTCTATAAAAGCACTAATCTTCCTTGTGACAAACATCGAAAATATTTCCAAATGTTTAAGATGCTCCTTTATGTTCTTTGATGCGATCGGAATGTCATCGATATACACGAACATGAAACCGAAGTAATCTTTGAAGAGATTATCCATCTTCCTTTGATATATCTGGGGTGCGTTAGCCAATCCCATAGGCATCACGTTCCAAATATAGTGTCCTTGTGGTGTAGAGAAAGTTGTGAACTTCTTGCTTTCTTCATCGATCTTAATCGGTAAAATCCGGACTTGCAATCGAACTTTGAGAGTATCTTGGCACCTTTGATACTGATTAACGGATGTTCTCTTCTTGGGATATAGTATCCGTCGAACTCCAAAATGTTATTAATTCCTTGTAATTAATAACAAGTCTTCGCTTTCCTCTTTTGATTTCTCCATGGTTTTCGACTAAGAACCCTGGAATCTTTGTATGGAGAAATTCTGGTGAAATTAACTTAAGGTCAAGATGTTTCTTAAGTATCTTTCGCATATCCTCACGATCCTCCTGGTTCATAAGGATTGGTTTGAATCTTACGAACTCGTACTCCTTTCCAGGTTTAACCTTTAAGGAAGCTTTAAGCTCGTTCTTATCCCACCAAGCCAAAGGATCTTCATTGTAATTCCTTTGGATCTTCTTCTTGATATCCTCGAGTGATATTTGTTCCTAAGGGTCACGTCACTCTGTGGATTCTCCATTAGACTCATCCATAATTCCGCAATGGCTTTCCACGGAGTAACTTGTTCTTTCTCCTTGTACTCGAGAATGAATACAAGTTATTATCCCATATCTTCCGATCCTTCCGATTTGGAACCAAATTATCTATAGGATAACAAAGCTTCACCAAATTTCCTTCGATCCGCCATTTTTGGATTGCGAAGTTTGGCTTCATCACCACGCTTGCGAAAAGTAATGGGCATTTTTCGTAAAATGCCTCCCGCGATCTTTGGACAATAATCTTATGATCACTTAATGTTGTGAAAATAAGTCTTCTTGTCTCATTTTCTGTGTAAATCGCTTGAATGTTTGTAGCAAATTATTTCCTAGCAAAACATCTGCACATGTATCATGGAAATAGATTGGTGGCGTTTTCATCTTGTACCACGGGTACCGCCGCGCCTCCGATCATGATTTATTGTTTAATTCCCTGTTAAGGATAAGAATCCTTTTAGAGAAATCTCTTCCTACAATAGCTGGTAAATCTTCTCCAATTTCTTTAGGAAAAATATCCGGCTTTGCAAAGTACATATTCCGCACTGAATCAATATAGGCGGCGAAATACTCGGCCTTGTATTCAAGATATAATATTCCGATAGAAATGTATATGGAGAATGGACTAGTGGTCATCGATTCTATATCTTTTATCAACCACATGTGAACTCCATTCCTTCTTGTAATCTTTCCCAAGGTTTATGATCCTCGAGAAATTCAATTCCCAAAGTATTAATTGTTCAGGATTTTCCCCGCAACCCGTGATAGTAAGCTCAATTTCTCCTATCTTCAGGCTTCCTTTGATATCGTCCAACTATTGGTTGTTGGAGATAATATAGAACATCATAAGGAAAAATATTATCCTTTTTGAGTGATGTCGAATATTACTTCCACTTCTCGCCATCTTCGGGACATTTCGGCTCTCCGCTATTTTGAAAACATCCAGGAATGCATTTGAACTATACTTGGTCTCCTTTCTTCCCAATGGCCTGCTACTCGTCATTCTCGTCTCGTTGGAAAGACATCCTTCTTGGCTCAACTCTAAGACTTGACTTTTGTTGAAGACTGGTTGGTCTTGTATTTTCATATCGATCTCCTTGATAGTTGGAGAGTCAATAATCTGGTAAAACCACCTGGCAAAGTCCTCGAAAATCCTTAGGACTTCAATAAATTCTTTTCTCAAGAATACTTCGAATGATGTGTATTCGAGAGAGCATAGAAATCTTGTATGTGATTGAGTAGGGTATGTTCCTTCTTTCATCAATTTGAGTCTTTTAAAATCTTGATGAAGGGTTAGGACTCGTTGAAATCTCGATCTCCCATTGTATGCAATTCTAGGATAGACATTAAATGCCAATTTTCAAAGATACAAATTTCCTATAACCGCTCCAAGGCATGAATCCTTGAGATTTGAGATTCGCTTATCAAAGATAGCAGATTGAGTGGCGAATATATTCCTTCTTTGAATGTTGCTTTAATAATAACCCTTATGGCTCGATATGGATCCATGAGAGTGTGTTAGCAACTTCTCTCGATTGTGCTTTTGATCTCCTGGACTTCTCGGTAAGGGACCAACCGCATCTCGATCGGAGTTTCTGTAAACTCCATCGAATGGCAAATTCTCCGGTTGTTACTCTGTGGATAATTTGGTGTTTTTACATTCTAAACCCAATCTTATCCAATGCCTTTTCCATTGCTCCAATTGTAAACCCATCATAGATCTGAAGCTTTGGATCTTCCTTCATGATTCTCATAAGAGTTTTATGAGAAACTGTAGTGTGAGAGAGGAATCCTGACATATCCTCCCTGACCGTCTGCTGAAGAATTTCTTCTTCACTCCGATTCTGAGCTGGAGTCACTTCCATCGTCAGAATAGATTTCTTCTTCATAGATGCTTTCATCTGAGGGTATGTCCTCAAATTGATACACTTGTATAAGATCTTGATAGTAGACAGCTTCCTCAATTTCTGGTGTAGCTTCGAACTGTCTGACTCCTCGTTTCTGGTTGTCTAGACAATCAGTTGAGATATGTCCTCTTGCTCCGCATGTCCAGCAATTACAATCTTTGAAACTTTCATTAGCTCTGGTGTGAGCACGCCTGAAAGTTCTTCTTCCTGGATTTTCTTTGGTACTTGCTTGATTTGAACCGATGATGAGGCTCTACTCTGTTTGGTCTTTGGTCTTTGCCCCGATTTATAACCGGGCTTTTTGTTTTGACCAGAACCTTCTAGGTCTCCATGAAGACCGCTTTTTTTATTCGCTTCCTCGGCGGTATGGATGGCTTCGTCCTTCTTTCTTCTTGTGCCGCCTTTTTGGATTTGACCTCCCACAATTGTTGGGATGTCATTATCCACGCAACATAGAGGAACCGCTTTGTTAATTCCTCTTAATCTCTTGTAATTCTGACTGAGCTGTTTGGTAACACCATTGAGATAACTTGGCCTTTAGGAAAGACATTTTTCGGCCACGCGATTTTCTCTTCCGCTCCATCCTTGTATTCCCGATAAACATTTCTCTTGAGGGACTCGGAATCTTGGCAAGAATAGTTGTGCAGCTTCCTTTTCTTCAATCTTGGATATCCACCGGTATTCGGTGAACAACTTGATATATTCGTCAATATGACAAATATCATATAACTCAAGGCTATAGAGGGCTTGTTTATATCTCTTTCTTTTTTCATTCTCTAATCCCTCGAAATAACCTGTGCCGATGAACTGGATTTTGAATAGTTTTGCCATACCATCGACAATTCCTTTAAGTGATTCCCCTGATGTGACCGAACCTTTCGTACTAGCATCGGTCATATCCAGCAATCTTCATCGATCCTTCAAGACTCATTTCAAGGAGTAAAATGAATGAATCCTTTGTAAGATCGAGGGTTCTCTTTGAAATTCTCATAGTTGAAGCCCATTCATCAATTAGAACTTCTCTATTTTTAAAATCGGGGATTTAACATCAACCCATATGGATGTATTGGGTCGAGGTGCGATCTTCCATAAGGCGTCGATAAACATTCGGCCTTCAAGATGGGTTGTCCGGTTCCCGCAAAGTGGGTTTCGACCTCCCCCCCGAAAGTGGATCACTCCCCGGTCGTGAAATCCCCAGCGTGTGGTATCCTCTCGTCCCGAGCTCCATGATTCGAACCTGTACTTTCTTCGATGTTAGGATTAAGCGGTGGCGGTGGTGGTGGAATTGCTCTACCTTGTGGGTCATAGGTAACCAAAGCCGATCCATCACCTGCGTTCATCTTTAAATCTACAATACCCAATCCCGCGAAGGATTCGCCGGTCGTGTAGATCTTTAAGATTCATCTTTTCCATATCCATCTTTTTAATTTTTGATGGATTTTCCTTTGATTAGAGCAATGAGCTTCTCCTCATCTGTCATCTTTCGTATAACTTTGGTTGGTTTCCCTTTTTGGTGTAAATAAGTCTTGTTCCAAAATCTATACGCTTCTTTTCCTCCGGAAGAACTTGGCTGTCCTCCAGTTCTTGACTCGTTTCGAATATCATGAAGGAGTTCAAGAGTTTCTTTCGATATTTCACCATCGTCTCCATCAGTTTGGATCGATGAACTTGTGATGGTAGATGAATATGGCGGTTGCCATAATTCGCACCGTCTTTTGGATTTCTCTAAGATCTTGGAGAACTTAGATTTGTCTGCGGAAGTATCTCGTTCCACTCGGGTACTCCATCGGAATCATTGTTCGATGGGAATTTTCATGAACCGTTTCTTGAAGGTTCATCAAATGAATATATAGTGTCGGTTAAGCATCAGAATCGCTTTAAAATATTCCGCTCGCATTTTGCATTGCCTCGAGGTTTCCCATCGGCTCCTGCTGCTCTTTTTCTTCATGTTGGTATTCCCAATATGAAACTTGGTCAAGGTGTTCTTGTGCATACATCGTCAATATTTGTGATATGTCTGTAAGGGTACATCTCGGACATCGGTCAGGATCCATAATCTCGGAGTAATTTCTCCTCACCAATTGTTAATTACATAAATATAATAAATTTAACTAAAAGTTCTTAATAAACCTAGACTCGACGATACCATTTTACGGCCCCTAAAACCTTTAAAAACCATTAGTTTGCCTTCAACCTTGTATAAGGGGTATTTTGGGGTTTTATCAAATAAAAAGGCTATTTTTGAAACTTTTGAATAAGTGAGGCTATTTTTGAACATGTGCCTTTCAAAGAGGCTATTCTTAATCTTTTCCCATCAAGATTAGTAAAGGCACACTAATTTAATTTTAATCTAATTAATATATAATTTATAAACAATTAACGATAAATAATAAATAGTAAAGTAAACAAAAACAAAAACATATAAAACCATTAGTGGAGCATAGTTTGTTTTTATTTATCTAATTAATATATAATTTTTAAAAATAAAAAATATATAATATAATTATTAAAAAAAAAAGAAAAACTTATGGGGGCATGTGCCCTCATATTAGGAAACGTAGAACCGTGTCTGGTGGAGGAGTTGCCTAACATGATCTTTAAAGTTTCCAATTTGTCTGCATTAACTTAATCTTCTTCATGTGCCATATCTGACCAACGTTTGCGGGTAGCAGTGGCCATAGCCTTGAACCCCTCGGTAGGATCATTGGAGCTGAGAACATAATCATTAAGAGGAAGGCTACTAGAAACCCTTTCCATTGCATTATGTCCATGTTCATCGAAATTTGTTGCAGTCACTGAATCCTCAATAACTATTACGGAAACATGTTGTTGCGGTTGATAAGGAATCATGACTCTGCTGTGTTGCTAGTATTATCTTCCGAAGCCATAATTTGATTATCATTATCAGATTTTTGGTCCAAATTCATATTATGACATGTCACATCATCTCGAATCACACCGAACATCAAAAGAATTCTTAGTATGAATACGTGAAGAAGAAGGTTCGTTCCACCCTCAACACGATCTTGTCGTCTTCTTACTTGCATCCAAGATTTTTTTTGATTCAATGTCCGCCTTGCCCTTAGCGGACAGTTGAACATGATCCAAATTTTCGAATGGTGGAACGCTACCCATTCCACCAACTTGAGATTATTTTTCCTTGCGCCCAATGTACCCCATCTCTTCTCATTGTACCTCAATTTGGATTTGACCAATCGACGATATTTTTTGATAAATATTGCCCAACTATACGACTCAAACTTTGACACGAAGTATTAATATGATACAAATTTTCATAACTAAGTGAAACAAATTGAAGTTCCATGAAGCTTTGTAAAAACCTACCCATTCCATCATAACAAACTCCCTGAAGTAGATTATTTTAATCAAGTTCTTTGCTGGAAAAAACGCGAACAAAATACCCTACCTCAAGGACAATTACAATGAACGTCCATCAATGTGTTGGATAATAATACCAATCGCGCTTAGCAATCTTTATGATCAAAGAATGATCCAAATATTCAATACTTAATTCATAAATACGTACTCAAACTTGTGACAGGAAGTATTAATATGATAAGGATTGAAATTCAAAATCTAATTAGTAATATGAATGGTAATGTATTGAAGTTCCATGAAGCTTTAGTAAAAACAAGATTATTGTCATCCAAATTGCGAAGAGGGCGGAACTATAAGTCGGAAATATCCTCCCCAAGAGGAACCAAATACTAACTATTCAATTTTTCAAACCTCGATCAACTTGGACTTGAGAGCTTCCAATGAAAATGGTTAGCACCCTTTGGTTGCAACAATCGCCCTATCAAAGAGTTACAAGAAAGAGTTCAGGCCCTTGAACACGTTGATGATAAACGATAAGAAGAAGAATCATCCATCGTGGAAAAAAAGAAATTTCCCTTCTTAATCAATGAAACCAATCACTTGAAGGTTAAATGTTTCCAAAGAAAAAGTTGGAATCTTGTTGATGTTGTCATTGAATTTGGAGATCTTAAACCAATAAAAGTAGGTTTTCCACGAAACGGAAGGGTTAGAGGATGAAAGAGGATGAATCAAGAAATACGAATTTATTGAGGAGGTGGTTTGCCGATAATCCATAAGTTTTTAAGTGTAATCCAAACCAAAATTGTTAAGTGGGGCATACAATCTCTTGGATGCATGCATTGAATTTGGAGATCTTAAACCAATAAAAGTAGGTTTTTTAATAATCCAAAGATATCCATAAGTTTTGAAGTGATACTTGTTAAGTGGGGCATACAAGGGGATAACCAAAGATATGGATCACCATGTGGGGGCGATTGGCGCATTCCCATGGTGGCCATTGAGAGGGGACCACCATGGGAAGAGATGATGTTTAGGGAGGCCCTTGGGGAGGGGACCACCTACGAGAAGTTGTAACAACGTTTGGAGGGACCATGGGCATGTTAACCACAAAAGTAGAGGGCTGCAACTTCTTAGGTGATGAAACACAAGGGAGGGCGTCCCTCCCCCCACACACATAGAAGACGAAGTACCATGTGAAGGGGTTGAAGAAATTTTCGGAAAGAGATCGTTGTCATGTGAAAGGCCGGAGAAGCTGACTGGAAAACCAATCTTCATCATCTAAAGTCGACGGCATAGAAGAGAAAAGAGAGCATATTTTTCGATAGAGAAATTTTGAAACTCTAGGATTTCACTCTCGCCTTTTACACATAACACAATTAGGATCTATTAATACCACATGATTCATTATATTCAAATCGAGTAATTGAAGCGATATTAGTATACCTTTGAATTTAATTGCAAGCTCGACATAATAATTGCTGGTAAAATTGTGGTTTTCATGCAATCAAAAACAAAAAACCTTTAGGTTATTGTGTCTTAAATTTATGGAGAGTAATTGTAATGTTTTGATAAGTATAAGGGAAGCTTTTGAAATAATTTTTAGGAAAATGTAAGATGGATCAAATTCAAAGATTTTTTTAAGTAACCATAATCTTCATATAACCATTTCGTCTCAGTTCCTTTATTTTAAAAGGTAAATAAATGAAACAACTTAGGGTGGAATAATATCTTGAACGAATCAAAGTTTGATATTAATTGGATATGTTTTCATATTGAAATTTTTCCTTTTACTAGAGAATAGTGATAAAAAATAGTTTGGAAGAAAAAAGATGAATTTTGAGATTATGATTATATGAGATGAAAAAATAATGATGAAAGTTGATTTGATATAAAAGAGTAAAATAATAATTGAATGTGATTGGTAGTTAGAAATGTGTGAGTGAGTAAATAGTGAATTTTGTGAAAAATGTATAATAATGATTTGGTGATTTGATGGATTTTTTGAAAATTGGTAGAAGTGATTGGTGGGAGAAATAATTGAAAGTGAATGGATAGTGTATTTTTGAAATTTTCATAAGCATTCATAATTTGGGGTAAAAAAAATTTCTCTACCAGAACAAAAATGGAGATTTTCCATAAGCAATCGTTACTATAAGAAGTTGTTTGTGTAGTTTTTAATTCTCACATTATATGAGTGAAGCTTTAATTTTGGAATTTTCTTTTTGAACTAATCGAATGAGATCTTACTATACTAACAAGTAATCAAAACTCTAATGGCTGAACAAAACGTTTTCAAAGGATTTTGAATTCTCAAGAAGATGATGCACAAATATTTGAAAATCACCAAGATGGCTTTGATGATGAATCCCAACCATCCAATAGTCTAGACCCCAACACGAAGCATAACAGAAGTCTATGAAGATCTTGAAATTAGAGGTAATAGGTTTTTACGAGTCAATTAAGCATTTCGTCATAAATTTATGATTTTCAGAATTCCAGAGTATTTGAATCATGTTAAGCTTCTGCCTAGATAAAGTGTTGTTTGGAACATGAATTTAGCAGTCGATGAAGAGCATTTGAAGCATATCGGTTATTATCATTTGGATTATTCTCCATGTCTCTATATAATGTTGAATCTACCATTTTTCAAACAACGATGTAATTTAATTTTGAGTTTGTTAATGACTTTGGCTATTTATTTAAGAAAAAAATAATAAGTAATAATGACAATGACATAATTTATTTTTGTTTTCCCCTAGTAAAAAGAGATGTTTTGTTTTTCCCATAGAAATAAGGGGAAATTACATGGAATACGTTGATTTTGGTCCTCATACCACACAATACGCTCCTATTACTTTTGTATCTATTTTTTTACTTTTGTACCTAATTTGTTTTTACGCTCCTGTATATTTTTTGATTTTTTTCGTTTTTTTTTTGTTCATGCATTGTTTTATATGTTATATAAGTTGTTTCAATGTTGTATACATTTGTTTCTATGTTGTTTCTTTGTTGTTTCGATGTTTCAAAATAACTTTAACCTATTTTTATGTCGTTTTTTATTCATATATTATTTTGTACATTGTTTCTATTGTTTCGGTGTCATTCTATAATATTTTTAATGTGGTTCTAATAATTGTTTTTGTTGTTTTCATGTAGTGTTCAATGTGTAATTAAATACAATTTTCACCTATTTTTAAGCTCTTTTTATTCATGTGGTGTTTTAAATATTTTTTACGTTATTTTGGGGTTGTCTCCATAGACTTTTTAATGTTGTTCGATGTTTCTTTATTGTTTCCATGAAGTTTTCTGATGTTTAAATACAATTTTTATCTATTTTTAACTCTTTTTGCTCATATGGTGTTTTCTATATTGTTTCTGGTTTGTTTTTATATTACTTCCTGGTTGTTTCCATGTTTTTTATGTTTTCATGCATTGGATCAAAAATTGAATTGTGTTTTTTTATTCATGTTGTTTATATAATATTTTTAATTTGTTTGATTTTAATATTTGTTGTTTTATGTGTATATTTTTTACTTTTTATAAGACTTCGAGTATAAAATAGATTATTTAACAATGGCAAAATTTATTTTTCACTGAAAATTTATGGAAAGAAACATGTTTGAAACAATGTTGAAACAAAGCGTAAAAAAATCAGGGAATTTTTGCTAGAGCGTATTGTCGTGTAAAAAAAAGGGCGGGAGCGTAAATTTAGGTAAAATTATACCGAAAAACGTAAAAGATTGACATTGATTTAAAAAAGGTGGGTATTTGTGTCAATTGCCCTAGAAATAAATGAATTGTAATTGTCTTTCTTATATTTGAATAATGACCCAATTTACACAAACACGTCTAAAGTTTATCATAATTATCCATCTTTATTCAAAAGTCCAGGGGTGGCAATTCGGGTCATCAACTCGGGGTTCGTGTTTGGTTTTGGGTTGATTTCGGGTTATGCTTAAAATACATCAAAAAATTAAAATATAAAATAACTACATTTTATACAAATTGGTAACATTATGTCAGATTCATGACAATCGTGTTCATGTTCGATTTCTCTCAGTAACTTGGGATTGGGTTCGTATCGTGTCAGGAATTGTCACCCATATTCAAAACATTAAAAAATTAATATATAATATATATATATACTTTCTAAGTTTTTAATAAGATGGTTATCCCATCAAGTAAACTTTTGAATCTCGAACTACTCAAATGGATAATTATAAAAGAAAACTCGAGGTTCGGACAATTACAAAAGAACTCCATAATTTTTAAAATACAAAAAAAAAAATGAGGTTTGATTCCGTCTTACATTTCCCTTTATCATAAGTAAAAAAAAATTTAAAAAACTCCTTATAGAAATATTATATTTTGCCCTCTTAAAGTTTAAAACATAATCAAATTTGAAGGGATGTCTTGTAATTTTGAAAAATCTCGGTTTTTTTATAATTCAAAATCTCAATTTTTTTTTTTTTTTTTTTGTAATATCTCTTATTCAAATGATATTTTACTTTTTCTAAGTGTATTTCTTCATTGTGGAATGTTTCTCAATTCTCATAGGAATAAGGTACACTAATCGGCCAAACCAAAATTATAAAGTCCACTATCACTAAACTACAGCCATAATTACACTATAATACCTACTTTAAGCAAGTAGTCAATGGAATTTGGTATAGCCCGAGTGGGACACGCTCATAAAAAACTAATAGTCAACTCTCAAATCACCTAGCTCAAGTTGACTGACCTCTCCCCAGGCCAATAGGAGCGTCTCCACACAAAATTCCACCGTTATGAAATACACCTTATGGCACACAATTATACCCTTCTCTCTCTTTAAACTATTCCCGAAACCACGACGATGCCACTCCACTTCCCATTTTAGTCTTTTAGAGCAAATACAGAAAAAACATTTGTATAAAATTCGAGAATCAAACATTAACTGATTAAAGCAAGAAAAAAAAGACCAGATTCTCATTTCTCACAACCAAATTCCATGTCTCGATTTTGAAATAGCCGCCGGCTAAGAAAAGTGAAAAGTCAAACGAAACTTATATGATTCGGTGAAGTTTTTCGAGGTTGAGTGTTCTTCACTTGATGCCATTTTGAATTTCTTTTTTGAGTGGGGGGTGACTAGTGAAAAAAGCAAGATAATTGGAAATGGCGGTGGGGCGGAGAGAGAAGAGCAGTCAATTTTCAACCCGTGGGTCGCGAATCGCGGCGGCGATTGGGATCGGAATTGTTGTGGGATGCGTGTTTGCATTCTTGTTCCCCAATGGGTTTTTCTCCTCAAATCAGCCTACTCAAATCCGTCCCCTATCGAAATCCAATCTTGAGGTGCCCATTTTGATTTTTCTGTTTTTAATTTATTTTTCTTGAATTTGCTGCAGTATACATGCTTCAACTAAGTTGTTGAAAATATATATTTGAAGATATGCTACTTGCTTGATTATTAAGCTTGCGCTTTGAGGTTTTGTACGATTGAGGGAAGTTGACTTTTTTTGCTTTTGAGTATTTTCATTTATTCATTTTTTAATAGTTGCGCGTTCCTTCTGGTAGATCGAAATGAGTTTTTCTTATTTTCAAATTTAAGTTCTTATTTTTCGTTTTATTCATCTTGCACGCATTCAGCGTGTGTGCTTAAATTGGATGCAATTTTCATGTTCATATGATTGTACATTTACTGTGTCAACAAACAAAACAATAAAGAATTGGATATACGCTTGTGTTGAGGTGATTTTGTATTAATACAGTGAAAGCAGATTGATCTTATCATTTCTGTGGTTAAAAACTCATATAAGTATTTTTTAGAATTTTACTTGATTATTTGATGGACTGGCACATAGGTGGATTCATCCTCATGCGAATCGACTGAAAAAATAAATCGGCTGAAGTCAGATATTATGAGCTTATCAGACAAGAATGTTGAGTTGAAAAGGCAAGTTAGGGAGTTGAATGAAAAACTACGGTTAGCCGAGCAGGGAAAAGACCATGCACGCGACCAGTTTATGGTGTTGAGTGAACCGCACAAGGCGGGGCCCTTTGGTACTGTCAAGGCTTTAAGGACGAATCCAACTGTAACTCCTGATGAAACTGTAAACCCAAGACTTGCAAAGATCTTGGCCGACGTTGCCATTCGGAAAGAGCTTATAGTTGCTGTTGCCAATTCAAATGTAAAACCGATGCTCGAAGTCTGGTTCACTAACATTAAGAAAGTGGGCATTCCTAATTATCTAGTGGTGGCATTAGACGATGCAATTGTAGATTTCTGCAAGTCCAACGATGTCCCTTTTTATAAAAGGGATCCAGATGAAGCTATAGACTCTGTGGGAAAGACGGGTGGTAATCATGCCGTCTCGGGTCTGAAATTTCGAATCTTGAGGGAGTTTTTGCAGTTGGGTTACAGCGTTTTGTTTTCGGATGTAGATATAGTTTTCTTGCAAAATCCATTCGATCATTTGTACAGAGATTCTGACGTGGAGTCCATGTCAGATGGTCATAACAATATGACAGCATACGGGTTTAACGATGTTTTTGACGAGCCCGCGATGGGTTGGGCTCGTTATGCTCACACGATGAGGATATGGGTTTATAATTCTGGGTTTTTCTATATAAGGCCCACAATTCCTTCGATTGAGCTGTTGGATCGCATAGCTGGCAGGCTTGCTCGGGAGGCGAATGCGTGGGACCAAGCTGTTTACAATGAAGAGCTATTTTTCCCTTCTCATCCTGGTTATGTGGGGCTTCATGCTGCCAAGAGAACAATGGATTTCTACCTCTTTATGAACAGCAAGGTCCTTTTTAAAACTGTTCGGAAAGATGCTAATCTGAAAAAACTCAAGCCGGTTATTGTTCATGTTAACTACCACCCTGATAAACTTCTGAGAATGAAAGCTGTTGTTGAGTTCTATGTAAATGGGAAGCAAGATGCTCTAGATCCTTTTCCTGATGGGTCAGAGTGGCAGTGAAAAAATGTCTCTGTTTATGCGAATTTTCTTACTCGTTTTCACAGTACACAGATAATGTCAAATGGAGTGGATCTTCTTGGAGCAGTATGTTATGCTAACGTCCCTTAAACCGTCCTTTTTCCCTTCCAAACTTTGTTTTTCTATGGTACACTAGTTTTTTTTCATTTTTCCTTTTCCGGTTTGTCAGTTAATGTAGTTCCATCTGAACATATCAGTCATATATATTTTCAAGTCTTGATCACCTTCACTATAATTTTTATTCTTGTTTGTGTTATTGTCGGCTTTTCTGGAATGTTTAGTGAACTGCTTGATAGACAGCAGCAAGACGCCACTCCAAGTGTACCCATCATCCTGAAGTTGGATTCACGACTGGATACATTGTGAACTGAAACTTTCTTGTGAGGCATAAGCCGATCTGAGCATCTAAATTCTTTTTCGCCACCCCAGGTACTATAGTTTGTATAGGCTTTTAATCAGTCAAATTGGAATCACATTCAGCCATATTGAGTTCTATTGAGAAAGGGGTGTAGCCGAGTTATTTGATTCATGTAAAATGGATATTTTTTGTTTATTAGGCATTCAATCTTTGTATGTGATGCTTGAGATAGATCATTTAGCATGCACATTTAGAAAAGGGATAATTAAAAAACTACCCTTGAGGTTTATCTTAATTACAAAAAAATTCCAGTTATCTTTTAAAATTACAAAACCCCTTCTGATGTATTACGAATGACCGTTGAGGTTTGTATTTGTTATACAAATTACCACCTCAATATGGTGCAATTTGTAAAAAACAAAACAAATGTCAAGTGAGTATTTATATTTTTGAAAGATTTTTTTTTAATTAGGCTAAACCTTAGGGGTATAGTATTTGTAATTTTACCTTTAGGAAATAAAGACTTCACAGACACTGAATGTTAATAAAAAGACATCTTATGTGTGCATATGAGTAAATACTTACTACCCCTGTTAATCACCATTATACAGAGAGAGTTACAAAACATGCAATTGGATTCATACTAATAATTATGATTATTATATTCGCCCTGGAATTGAGAAGATTCATTCATCCTGACTGTCCGAGCTGGTTGATGGTGGGGGTGGTGGGGTCACTGGGGTGGCCGGAGATTCAGGTGAGGACGAATCTTGATAAGTTGAAGAGGAGCTTGTTGCTTCATCATCAATCACGGGTTTGAAGAAAATATAGATATGTGAGCCATCTTCAACACCGCAATCTTTGAGTGAAACTTCATCTTTATCCAGCAGATAACGCTCACCATCAGCATTGAGCATCAGAATGAGGCGATCCGTTGGAAGGTTTTCTTGGTTCCCTATTTCTTTTTTTAAGTCTCGTACAGTAGCATCTTCTCCTATTTCGATATAGAACAGACGTCCTGTCAATATCTCTGCTACTAGCTTCATTTTCAGGGGAAAACATTTCATTTCCAGGGAGTCGGTGAATTTGATTTGAAGTGTTTGTGCATGCAAATTGAATTGTGTATGCATTGTGATTGTGTGTGTGTGTGTGTGAGTTGGTTTCAAAGCATGCTTGACTTATTTGTGCATTCAGCTCATGCAAATCTTCTCCTGAGATGTTTGCTCATATGAATCCTACTCCAGCTCTTGGATTTCTGGATAAAAATATAATATCATTTTGTTTTAATTTTTCCATTTGCTGCGTCTTGCCAGTTTGGTTCTTGTTTAGTACATTCATCATCGGCCTAAACTGCAATTTTAGTCGTGATTTTGCAAAAAAGTCGCGCGATATTCAAAAAACTCTTGATTTCAGTCTTTTGGTCACCAGAAACTGGAAAAATTTCCTGAAACTCCGCATATCCATATTTTTTGCCAAACCCGATGATGTAGACATCATCCAAGTGAGTTGGTATGTTGAGGAAAAGAAAACTCATTTGGACGATATCAACATAATCGAAATTGATTTACACAAAGTGGGCTTGGCCAGAAATGTGAACACGTAGATTTTTAGGGTAAACTTTTCAATTTCCCACGACCAGAAATTGAGAGTTTTTTGAAAATTGCCAGATTTTTTTGCAAATTTTAACTTTTGTATAACTAGTTTTGCTAACCCCCTTTAGCTGCATGACTAAAATTGCAGTTCACATTCATCATCGTTCACGCTGTCCACTAGTTTTTATCATTGTTTTATAAAGGAGCTAAGCCAAGCAACACTGGTTTTGGGGTGAACTGGAATATTGGCAACATCCTTGAGTCATAGGACAATTGCAATAATATCTTACAAGTTCGCAGTTAAACTAAGAAATATCTACACCTACATTTTGGGTTTGGTGATAGGATTGACAAAATTATGGATTCGATAAAAATTGCAAACAATTCAATATAATATTATGTTTTTCAGATGTTAAATTTTGAGGTTGCAAATACAATAACTTTGTTTGGAATCAGTAATTCGGTAGGATAAAATAGTAAATTGTCTCAAATACCTCACACTCATTCCCAAAATTGGAAAAATAAATCATAGAGTTTTAAGGGGTTTGTTTGGGGTAATTCAATGCTACCCACTTGGGTAGACACTTGGATTAATGTGTATGTGTTGATTCAATGGTATAGATAATTTATAAGTATGGAAAAATGAGAGGTTATGCAATCATAGAAGTTGCACTTGAATTACTAATCAATTGATTGAATACAATTTGGATTGAAATTTTCTATTCCACGTAATCATGGCCTTAAAACTCGAACCACAAACAAGGAAATTGATTTTTTATTTGCTATATCCCATGTTATCACAGTCCCAAGCGAACCCAAATTGGATTAGAGAATCGAAACTGCTAAACAAAGACAGCCAACCGTTTAGTTGAGTTTTTCCAAGAACGCAAAGTAGTTTTGAAGTTGCATTATATGATTTTCAGTACCCATCAACAACATTAAACCCACTTGATTACCTCGGGGTATACTTGAGACCAAAACTCGTTCAATTAATTAATATAAAAAAATTATATGAAGTAATTTAAAATCTTTCTCCCACTAAAAGGGTAAAACATTTTTCCTCCGTAAAAGGAAACATATCCTCGATATCCGTTTTCTCAAATCTCCACTTTGTGTCCATTTTCCATTGAGAGTTTTTGCATTTCATCCTCAAAGAACAATCGAGTTAGCCGGATGAGAGTGAGGACAACAACAAAGAAGTTCTCAAGAACACAAAGTGGATAGTAAAGCAAAACAAAGATGTGGATATAAATTCTTTCAAAAATAGACTATCTAGTTGTGAAATGTTAAATTCAGGTGCGGAGCTAGACCCAAAACATTGGGGGTTGAAAAATTTTAGGGGCTAAATCAATAAAACAATAAATATTTAATACTAAAAATTAATATAAAATAATATATATATATATATATATATATATAATTACGATTTCAAAATTTTTGGGAGGGCTTTCCATAGGGGAGGATACGCCCTTGGTTAAATTATACATAATATTGTTATTATATTACTTTACAATATTATTATATACTTTAATCAATATTATATGAAAACTCTACCTTGTTTTTATCAATAGATATGAAAAACAAATCAATCTAATTGATACTCAACTTAAGATTGACAGTGAAAAAACTCGTTTATTCTTTGACAAGTTATCATAACAAGCGAAACTTGAATATATTTTTTTTGTTTGAAAGAAAAAATGTGAAATTGAACTCGATTTAATTAGTGAAAAAATAATAAAATGAGGAACATTATCAAGCAATTCGAGCTTTATTATTGTCCTCACGACTGAAACTTGTTGAAATTCGATTCGATAAATAATCAAATTAATTTTAAGCAATTTTTTTTATTTTTGATAGAACTTGAAGCAAAATTGAACAATATAAATGGAGGTCGGTGGAGTATAGGACAGGCTGATATGGTGGCAACACATTGATATTATGGTGGCCCATATTCTCTCTTTTTCTTTTGGACAAAAATATAATCGTTTACTCCAAAGAAAATTTGCACAAATCATCTATTTTTTTTTATATTTTTTGTACAAATCTTATTCATGTAAACTACACGGCTGTATTCAACGTGGAACTTTTTGATTAACATTTATTCGGGTTCCACCTAACGATTCAATATCTGTCCTGTGTCGGCCACTCACAAGATCACACCTCACAACCTTTGCTATTTCTTCCTCTCTCCAAATCATTTTCAATCCCTTTTTTTTTCCTATATGCTGCCATCATCAAACCCTTATTATGCTTGGTTTCTTCTTGTTCAACCTAATAAACGTGTACCAGTAGGCAGTAGTAGCCTTGATCACATACAAAGAAAATCCCATGGAGTACCCTCACGGACGCCACCCTCACCATCATACCCACCACGGCGGCGACAGGAGAGATGAAGAAAATGAGTACCCGCCGCCGCCGCCCTTTTACGGCGGCGATCGTCCCCACCTCGGTGGAGACAGGAGAGACGAAGAATATGACGCACGACCACACCCCCCACCCTTTTACGGCGGAAACGAGCCCCCGCCGCCGCAAGTGTATCATACCGGCCATATGGGGCCGGGTCCAGACTCATACCCGCCGCCGCAAGTGTATCATACCGGCCATATGGGTCCGGGTCCGGACTCATACTCTCCACCGCCCCCACCCACCGTGACTAATTTCTATCCGCCACCACCCTCTGCCGCGGACCACCCGCATCACCACCCCCATATGCCCCACTTTCCGCCGGTCGTCGACCACCACACCCAGCACAAGGAGGATGAATTGGCTAGGAAACCTTCTGTTAGGATGTATAGCAAGGCGGAGACGAATTACTCTCTGACTATTCGTGATGGAAAGGTCATTCTTGCCCGCTCCGATCCATCTGACCCTTTTCAGGTGAGCTCAAATTCCTGTGTTGTTCTGGTTTTCTATATATAAATCCATTTGAATTTGGATTGTAATTGTGTATTATGTGATTTATACATAATTTCAGCATTGGATAAAAGATGAGAGGTTCAGCACGAGAGTGAAGGACGAAGAGGGTTTCCCAAGTTTTGCTTTGGTTAACAAAGCCACTGGACAGGCCATGAAGCACTCTATTGGTGCCACTCATCCTGTAAGTTCATTTCCATTGAATCTTAATATTTGTGATGTTATTGGTTTTCACATTAAAAATAAAATATATTTGGTTTGTTGTCTAATTTCAATTTTGGAAATAAAAATATGTTTGGTTATAGTATTGGAAATAAAAATATGTTTGGTTATAGTATTTGAAGTGTACTTTTGACGTAGATTTGCGTAATTGTAGTGAAAACTTGTTTGGTTATAGTTTTTAAAGTATGCTTTCACATAGATTTGCATGGTTAAAGTGATAACATGTCAGATTGTGTTTCCAAAATCATCTTTCCATAAGAAAATGAAAATTAAAATTGACTTAATTCCAATGTGAATTTCACTAAACAAACGTAAAATCATTTTCCGGAATAGTTGAAACATTGAAAATAGCATTTAAACACAACTAACTATACATTGCCTAAGTTTTCTAGTTCCTTAAGCTCAATGGTATGAAGTTCATAGTTTGGCGAAGCTGCTGATGTTCCATACTTCCATTTGCTTCTCTCCTTGTATAAGTCTTCATCTCCTTTTTGGAACTTAGATGATTGGATTTGTCATTTATCTGTTTGGTTGTCCTTGTATGTAGTTACTTCCATAATTGTCAATGGCGCGCCTCAGGCGCAAGGCGCCTCATACCTCTCAGGCAAGGCGTTTTACACAGGCGCGCGTCTAGGCTCAAAGGCGCACAGGCGCCAGGCGTCTGCTCAGGCACGCCTGAGTAAAACATAGGGTTTTTTGACACTGGGCTACTTAAAGTTGGCCTAAAGTGGATTTGTTAAACTGGGTTTTTAAATGGGGTTTGTGTTTACTAAATTTTCTTAGGGTTTCTTAATTTAGGCCCTAATTAAATATAAGTCCAATTGCCCAACTGGGTTCTTTTTAATGGATTTATGCATGTTTATGTTACAAATTTTATTTTATTTATTTATTTATTTTTGCGCCTCACTTCAACAAGGCGCGCGTCTTGTTTTGCGCCTTGCGCCTCAGGCTCCAGGAGCCCTTACGCCTTTGTGCGCCTTGAGCCTTTGACAACTACGGTTACTTATTTAAAAAAAAAGAAAAAAAAAGATATAGTCACAAGGATTATTTTACTCGTATGCGATAGCATCCATAACTCTAATTGTTGCAATGCGATAGTAATACAATGTGCAAATAAATCCTATTGAGAGTTACTTTTGTTTTGACTAATGGATTATCAACTTCCAATTGAAAATAACACATCTAAACCAATATTGTTCATAGTGGGAAAACAGAAATTGTTGTAAAAACAATTTAAAAACTAATAACATTTATCGTTTCAGTGTAATTCTGTTCTTAAATCCTGTAATGTGGCTGGGGTAGTTGTGACCTTAGTGTGGGCAGTTAAGTTTGGTTAATTATACATCCATCTATTGCAAAGGAGCCTCTAGTCTTCTGTGCATAATAAACAATGACAGAAAAGAAAAAAAAAACAGCAAAAAAGTCTTCTCTTGCATGAGCGATATTGTTCTTCATCGTGTCACTTGTGTGGTTTCCGTGACAGGTCCAGTTGGCTCCTTACAATGCTAATGTTGTTGATGAATCTGTTTTGTGGACTGAAAGCAAGGACTTGGGCGATAGTTATCGGGCAATAAGGATGGTTAACAACATTCGCCTAAATGTAGATGCTTTGAATGGTGACAAAAATCATGGTGGTGTTCATGATGGCACTACCATTGTCCTTTGGGAGTGGAAAAAGGGTGATAATCAACGTTGGAAGATCGTTCCATACTGTAAGTGTATAAAAGTCTCATTAAAATATAAGGGAAATTACAAAAATTACCCGAGGTTTAGCCTAATTACAGAAAAACTCCAGTTATCTTTCAAAATTACAAATATTTGTAATTTTGAAAGATAACTGAATCTTTCTGTAATTAGGTTGAAACTTAGGGGTACCTTTTAACAATTAGATATATGAATACTTACTGAACCAGTGTTTAAATACTCGTGATTTGACCGTATTCAGTGTGTTTGAATCGTGGTCGTTTTCGTTTGTTCTGATTTCTAGTTCTTTTCTTGGTTGTCTAGGAGGATACGAGGACTACATTGTTGAACTGCAGTTTGTTGTGTTTGCTGATTTTATTTCGATATGTGGAAGAAGATGGATGGCATCTGTCTCATTCGGTGGCTTTTCGTTTGTTAATGTAAAGCTTCAACTGCACTATTCATAGCTTAATTTCTATGTATAATTGGAGTTATTGAAACTATGATTTGAGTGGGGCTTGCAGCGGTTTGTGTATGAATAATAATTCTCCCATGTTTCTTGTATGTGTATTGATCAAGTTTTATCTTGGTGGGTTGCTATTCTGAGATTTTCTGGATGTTTTGAAAGGCAAACAAATTTATAAGATGGATTAAAAAGATACATTTATTAAAAAAATTTAGAAAAGATAAAATAATTAATCATACTTTTCTTATTCTATTCATACATGTGGACAAGATGATGTCATATTATGTCACAATTGTACATGTGTCTTCCATTCGACATATGGAATAGGGAATGCAGGGGCGTAGCCAGGGGGGCTCCCTGGCCCCCCGCGCACCCAATTTTTTTTGGTCCCGTTTTTTCTATGGAAAAAAATGAGGAAAAAAAAATTATATATATACATATATATATATATATTTTTAAGGGGAAAATTAGTTGAGCTAGGGGAATTTTTTTTGGGCTAGGTGTATTTAGGCGGGCGGAATAGCTATGCCCCTAAGGGAGTGGACTAGGGGTGTGCAGATGCGGGACGGTTCGGAGATTTGGAAATCTCGTAACCATCCCGAAGTTTGGAGATTATGAAAATAAATCTCCAGAACCGAACCATAGAAAAAAATCTTCATCCCGAACCGTACTGAAAGTTCGGGATGGTTCGGGACGGAGATTCGGTTCTAATGGGACGGGACGGTACGGTTCCGTTCGGGACGGAGATTAGCCATAAATAAAACATACAAATTTGGAAAAAAAAAAAGAAAAAATCAATATAAAAATCACCAAACGAACATACTTCTAGAGTTCTAGTCTGTTTTTAGCGTAGTCTCAAAATAAAAACTATAATAGGTAACATAATCCAAAATTCTAAACTTAATAACCACTATAATACAATAATAGTCTATTATTTGGGTAGTTGTCCTTTTATTGACAAAGAACATATATAATTAACTAATAATTTTTATAAATTAACATGAAATTAAAACTTGTATAAATTTATAATCTCAATGTCTCGTACTTAACAACTTAACATAATCAATAAAATTATATTTATAATTTATGTGATGTGGTAAAAAAATTAAAATATGTTTTTTTTTTATATTGTTATAATAGGTACTATTACTTGTTTCTCTTTTAAGTGCAATTTACTAATTATTTAACTAATTTTAATTTCAAATAATTTACTCTATTATTAATATTAAAGTTTTTTAAAATTCATAATAGTTGCAGTATTATGGTTTTTTCAGATTTATGCTTTATATTCAATTTAATTTCAAATAGTTTGTAGTTATTTCAATATCAAAATAAAAACCATATAGAAATATTGTATATGTATTTATATAAAATCTTTAAAATCGGTTATAGCTTCGGGTCCTCGGTTCGGAGTGGTTCGGTACGGTTCGGTACGGTTCTCGGTATGGATATTTGAAAAATCTCCAGAACCGTACCATAAATATTTTCGGTACGGTATTCGGGGAAAGTCAAAAAGTCAACGGATATTTTCGTTTCGGAGATCTTTCGGTCTGGATATCAGTTCGATTTCGGTAATCTCCAAGTCCCGTGCACAACCCTAGAGTGGACTAGGGAAAGTGGAATAAGAGATCTTATGCGATCATTAATAAGTAACATGTATGATGAATATTGAGAAAATAAAGTCGAGGTAAAATATCCACACGCATTTTTATGCTTGTAGAGTTTTTAGAAGATCAAGCCTTCGAGTAACATTTCGTTAGCCAAAAATAAATTTCTGGAGAATTAATGAGTAATTAATATAAACACATAAATATGTATTTTTGTAACTCCTTAAAAGTATAATATTTAAAACCAAATCGTTTTTTATTTTCTCTCAAAGTCCAATTCCAAATAACGTTCTTTTTTTGTTCATCTTCTTCTTCTACTTCTTCCGATAGTAATTTTCAATGTTTTTAGTCTTGTTTTATGAATAAACTTGTACCCAATAGGTAACTTTTATTTGTCCCCTATGTGGCTTTTGCTTCAATTTCGTTGGTAAATGTTTTGTCTAGTGTCTTTGTTGAGATTTTCTAATTCTACAAATTTCACGTTCTTACTCCTAACTTTTAATGGGTGCCGAAATTATTTCCAGAATTGACAAAAATGATTTCTGAAAAAGGGACGAAAAAAAGAAAAATCAGTCCGGTAGTTGAAAGCTGAAGCCTGAAGATATGCAAGAACCGTTCCAAAGCATTTGAGATGACAAGCTATAATAATTAAATATACACTAACAAAATTTATGCACAAAACAAAATCATGATTCCACTACTACCATAACCTTTTTATATCAAGATTTCTCAAATTAATCAACCTCTCATCAATGGGACAAAAAAAAAACCCATCCTTTTATATGTAAGTGCAGTTGAGCCAATCTGAGCAAGATTAAAAGCCATCTGATTCAATCAGGAGCAGTTAAGCCATCCAATTTCATCATACAAAAATATTTCGATGGTATCAATGCACCAGCCTTACTACATAAATCCACCACAACCGGAGCATGGCCATAATACTCCCGTCCTTTATCAACAAGTATCGGAGGATCTTGGCGCCGTCTGAACCAAACTACTTTCGGCGGAACCAAATCGTCTACCCTCGCCTTTTCCCAAAAATGGGCCCCACGAAAAGTGTCATGCTTAAACACCCCACACATTCGAGCTTTGTGCCCGGACGGGCCCACATGAACTTCAGAACAGTGTTTACAAACTCTCGCTGGATAGACCAACAATAACTTGTGCACTCCCGATCGAAGTGCTTCCCATGCACGCAGAGTTCGTGTAGCCACTAATCTCAAATCGTGTTCTGATAATTTCTCGGGACAAGCCGTGTCATTTTCAAGACTATCTGGTGTGATAACATTTGGAGAAACATTTTGATTGTTAGAATCTGCTCCTGCCTGGAGACAGAGCTCCACGATTGCTGGAATTCGATCGTGATCGAATCTCTCGTGGTGTTTGACTACATTCTGAAACATTTTCTGCAAATGAAAAGTTTCTACAGGGACTATTACATCATTTAAGCTTCCTTTAACCCAACTATGGACCTTGTTCTTTGCGTAGTGGCGGTAACCATGGCAAGTTTGAATTAAATGACCACCCTCACCTATATAAACTTCAGGGCAGTATCTGTAACAAGAAAAAAATAAAAAAGTATAAGAAAAAATAACTTACAGAAAATCTCGTAGATGGATGTTATTTGATAAATGTGAGAAGTAGATAGGAGTTCAATCAATAGTACCATAATATGTGCAATCAATCCAAGGAAAACTGAGTGGCCATTTTTTTACTGAAAATATGCCAGAAGCAGAAGAATATAGATGGACACTATACCAGCTGGAAGAAGTTTGTCAAAAGTTAAACTTTGACACAACTAAATTTTATTAATCCAAAAGTTAAACTTTCATATGAAAACTAAATCATTATCTAGGCAAAAAGATAAACACCACAAACTTATGCTAAACCAGAGATAGTACTTCTGTCACTGATGCAAGTAAAATAATCTTAAGGACAATTGAGCACAATGACTAAATTTGTCTCCTTTTTCTTGATCATGTCCTTTGATACTAAGGCTATGTTTAAATAGCATCTCCCAATCACCCACTTCACCCAATCACCAACCAAACACACGCTTCCGGATGCATTCTCTATTGATACATACATTTCTCAATACATCACATCAAACCTTTATTCCCCCAATCACCCCCAAAAACTTCTTCCAATCCCTCCCCACCCCCATTCACTACACAAACATATCCTAAGCTTCCACCTCGGTGTAATGGGACTGGATAGAATCCATTTAACTCCTAAAAGATTTGTCTCCTTATGGAAGCATCAGAGCCTCCCCTCTCAACCCAAATTTCAATTTGTCACCATTTTTCGTCTCTGGACTAAGCCTCACAACGTCTGCAGTGGACATTCTTTTTAACTTCGCTTCCTAAATTGTTAAAAGTATTCCTTGTGAGTGCGTGAATGAATTTCAAACCATTGACACCAGGTACATAAACAAGTGGCAGGCTCCTGTATCCATGAGTATATGCAGAGTGTAGACAATCAAGAAACCACATTGTTAAAAGAAAAAGATTAAAAAAAAAAAGAGGCTGGCTTACAAAAAGTTGCAATCTCAGCTGTAAGTTTAATACTTTAATGAGACCAACCACTCCCTAGTTTAATAATTTGATACAAGTAATAACAACCATAACGGAGCATTGCATATATCGCATATTCACCTCATCCACTATCTAAAATCATCAAAAAAAAAAAAAACAAGGCAATATTTTGCATACTAACAAAATCACAGTGAACTCACGCAAAATCTGAAACAACCAATATGAACCTACACCATTACTCAGAATATATATTAATCATATAACCAATGTCATTCATCAGATTCCCAATGTACCATAATATGTGCAAAATGAATAGTCATTTTACTGAAAACATGCCAGACGGAGAGAATATATATAGATACTATACTAGCTAGAAGAAGTTTGTCTTGGTTGAACTTTCACATATCCGATTTAGATTCTGCAACTAAATTTTAACAAGTAAGAGGACATCAAACTTCAGGAGTCACTGACATCCAAAAGAACTCTCAAATATGATAATGGAAAAATATTGCCCAATTCTCACTTCAGATTTTAGCCACTAGCCAGTAGCCACCAAGCATTCAGTGCTTTTATGGGGGTCGAAACTAACCCCCAATCTTACGCAAATTATCCGAATTTCTAAACACCAAATACAGGACTCATACGAAAGCTAAATCAATGTCTAAAGGTAGCATGGAAACAAACAATGTATTATAATTTTCATGGATTATATATTTCCTGCTTATTCAGAGAAATCGCCATGATTTGGAAGACTCCAGTATATATTGCTCTAGAGAGAACTGCTATTAATCCAATAAGTCAATGGTCCTTTGGCCTTCCTCTATTTTGAAAGAACACATTGCCAATAGATGACCACACTGCCGTTATGCATTGGAGACAGAACTTCTGGCAACTGATGCAAGTAAAATAACCTAAACGATAATTGAGCACAATGACACCAAATTTGTTGCCTTTCGCTTGATCATGTCCTTTGTCACTATGCTTCCATCTTGATTTGATGGAACAGGACAGAATCAATTCCACTCCTAAAAGATATAGACCTCATGGAAGCAGCACAGCCTCCCCTCTCATGCAAATAACAAATTTTTACACAATTCCCTGCTAGACTAAGCCTTACTAAGTTTGCAGTGAACATTTTTCTAACTTCGCATCCTTAATAATTAAAAGTATTCCTTGAGAGGGAGTGGATGACTGTGAAAACATTGAAGACCAACAAGTACAAAAACAAGTGGCAAGCTCCTGTATCCATGAGTATACGCAGACAATCAAGAAACCCCATTGTCAGAAAAGAAAACCGAAAATGCTTATACGAAGTTGCAATTTTAGGCTGTAAGTTTTATAGTTAGATCAGACCAACCGGTCCTTAATTTAAGTATTTGGTACAAGCAATGACAACCATAATGGAGCATTGCGTTGAAAAGAAATGTATCACATTTCTCACCTTAAATCTATCTAAAATCACCACAAAATAGAAACAAGGAAATATTTATTTAGTGTGCTACCAAAATCAAAATGACCTTGATACATTAAATCTGAAACAACCAAGATGAATCTACTCCATTAGAAAGAGAAATTCTATACTCACCAATAACATTTGACCTAAATGAAATGACCAATTTCATTTATTAGATTCCCAATTCACCAAAACCATTGGCAAAAACCCATTAAGAAAATAAAAAATAAAAGTCGTTTATAAGCTAAAAACTTGGGTTTTTTATCAGAATATTGCAATTATGGGTAAATATTACACAATTATAGTGGATTTAGGGGGATTTAAAATTTTAGGGATGGTCGTTGTTAGCATCAACGACTAAAACTTAGTCGTTGCTGCTATTAACGACCAAATCAATTTTTATTTTTTTTAATAAAACTCATCCCAGTCGTTACTAGTAATAACGACTGGGGAATAATTTTTTTTTTAATAAAAAAATCCATCCGTCGTTATTGCTAGTAACGACTGGGGAATATTGATTTGTCCCAAAGCTAGCTTTTTATGGCAATAATTGATTCTAATATTGGTTGGCACACTGTCCCAAGTTTAATTGGGACAGCATCAACTGAAGATTTCATTCTTTACAAGTTTTACCTAAGTTGTGTTTGGAAGTCATTAATCACTTAACCATATCACATTTTGGCCTGTGAAGCTTGTTTCACTCAATTAATCTTGATTGATATCCACTCATCTTATTGTTTTGTAGGGCCATTAGTGATCCATATTATATTAATATATCCAATTCAAACTAAAGCTTAAGTTGAATTTTATGTTTAACTTTTGGAATTCATAATGAATTCTTTGCATTATAGCTACTTCAAGCTTAATTTGTATGTTATCTTAATTAACATTTGAGTTTACTTGATATAATTGACGATCAAATTAAGTGCATATTTTATCTTTTAATTTTTATTTTATCATGGTTCTAAATCTTTCGCTAGTAAAACACAAATGTTCGCCAATAGGGATTCGACGTCTCCCCTCTAATCGAGTCCACCTTTTGATTGTAGACAATGAATAAATCTTTCGCTAGTAAAATTTATTCCGTTCTTCAAAATTATGTTATAGTCAAAATAAGCAAATGAGCCATGTGTACACAACACAAAATATCACATTCCAGGCTCTAGCAAGTAGCACCCACAATAAGTCCCTAATACTATTTGTCAATATTCCCCGGTCGTTACTAGCAATAACGACTGGGATAGGTTTTTTTTTTTTTAAAAAAATTATTCCCCAGTCATTATTACTAGTAACGACTGGGATGGGTTTTATTAAAAAAATAAAAATTAATTTGGTCGTTAATAGCAACAACGATTAAGTTTTAGTCGTTGATGCTAACAACGACCATCCCTAAAATTTTAAATCCCCCCAAATCCACTATAATTGTGTAATATTTACCCACTATTGCAATAATCTGTTAAAAAACCCTAAAAACTTTCTTATTTAAACATGATTTCAATAAACTTCAACAATCAGACATATATAATGGAACATCTATTAGCGCACACACAAAAGAGCTGCAAATCCATTTATATAAAAAAATATAGGGAAGTTTCGTGCAATTACTTGCAAGCCCAGACGGGAATGTGCTCGATGAGGGTTGATACGCCGTCGTAGAGAGAGCGGTTCGGGCCTGGAGGACTTCATGGGCTACGGGAAGCATACCTTTGACGGGATATTCCTTGGACCGTTCCTCAATCCTCTTCAAGATCATAGGCCTCAGCTTTCTCAAATCCACCACCGGATTTGATTTTGTGCTGTAAAATCTGATTCCATTAAACATTTCTTCCAGAATTAAGGAACTGTTTAGGCATCTTTTAAGCTCCCTGAGATTAATCTTCATGAAGGCACTCATGCTGCAAATACAGAGTGAAGAAATGCCCTTGAGGTTTTACGCATAGACGAAAGTGCTTCTATCTTTCTGTTTCTAGGAAACATTGAAATCGCTGTTTTAGGGACACGTTTAAGTTTCCACATGTGACGTGGGATAAGGTGCATTATAACTATGTAAAATGATGAAATTGCTACTGTGTGTTAGTTTATATATATTCATCGTCATCATTATTATTATTCTAATATATATTGTTTATTGTTATTGGCAAACACAATTTTGTTATTTTTAGGATGGAACCAGTGTGAGGATCTTTTCATATGGAGCGCAAAGGTACTTAACCGCTGAAAAGGGAGGAGGCACCAACATAGTTGCAAGCGGAACCTTTACTGATAGTTTAACTAGATGGGGAACATTCAGAGTATGTTAAACACAAACATATACTTCTCTGTTTATTTGAATATTTATATAACATTCTTGAAATTACTTCAATTTTTTTTAATTATATATATATATGTATATATATATATATATAAAAGAGTTGATACAAAAATAATCTTTCAAAATTACAAGTACACTGGGAATTGTTTATCTTTTACAAATTGTCTCCTCAAGAGGAGACGTGTGTATTTGTTAGGATAATGCAAACCTCGGATTTCCTATTCCATTACGCAGATGAATGACACGTGTGCATATTCAAACAATAAGCATCTCATGTTTATCAGATGAGCAGGGGAAAAGGCTAATTCAGAAAAATTGACAAATGTTAAATAAATTGGCCAATCACTTTGACAATTTGGAACCCACTAAACTGCCCAAGTGTGTTTGACCCAGCTGTTTGTCCGGGTCATGGAAATGGACTGCTGGATCCGATTAGAAATACCGTGGATCACCTCCGATGGGTGTTCGTTAGGTCGAACCGAACCGAAAATTCGGTTTGCCAAATCTAGAACCGAAACCGAACCAAATTATTAATCTCGGTTCGGTTTGGGGTGAACTGAAAAAAAAAAAAGGGGGATAATTGGTTTACCATTAAACAAATCTTCTACAAATACCATTAACTGAAAAATCAATCCTAGAAAAAAAATACCAATTTCAGTTTACAAACCCTACCAATAGGAGTAGGAATACCAATTTATACACAAATATTCGTCAAATACCTAATTAGTAATTGATTAAAGACCAATTTTCACTTAATAGAAGAAGGACTTAGAGTTTAGGGTTTCAAAGAAATAGATATAAAAAATTGAAATATACCTGATGAAGAGGGAAGACCGCCGCGTGAAGGAGAGGGCCTTAAGAGGGATGACCGTCGCCGGAGCCGGACTACGCCGCTGTGCCGCTGAGGGAGAGAGTCGAGATGGAGAGAAGCAGTTGTTGTTTGCAGCACTTTTTTTGGGGGAGAGAGAGTTTCCCAGTAATTCATCAGTCTTCTGTTTTTTGTGTTCTGTTAATGTGTTTGCAAACTTTAAAAATGGGCTTTAAATTTTTAACTAAAGTTGCTATTGAACATTTGAACCTAAAGTTGCCACTTGCAATGAAGTAGTTGCTATTGAACCTATTTTTTTTTAAAAAAAAAAACATTTTGGTTATTCGGTTCGGTTTGGGTAACCGAAATTTTCGAGGGGAACCAACCTGAATAATCGAAATTTTAAAAAGTAAAAACCAAAACCAAACCGAAGGTTCGGCTTTGGTTTGAACCGAATTTCTGGTTTCAGTTCGGTTCGGCCGGTTAACCGAACTGTGCAAAGCCCTAATTAGAAATACCGCAGATCCTCTCCATGTGATCTTGATCGTTCATCTGTGCGATCTAATCGTGATCATTCATTAGGCCATCTCTAACCCATTACATCAAATTTGGTGTAAAAACTACACCAAATTTGGTGTTTGGGTGTAATTTTGTCAAAACCATTTTCAACTCATTACATCAAATCTTACTCCAAATGAATATTTTATTCTTTGTTCTTCATTTTATAGAAACCAAATTTATTTATTTATACAATTATTTCATTTACTTATATTTTATTATTGTTAATAAAATTAACTATAAACTTTCATTCAATTAATATTTTTTTCGAGCAAGTCATTTAATTAATATTACATTAGTTATATCACAAAAATAAATATTAAAATTAATATTAGTAATTCTTTTTGGTTTACATTATAATTATTTGTTATTTATTAAAATTTATAGAAAATATTAATTAATTATTAAAATCATGTTATATAAATTAATTATATATAAAATACGGATACAATTGGAATTAAAATTTGAAGTAGAAGGGAATTTTAAATTTGTATGGATGGAAATGGGATGGGTTAATTTGACGATTTCTAATGTCATAAATCCATTTCCGCAATCGAAATTTATGAATATTTTATGCTGACATGTATTGCAAGGTCACCAAAAATTATCAGAAATCATAAAACCTCCCATTTTTGGGCCTCAACATGTGAGTCATGTTCCAATTTATGAGGGATTGCAACATACAATGAAATTGGACTTAAATTGAGCAATTTTAGTACTTAAAAGACTAATTAAATTAAAATTTCAAAAATTAACTGGACCAATTTTGCCTTAAATTAATGTTAGAAAAAGAATACATCAGAAGACACGCCTAAAAAGTTTCAAAGTCTCCTTGGTTAGGAGTGTTTATTTTATCTCCCTAGAAGAGGGAACCATAGTTTGTGTGGTTGAGAGATTCTTGTTCCTTTTCGGTTTGTTGTCTTAGTTTTACTGTGTCCTTCCTAGATTCCATCATTTTCTTCTGTGTCTAAATCTCCATTCCACTCTGTTAAGGTTTTTGATAGACATCTGTCATTATGGGTTGACTGTGGTTTGTTTATTGCTTGTCTTTAGTTTTATGCTTTTTGTTTCCCTGTTTCTTTGACTGTGTTTACTCCATTCCAACCACCCATAACCCCACTCACCATTTATTGCTTTTTTTATTTCTTCTAACAGTGTGAACTCGGTTCTTTTCTCCTTTTTTTGTCTTTTTTGGTTTGTTGGTTGTCCAGGTGGCGAGATCCTGGTTCATTGAGTGAGATCTTGTGGTTGAGGCTTTCCCAGAAGATGGAGAGAGACCTGTTGGAAAGGCTTAAGGGGTTTACTCTATCATCTGAGGAAAAGGACGAAGTTGGGTTGGAAGAGATTGATGTGCTAAAGAGTAAAGATGAATGTAACAGGAGCCTCTTGGGTAAAATTTTTGGAGAAAAAAGAGTTAACTTCACGGGCATTAAAAACACTACATCTAGCATTTGGCAAACAAAAGAAGGGTTTATGATTAGAGAAGTTGGGACAAACCTTTTCCAGTTTGTCTTCTCCTCTCAGGAGGACAAAAAAAAGTTCTTAACGGAAAAACGTGGTCTTTCGATAATAAATATTTGATTCTGAGAGAATGGAAAGAAACGATTCTGGAGGAAGTCAGCTCTTTTAACGTCGTCGACCTCTGGGTCCAGGTTTGGAACGTACCTGTGCACTGGATAAGTTTGGAGGCGGGGAGAAAAATTAGAAATAAATTTGGGAAAGTTGTTGATATCATGATACCGGAGACTGGTAGTGTCAATGAGAGACTTATTAAAATCTTGGTGGAAGTCTGTCTTGACAAACCTCTAGCAAGGGGAACAAAAATAAAGCTTGGAACAGAGGTGTGCTGGGTAGACTTCAAATATGAGAATCTCCAACACTTTTGCTTTTACTGTGGTATGGTGGGTCACTTAGAGCGTCAGTGTGTGGTGAGGAAAGAAGATATCAAGCAAAATAGAATTTGTGAGGGACAATTCGGTGAATGGCTTAGGGCAAATGATTTGCCTTCTGGAAGGCTGATTAATCGGGGTTCTAGAAATGAGCAGGGGAAGGATAATTGGGCAGGCACCAAGGATAAAGTGTCAGTCCAAGAGGCGAGGAAGGATTATGTACCTTTAACAGAGCACGAGGAAAAGGTTGGTGGCAAAGGTATAATTATTGAGGAAATAATTAGCCCTAAACCAAGGGAGGAAGAGAGGATTCTCAGAAGTTATCAGGGTAAGGAAATCGAACGGATGGGTAAGCCAAGTCTTGAGAACCTTATGGAAGGTGATAAAAACGGGAAAAAGCTGAGGGACCTGGATGGCCTTGCTGATGAACAGAGTGCTAAGACTCAGGAAAGGGACGGGGGAAATCAAAGCCTTATTAATATTGCTATTCAACAAGGGAACAAGAGGCTTTTTGGTTGAACTGAATACAGAGCCTGCCCTTAAAGGAAAAAATATTGGAAAGAATGTTAAAGTTAGCAAGAGAGGTGTTAGGAAAGGGGGAAAAGAAAATTTGGGGGATGCCCCTATGGAAGGGGTGCAAACCAATATTGATATCCTCTCAGGAAATAAGAGACATTTGGAACTTTTGGATGAAGATGAGATTTCTATGCTTAAAGATTCAAAAAAGCTAATAATCAGTGAGACGGGGGAGAGCTCTGCAGTTTGTACTGAAAAGGTGGAGGTGACCATCCTTGAGTGGGCCCCCAACCATCAATGAGAGTATGTGTGTGGAATTGTAGGGGTTTGGGAAGACCCTCTACAGTTTCCCAACTCAAGGAGTCCTTTAGACTCCACCTTCTGGATTTAGTTTTTTTATGTGAAACAAAAAAGAAAAAATCTTTCATCCAAACTGTTTGTAAGAGGCTTAAGATTGGGGAGAATTGGTTTTGTCATGATCCTATTGGTAAGAGTGGTGGTTTATTAGTGATGTGGTCTAGTAGGATTTCAGTGCGTCATATTTGTTGTTCTGATTTTTTTGTTGAGATGGAATTCTGTGAGGAGGGCGATTCTAGTCCTATGTGGGCTGTCTTTGTGTATATTAGTATGGATTTTTCTATTCGTAAACAACAATGGGGTCTTCTGGAGATGGCTAAGAGTAAATGGGGCTCGTTTTGGTTCATGGGGGTGACTTCAATGAACTCATTGAGGAGAATGAGAAAAAAAGGAGGGAGATGTAGAAGGTGTTGGAATTTTACAATTAACAAACATAAAATTCATAAATCATCATAGAACATGCGGAACAATTTCTAGGATAAAACATCAAAGATTTATGGATTAATCGAAATACCTGGATACATCGTAAGATCTCTATATGAAATACCTCAATTGTGGATCTCCTACGACTCGAACACAAGCATCTCACGATCACGAACGGGGTTTTATTTTATGGCCTTCCTCAACTAAATCTCCGGATTCCTTATGGGACCTTCGTTTTCCATCTTGATGGGGAGCATAGAAAACTATGTGCGATTTAGTATATTGGGGACCATAACCATAAAGTTCTTTATATAGGTATCAAATTAGGGTTCCCATAATCCCCTAAGTTGATTCCTATTAGGTATCTACTCTTTGTTTCCATATCAATTTCAGTAGCCTTAGGACTCCACCGGATTTAGATCACTTAATTAGTCCAGTAATAATTAAATGACAAATTTAATTATAATTAAATATGTTGCCCACATATTAGGAATTAAATAATTCCTAACAATCTCCCACTTGAGCTACATATTGTTCCATAAACAATTATATTTCCTTATGTGCACAATTGTATGTCATTTATTCTTTGACTACTGCCTGACAACCTCGTCCATCTCATACACTAGCAATGAGACTATCCCAATTTTCGTCACCTTTAATATCGTGACTCAACCAAGATAATCACCATACCAGTACACTCGATGACATAGATCAAATATGGAGAGCAGCATGGAAATATCATGCAATGTGATCTTAATCATGCCTATTTCCAACTGGTCCAACTTTAGTCTTTAATGAGATCAATCTATATGTAATGTAGAACATCACAAATAAACACAAAATTGAGTTCAGAAAATAGAATAACCATCAACTATTCTCGCGAGAAAACCAAATGGTCCAAAAGTCGAAACTAAATACATAGAACATCAACTCCCCATCGAAACTAAGGTATGATCCATAATAACACCCATATGAGCAAAGTATGCTCGTGAAAGTCTTTAAGTGTTAATACCTTAGTTAATGGATTTTGCTAGCATAAAATTCATCTTTATATGTTCTATGACAAACTGTCTATTCTGAACTCTTTCCTTAACAAACTTGATGTACCGACATCGAAGAGCTCGTTGATCGAATATGGTAAGACCAATTTATTATCACATTTATCTTTACTGGTAATTCAATACCATTCTTACAATGCAGTCTGGTGACAATAATCGCAATCATATCCTTTAATAAGATGCCCCAAAATAAGCTAGAATGTAACTGTTATATTGAAATGAACTATGAGTGTTTGCTGACACTCTTTCCAACATAGTTCTTTCAATTAACAGTTAAGTATAGCAAAAACTGGATCATAACTGTATGGGCATCCTGAAAATTGGAATCAGATTACCGAACGATCTCTATAAAGATCTGATTTCCGATAAGTGAGTAAAATTCTTTTGTTCTCCAAGAACACTTTATAAACCCTTTATGACTGCTTTCTAGATGATCCATTATAAGGGTTAACTATCTGCCAAGTAGTTAGGCAATGTACGTTGTATCCGGATACGTACATACTTAAGCATACAAAAGACTTCTTAACATAAGTAGTCTTTTGCATATCCTTAACTTTATACTCATTCTTAGGGCACTGAATGAGTGAAGCTTAATTTATTTAGTGATGGAATTCACTCCCACTGAACCTACGGTACATACAATTATCAACTTTATTTATCTCATTGCCAAATGAAGAAACAACTTAATGATAATTGTAACACCATAGATGGAGAGCTAGCTCAAAACTAAATGAGCCAAAATATCATAATGATTTCAAAGAGTCTTTCAATAAAATCGAAAGAAAAGTTTCATTATAATCATCTTCTTTCTGATAAAATATTTGAGGACTAGATATACCTTATATCTCTCAACACTGCCTTTTTGAATTTCTTGGGTCTTAAATATTCATTTATGACCAATGAGTTTCATTTCTTTATGCAATTTGATGAGATTCGTAATTATCAAAGTCATCCATGAATTTCATCTAGTTTTGAGGTTGTTGAGTTTGCCTTTTAGAAGTAACTTCTATATACTGGACAGGAAGTTCCTCAACATTACTT
Organism: Rehmannia glutinosa; assembly: GCA_016081115.2. Classification (NCBI taxonomy): domain Eukaryota; kingdom Viridiplantae; phylum Streptophyta; class Magnoliopsida; order Lamiales; family Orobanchaceae; genus Rehmannia; species Rehmannia glutinosa. Next base: position 69,081,543 of record CM071928.1, read on the forward strand.
TGATGACCAAATTTGCATATTGTCATTGTTAGGAATAGAAACCTAATCATTACCAAGTGCAACTATATGAGGAAATGAAGTTCCTCGTCAAAGATAATGTCTTTAATTTTATCTCCCACTCAAACTCAACTTCCTCAAAAGAAAACTTTACATTCCATCCAAAAACCTTATAGAGTATCTAACAAAGTAGCAACTTACATCTCATGAGTCCAGTTTCCTTTATAGGCCTAGAGACCTTACCTTATTGGACAACCCCAAATATGCACTTGTCTAATATTAGACTTTTACATATTCAAAATCCTTAAAGGGTTTTAGTATGTTGTCGCTTAGTTCAGAACTCTATGAACACTAAATGTTGCAGTTATTAATGCCTCTCTATCAGAAATTATGGTACAGAAAAATAACTACTCATATTTCTTACCATGTCCTTAATTTTATTTCAGGTGTTTTGTACCATTTACACTAACAATGCAAGTTTCTTCGTATGAGGCAATCGTATTAAAATTATGATTATCAGTAATGATAATGAACCAAAATTTTTGAATATAGAAAGAGACAAATTTGCAATTTCCATATGAACAGGAATAACCAAATTTGTTCAAAATGAAAATAGAGATTATGTCTCATCTAAATTCAAAATAACTAGTCACTAATGATAATATAAGTCCGTATAGCCTCACTTGTCACTATTTTGCCATAGCCCCAATATAGATGTATCTTTCAACATTATTTGGCTATTGACTTCACAGACGATCTTGCATTAATATACTTTATGTGAGTAGTAGAACTATAAGTTACCCACCAAAAACACGTAAAGGTACAAAACTCGACTAGCAGAAATAAACTAAATTGAGAAGCAATTCATCTTCAGATATCCACCACCTTTCTTGCAAAAGTAATATCTAAAATCCTTATCCTATTTCATTTGCATTCTAATTGTGATGTCCCAACTGCAACTTCATTTCTTTATTCTGAGGGATAGTTTCTAAATGAGTACTTAAAGTCTTTTCCCACTCAAACCTTCTTTTCTCGCTCAATAAGATATAAACTCGTGGAAAGTCCATTGTTTTGTAGAATTTTGCAATTAACTAAAAAAAGGTCTTATTGTGCAGGAAAAGAAATGATACCATATGCACGAGCAAGTCCTAGACAACTCTATCTTTAGTACCTTAAGTTTGAAAGTGAGATTGAACGTTCCTAATGTACTCCCTTAGGTTCTACTTTTCCTTAGTAAAACAAGATTAATAAAGAAATTAATTTGTTTCAACAATCTCTATAGAGAACCTTTTATACTATCCACCTCAGATATAATGCCCTAACTGTAATTCTGAAATAGTGACACAATCACTTAAATGAACGCAATATTGACAGATATTTAAACTTTAAGCAGACAATTAATATAGAGAACAAAATAGTATTACTCACAGTTAATATTTATGTCATATCATAAATAAGATATGGGCAAGTAAACCAAATGGGGACTCATGACAAGGCACCTAGTACAACATTAATCTCCATCGAAGGACATAAAATTAATTGTAAGTTGTAACCTTGTTGTAATGATCAGAAATCGACAATAAGTTCATCAAACAAAAGTCTATCGAAGCGACTAACTTATGCCCACATGAAAAGTCTATATAATCATCACATACTTATCATCACATGTGCGTTGTTATTCGGCCAAACTGTGTCAAACCGAAGGGCCGATCACAGTCCGCATAATTAACTCCACACCATCTATGTAATTTCAATAAAGTTGCTCTCCACAACAGAGGTCACGAAGGCAACATGCTGCTTTGATTAACTTAATTGAAGATTACTAGACCAATTGAACATGAAAAATTAATAATTGCTCAATTGAATAACGTTACACGCCGCCCCCTATTCAATATAAAGATTTAAAGTCTGGAAGCCAAATTAGACATTAAAACCGCCTTTATTTAGATTTAAAGCCTATGGAACCAAATTAGGCAACAAATCTAATTTTAGTTAAGCTTAAATCCAAATGGTTTAATTTGAATTTAAAGCCCAAAATACTAAATTGGACCTAAATTCAATTAAGTGAAAAAAAATCCATTATATTGAACTCGAAATAAATTTAGCTCAACATAATCTTTAGTTGGATTTTAAGCTAAAACCAAAACAGGACCCAAGAAGTCAATACTCTCATAGGGTTCTAACCTAATTTGGGTCGAATTCTTTACGGATTATATTTGAATGGAACTCAAAATTAATCCAATCTTAACGGGTTAAATTAACCCCTTTAAGACCCAACACCCTAACCCCAACTCCAAAAAAAAAATCCAAATTTTTCTTATATGAATTTTAAGCCGAACAATATAAAAGCCAAAATTCAAATCTTATAGAGAGTTTAGGATCTGTAACAAAATTAATCCGAAACTCTTACTTCAAACTGGATTAAATGAAATCGGGTCCAACATCAAATACATTTGAGCCCAAAAAATGCAACTTTTATATGAACTTTGTCCAAAATTAACATAATTTGAATTTAAAGCCTGAAAACCAAAGTAGACTTTAAATTTACTATAGTAGATTTGAGGCCCATAAAACCAAATTAGGTCAGAAATCTAACCAAAATAGACCAAGTTCAATATCCAAACCTCAAGCTAGAAATCCTACCATATAATTTGAGCCAAAATTAAACACAAATCCAAACATCAAATTTAAGCTCAAATTTATATTAAACTCAAAACCTTAGCTTAAAGAAGGACTCAAACACAGATAAAATAAAATAAACGCCAACATTTAATCTTATTTAAAGTGAGTCCAAAACATAAACTGTTAATTCCTTATTTGATTTAAAGCCCGAAAACCTAATAGGCTCTCAAATCAACTTTAAATTGGGCCTAAAACCCAAATTCATTTAGACTTAAAAAAATTCTAATTTTTTGTTATTTTAAGCCCAAATAAAATTAGCAACTGAAGTTTAAACCCAAATTAATGTTATACTAATATCACGAGTCAAAGTAGAGGCTGAATTCCGTAATAGCCCAAAATCACCACAAATTAGGCTTCAATACATGAAAGTCCCAAACAATTACTAACCATAGGATATTAGATAGAATTAGATTCATCTCAAGTTTATCAGAAACTAAAAACAGGCCCCATAGAAACATCAATCACATAAAGACCACATAAATCCATATTTTCACAAAAGGCCCCAAACAAAAAAATTAATATTCCATATTGGCCCCAAAATCTCAAAATCTATAACAGAAAAACTTTCTTGAATCTAGCACTAAACCGTCCACCTCCAGTCTCCAATCAACCATCTCCGCCGGCCAGCCCAGCTGCCGCTCGCCACCAGCCACCTCCACGTCACGAGCCCGGCGAACACTGTGCAGACCGCCGCCCATTAATACACCATTCCTCCCAGACCCTGACTATCCGTTCACCCAAAACCGAATGGGCCGCCTAAATGATTTGGTGGTGCGGCGGCAGATCCTGATGGGTAAGAAAACAGAGAGATTTTGCAAAGATTTCGATTCTCCCCCCTTTTTTCTTTAAAAAAAAATCTGAAAAACAAGGTCCATGAATAATACCCAAATTCCAATATTTTCCAGATGTGTAAATAAGTGCATACTCAAAAGACGAATCCATCCAAGAATTTCTAAAACAAGAATCTGATTCATGGTGGTGGGTTTCCTTGCAGTTCGAAGTGAGAACTTGATGGAGGATATGCAATTTGAATTTCCCCTTTTGATATTCAAGAAGCCTCAAAATCCAGAAATTACCATAATTTCAATAAGAAAAGGAGTACAAAACTCATAGTCAGATCGAATTTTTCAACAAATAATTATGAATTCGAAACACTATTCAGAAAATCTGTATCTCAATATGCACGATATTAAAGCACGGGAGAAACTTAATTTCACGCACGAATTTCAAAGATATGAATAAACTAAAATTACCAAAATTATAGATCCAAATAATTTCACAGAAAGTCATAAATCCCAACGATTAAGCAGTGATGACCGCTCTGATACCACTTGTTGGAATTTTAAAATTAACAAACATAAAATTCATAAATCATCCTAGAACATGCGGAATAATTTCTAGGATAAAACATCATGCTATAATCATCAAAGATTTATGGATTAATCGAAATACCTGGATACATCGTAAGATCTCTATATGAAATACCTCAATTGTGGATCTCCTACGACTCGAACACAAGCATCTCACGATCACGAACGGGGTTTTGTTTTATGGCCTTCCTCAACTAAATCTACGGATTCCTTATGGGACCTTCGTTTTCCATCTTGATGGGTAGAATAGAAAACTATGTGCGATTTAGTATATTGGGGACCATAACCATAAAGTTCTTTATATAGGTATCAAATTAGGGTTCCCATAATCCCCTAAGTTGATTCCTATTAGGTATCTACTCTTTGTTTCCATATCAATTTCAGTAGCCTTAGGACTCCACTGGATTTAGATCACTTAATTAGTCCAGTAATAATTAAATGACAAATATAATTGTAATTAAATAATTCCTAACAGAAGGCTCTCAAGCTTCACTGGCTTCAAAATTTTCATTGGCAATATGGAGATGGGGGAGGTGCCTTTTAAGGGATATCCGTTCACTTGGGCCAACAATAGAGAGGGGGAGGGGTTCGTGGAAAAAAAATTGGATCGCATATTTGGGTCTCCGAACTGGCTGCTCAAATACCCTGGGGCTATTGGTCATCGCATCAAGAAACAGGCTTCGGATCATAACCTATTTGTTTGATAAATGGTTTTATCATGATTTTGATGATTTTGTTTCTACACCAAAACAATATTTTTAAAGGTTGTCCAAATACTCCTAAATGATTTAAAATAGTTTTTTAATATTTCCCGGAGTATTTCTTCAAGTTTATTTTTGACTAAATTGGACAAACGCTTTTAATGATTTTATGTCAAAGTGTTTTTACATCAAAACAATGTCCCTGAATGTTGTCCTAATACTGCCGATCGGTTTAAAATGTTTTTACCATTTTTCGGAGTATTTCTTGAAGTTTATTTTCGATATAAAATTGGACAACACTTATATTTCAGGCTCGACCGGTCGCCCTATAGGGCAACCCGCACTATGTTGAGTTTTGGAACAGAAAAAGGACGGGAACAAAAGCGGGGGCGGGGTCGGCCGGAGGTCGACCGAGTGAGGGCCGGTGCCCGGGCGCCTCGTAGAGCGTAAACACATTTCTCATTTTTGTCTCCTCGACCGGCCGAGCAATGCGGTGACCGGTTGAAGCCTCGTCGCCGACCGGCCGCCCTATGTAAAATTGTTGCGCTATGTTTCAAACTTCTATTTGTGCGCGACCGGTCGCCCTATGTTTTGACAACAAAAATCTGACCGTTTGACAGCAGACAACATTTCCTTAAATCATGGAGTTGATTTCTAACAGCTATTTTTTCTTCAATTGTCTTGGTATTTTTTACAGAATTCTTGTTCCCAAGAGGAGCCTATCATGTACAAGACATCTTCTATAAATAGAGGAAGAATTGAAGCAACACAAGAAGAGAGAATAACACAACACAACAAGATATACTCAAGCAAACACTTGGTCTTTCATTGTTATTATTCTTGTTGTAATTTGCCTAGCTTATCACTTTCACATCATTGAGGTCTAGGCTATTCTTGATTACACTTGCACTCAATTGTATCATTCATTATCGAGTTGTAATCTTGAATTTTTGGGTTATCATTCAACACAAGATATCCTTGTGAGTGTTCTTGTGGTAAGAACACACTTGGGTGATCTAGGTGTTAGGTGTAAGAAGATTGTGGTAATCTTCTTGTTGAGGTGTTGAAGAATTTGGTATTCTTCAAGGTTGAAGATTGTGGTAATCTTCACAAGGTGCCGTTGGAGATTGTGGTAATCTTCAAGTGAGATTGTGGCAATCTCAAAGGTGGTGCTGAAGAAGAGTGTGGTGCTCTTCAAGGTGTTGTAAGTTGGTGTTGTATTAATTTTTGGTAAATTAATAAAATCTTTTTTCTTTTTGAAATCCATCCCGGATATACTGGGGTGGTAGAGGATTAGGCCCTAGGTGGGTTGAACCTCTATAAATCAACGTGTGTTGTTTACTTTCCGCACCTTTATTATTGTCTTTGAGCATTCGGTTCGAAAAAGAGGGCAAAATAGAAAAGATGGAGATAATCTAATCACCCCCTCTAGATTATCGTAGCCGCTTGGACTTACAAGTGGTATCAGAGCCAAACTCTTTGACAAGCTCATTTCACATCGCGAATGAAGAGGAACGATCGTCGGCTACGAACGAAGCTCACCTTTCCGGCACCTCCACCACCAAGCCACCTCGGTTTGATTCCAAAATTTTTATATTTTGGAAAGAAAGAATGGAATGTTATTTACAAGGTTGCGGGTTTGATATTTGGAACACCATCATAAATGGAGAATCCATTCCGATGATATACACACCACACACCTCCAACGGCCTCAAAGAGTTAAATGATGAAGAGAAGAAAATCATCTCTTTAAACGGTAAAGCTCTCAATATTTTGTATTGTTCATTTATTAATTTGGAATATGAACATATCATAGGAATTCGATCGGCACATGAAGTATGTAAAAAATTAGAAGCCATCTATGGAGTATTTGCAAATGAAAGGAGTCAAACAAAAGCATCTACTTCTCAAAGGGATACAAGTTCAAATCTAAGGAACAAACCTCTTACAACTACCATTTATGAAGAAGTTGAACAATATTTTATTGGCATCGAAGAAGAAAACAAGGTATGTCTTAAACCCTCTACTTCCTATGATATTGTCATTCAAAATGATTATAGTGATTTACAGAATGATTTTGATGATCTTCAAAATGAATTCCAAAACTTACTTGTTAAGTACAAAAATTTGAAAAAGGAATTCAATGTTTTGAAAAATGAAAAGGATAGTTTATTTACTTCCTATGAATCACTATCATGTGCTCACACCACCACACTTGACAAGGTTAGAAACCTTGAAAAACAAAATAGTAATCTTGTTGAGGATATTAATTGCATGAAAAAGGATTTATCTAAATCCAACTTGAGTACTGATGAAATTGTTGATTGTTGTGATAATTCGAAACTAGAACTTGATCATAAGTTTAATGTTATCAATCATATGAAAAAGAATCAAGTCTCTAAGCATGTTGGTCATTATGCTCCTAGAATTATTACTTGCTTTTATTGCGGTAAAAAGGGTCATACGGTAAATACTTGTCGGGCTAGAAATAGCTCTAATTATTGTTGGAGACCTAAAAGTCTCAAAGCTAATCCTAAAGGACTCAAGCACTTGAGGGTACCACAAAATAATGTTTTATTAGGTACCCGGCGAAATAATAATCGGAGAAAATTCATACCGCCAAAAAGACATCAAATCATGACCAATTCATTTGATCAAAGAAGGAGAAAACATTTTCAACAAAGCCAATTTCCAAGAAGAGGATATAATCAAAAATGGGAAGAACACAATCCTTGGAAATGGCAAGGACATCATCAACAAGATGATTTTCAAAGAAGAGACCATCAACAATGAGAAGGTAACAAACCTTGGAAATGGAGTAATCAAAGAAGCCATCATCAACAAAGTGACTTCTCAAGGGGAAGATATCATCAACAATGGGAAAGACACAACCCATGGAAACGGCGTAATTGGTAAACCGTATCTCCCCATTTAAATATGCATTTTATTTTATTTCTATGTATGTTTTTATTTGTGTCTTAATTGCAAATGAGTTTTCATGTATTTAATTTTAAATTAAGGTCTTCAAAACTTATTTGTATTTTTAAAACCTTTTGAAAAAGGAGACCTTACATGTTGTTTTTAAAACTCTTGTGCATTTTTGTAGACTAAAGTGTATTATCTTCTCTTATGGATTTTTATGGCATGAGCTTACTTGTGATATCTCTAAGCCTACACTTTTATCATTATGACTTGTGCTAGATTTGTTTTAAGAATTGTGTAGGATTTACATATTTTCACAAATGACCATTTATGTCATTACTTGTCAAGAAAGGCATAAATTATCGAGGTACGTTTACTTGTGTTATTCTTACTCTTATAGACTCGATATATGTATTGCCATGTGCCTATGTGTTTATTTTTCATAGTATTTCATACAAGTGCCATTAAGAGGATTTTTAGATTTTTTGAAAGGCACTATTTGATATTTGATTGCACATATTTGCTTTGTCAACTCTTGTTCAAATACTTCTTTTAAATGAGGTCTCAACTATATGCTATCGGATTTTCAAATTTCAAAAGAGACCTTTGTAGCTCTCTTAAGCTTATTTGAACTTGCATGATTTATTAGACTCTTGATGATCTTCTAAATGCATAGTGTGTGTTTCTTGCTTCATATATATAATGTCTATTTCTACTATGCTCTTATGCAATATATTATGTGATTGATGATTGAGGCATGTTTTTACACTTGGGCTATTTTTTTCTTGCTTATATAAGCGTTGCCATTAATGAGTTTATTAAGTTGTGTAGATGAGAAATGAAGTACTCCAAATATTAGTTACCTCAAAATATTTGGATGTAAATGTTCTATTATGAACACCTTAGATCAATGGATGCCCCATGATGATAGTGATGAAGAAGACAAAAAGGGTATTCAGGAACAAACTCGATGACCAAGGCAACATTGGTCGAACTAAGGGGAGGTTAGTAGCTCGAAGGTATTTTCAGGAAGAAGGTAATTAATTTTGATGTAACATTTGCACTCATAGCACATTTAGTAGCTATTTGCATTTTACTTGCCCATTCTTGTTTTAAGAAAATTTCAAGCTTTACCAAATGGATGTTAAATCCAATTTTCTCAATGGTTTTATTCAAGAAGAAGTCTATGTAGAACAACCTCCGGGGTTTTAAATTTTTCTAGGCCAAATGATTTTTATAAAAGGCCTTGTATGGTTTAAAACAAGTACCCCATGTATGGTATGATAGACTTAGCCATTGTTACTAAATGATTTTACAAGAGGTAAAGTTGATACTACTCTCTTTGTTTTTGAAAAACGGTAAGATTGTTTACTTGTGCATATTTATGAGAATATTTTTGGTGCTACTAATGAATATTTGTGCAAGATATGTTTTTCTATGTTGATACTAGGTGAGCTTGAGATGAGTATGATAGGGGAGCTCAATTTCTTGCTTAGACCAAGAATATGGTTATATTTCAAAAGAACTCTTAAAGGAGTTAAGCATTGAAGAAAGAAGAACCATCTCAACCTCTATGGCTAAAGATTGACAAAGATTGAGAAAGGCATATCGACCGACAAATAAATTCGAGGTATGTTTTCTTGTATTATTCCTATAGACTCGACATTCCATATGCCTTATGTTTATATGCTCGACTTCAAAAACTATCCCAACGAATCTCATTAAAGTGCCGTTAAAAGAAATTTTCAAATATTTGAAAGACACTTCTTCTTATGACTTGTATATCCAAAGTATTAAAACGTTCTTATTTTTCCAGGATAACAAGTTCGGTGTTTACAATTTATCAAAATATGGTTCGTCATAATCGAACTAAACATATTGAGATTCGAAATTTCTTTTCTAAGGGATTGCGTTTCTAAAACGAAAAAAAAAATTGAGATGTGTTTAATTCAGTCTCAAGGATAACTCGCGGATTTTTTCGTTAACCGCCGAGTATTTTACCTCATTTCGAGCTTGATTATGACATAATGTATATTGAATGAGGTCTACGTTTGCATTTTGCACGTTTTTAAAACTTAGGGGCAAAAAATCGGATTTTTGGATCAAACTTTGGAATTTTGCAAAAAGAAGGAAGAAGCGAGTGGGTGAAGGGGCTGAGGTCGACGGTCGCCTAGCCTAGCCTCCGGCCCGGTTGCCCGACCTCCAACCGGCCGCCCTCGCCGAGTTGTCCGATATATTGCTTTCTGTTTCGCAATTTGGCATTTTGGCCTTTTTCTTCTCTATTTCGTCTCCTTTGTCATTTGCACACGCATTTCACTTCAAACGTGTTTTGTTGCATGAATTACATAGTTTGGGGATTATCTAGCTCGATTATCATCATCAATGCTCATCTTTACCGATTGAATGGTAAGAATTTCACTCTCTTTAGCTCAATTGGGTTGAACCCTTGAGTTTGTGGCTTATATGTATCTTTCTTGATGCAATTCATATATTTTTGTGATGAGCTTATTGATTATTGATGATTTACATTTGTTAAATTGCATTTGGTGATGAAAAACTTGGCTTGATTTCATTTACAAGGGCTATATATATCTTTCTCAATTTTTGACGCCCGCCAAGTATTCGATAAAACGTCTCAATGAAAAATTAATCACCTACATGATTCTCTCGATTTCAAAAGTCTTATATATTTATAGAGATCATGTTTTTCTTATCAAATGAGTTTTCATAAACTTCTACAAGTCGTATAATTCGACTTTTCCCTCCTATTTGGTTTATAAGCTTCAATGTTCAAATAGCTCGATACATCGGTTTAGTTGCGCACTTTGATATGAATATATGATGTATTTATCATGCTAACATTCTTTTTGATGATTCCAAAGGGGGAGAAACAGTTATAAGCTCTTTAGCTCAAAGAAGCTAAGATAAGCTCAACGAAAAGAAGCTATAAGTTGTGGCTATGTAAAGCCATAAGTTGTGGATCATATTATGTCCACTTGATGTATTATGGTTATGTATGATTCTTGGTCCTTTGGTTGTAGTATGGACTTATATATGTTTCTAATGATGTCTCTTTTGAGGGGGAGCTTTTAAGTTATTGATACTTAAGCTCAATATTGAAAAGCTAAGCCTTTAGCTTATGTTGAAGTTGCTTTTATATTACTTTTGTTGTGCATGTTGATAGGGGGAGCATTTGCTATATGTGTTTGAATATCTCTACTCCCATCCTTGTGTTTATATTGCGCGGAATGTTGTCGCTCTCAACGAATATTTAGTTTTGACCGGAAAACTTGTTTTGTCTTCAAAATCGCCTCTCAAAATTGTTTTGTTTTCAAAATCGGCATTGTTAAATTGTTTTGGTTTGTAATCATCAAAAAGGGGGAGATTGTTTGATAAATGGTTTTATCATGATTTTGATGATTTTGTTTTTACACCAAAACAATGTTTTTAAAGGTTGTCCAAATACTCCTAAATAATTTAAAATAGTTTTTTAATATTTCCCGGAGTATTTCTTCAAGTTTATTTTCGACTAAATTGGACAAACGCTTTTAATGATTTTATGTCAAAGTGTTTTTACATCAAAACAATGTCCCTGAATGTTGTCCTAATACTCCCGATCGGTTTAAAATATTTTTACCATTTTTCGGAGTATTTCTTGAAGTTTATTTTCGATATAAAATTGGACAACACTTATGTTTCAGGCTCGACCGGTCACCCTATAGGGCAACCCGTACCTATGTTGAGTTTTGGAACAGAAAAAGGGACGGGAACAAAGCGGGGGCCGGTCGACCGGAGGTCGTCGAGGTGCACGGGCGCCCCTAGAGAAGCGAAAACTGTTTCTCATTTTTGTCTCCTCGACCGGTGAGCAATGCGGTGACGGTCCAAGCCTACGTCGACCGATCGCCCTATGTAAAATTGCTGCGCTATGTTTCAAACTTCTATTTGTGTGACTGGGTCGACCTATATTTTTGACAAAAAAAATTTTGACCGTTTGACAAATGAGACAACATTTCCTTAAATCATGGAGTTGATTTCTAACAGCTATTTTTTCTTCAATTGTCTTGGTATTTTTTTACATAATTCTTGTCCCCAAGAGGAGCCTATCATGTACAAGACATCTTCTATAAATAGAGGAAGAATTGAAGCAACACAAGAAGAGAGAACAACACAACACAACAAGATATACTCAAGCAAACACTTGGTCTTTCATTGTTATTATTCTTGTTGTAATTTGCCTAGCTTATCACTTTCACATCATTGAGGTCTAGGCTATTCTTGATTACACTTGCACTCAATTGTATTATTCATTATCGAGTTGTAATCTTGAATTTTTGGGTTATCATTCAACACAAGATATCCTTGTGAGTGTTCTTGTGGTAAGAACACACTTGGGTGATCTAGGTGTTAGGTGTAAGAAGATTGTGGTAATCTTCTTGTTGAGGTGTTGAAGAATTTGGTATTCTTCAAAGTTGAAGATTGTGGTAATCTTCACAAGGTGCCGTTGGAGATTGTGGTAATCTTCAAGTGAGATCGTGGCAATCTCAAAGGTGGTGTTAAAGAAGAGTGTGGTGCTCTTCAAGGTGTTGTAAGTTGGTGTTGTATTAATTTTTGGTAAATTAATAAAAAAAATTCTTTTTGAAATCCATCCCGGATATACTGGGGTGGTAGAGGATTAGGCCCTAGGTGGGTTGAACCTCTATAAATCGACGTGTGTTGTTTACATTCCTCACCTTTATTATTGTCTTTGTGCATTCAGTTCGAAAAAGAGGATAAAATCGAAAAGATGAAGATAATCTATTCACCCCCCTCTAGATTATCGTAGCCGCTTGGACTTACAAGTGGTATCAGAGCCAAACTCTTTGGCAAGCTCGTTTCACATCGCGAGTGAAGAGAAACGATCGTCGGCAACGAATGAAGCTCATCTTTTTAAGCACCTCCACCACCAAGCCACCTCGATTTGATTCCAAAAATTTTACATTTTGGAAAGAAAGAATGGAATGCTATTTACAAGGTTGCCGGTTCGATATTTGGAACATCGTCATCAATGGAGAATCCATTCTGATGAAAGACACACCATACACCTCCAAAGCTCTCAAGGAGCTCAATGATGAAGAAAAAAAAATCATCTTCTTAAATGGTAAAGCTCTCAATATTTTATATTGTTCATTTACTAATTTGGAATATGAACATATTGAAGGAATTCGATCGACACATGAACTATGACAAAAATTAGAAGCCATCTATGGAGTATTTGCAAATTAAAGGAGTCAAACAAAAGCATCTACTTCTCAAAGGGATACAAGTTCAAATCTAAGGAACAAGCCTTTTACAACTTCCAACTATGAAGTAGTCGAACAATGTTTTATGGGCATCGAAGAAAACGAGGTATGTCTTAAACCCTCTACTTCCTATGATATTGTTATTCAAAATGATTATAGTGATTTGCAAAATGATTTTGATGATCTTCAAAATGAATTCCAAAATTTACTTGTTAAGTACAAAAATTTGAAAAAGGAATTCAATGTTTTGAAAAATGAAAAGGATAGTTTATTTACTTCCTATGAATCACTATCATGTGCTCACACCACCACACTTGACAAGATTAGAAACCTTGAAAAACAAAAAAGTACTCTTGTTGCGGATATTAATTGCATGAAAAATGATTTATCAAAATCCAACTTGAGTACCAATAAATTGCCCAATGTTGTAAATGATAATGGTTGTGAAAATTTGAATAGTAAACTTGATCATGAGCCTAATATTGTCAAGCATATGAAAAAGAATCGAGTTCCTATGCATGTTAGTAATATTACTTGCTTTTATTGCGGTAAAAAGGGTCATACGATAAATAATTGTCGTGCTAGAAATAGATCTAGTTATCTTTGGAGACCTAAAAGTCTCAAGACTAATCCCAAAGGACCCAAGCACTTAAGGGTACCACAAAACAATGTTATATTAGGTACCCAGCGAAATAATAATCGAAGAAAATTCATACCGCCAAGAAAACATCAAATGACCATTTCATTTGATCAAAAGAGAAAACATTTTCAACAAAGTCATTTTCCAAGAAGAGGAAATAATCAAAAATGGGATGAACAAAATCCTTGGAAATGGCAAAGACATCATCAACAAGATGATTTTTCAAGAGAAAGACACTTTCAAAAATGGGAAGGCCACAATGCTTGGAAATGGAGCAATTGGAGAAACCATCATCAACATGAAGATTTTCAAAAGGGAAGATATCATCAACAATGGGAACGGCACAACACATGAAAATGGCGAAATTGATAAACCGTATCTCCCTATTTAAATATGCATTCTATTTTCTTGCATATTTTTATTTGTGTCTAAATTGCAAAATAATTTTTCAAAATGAGTTTAAATATTTATTTTTAAAAATTTAAAGTCTTCAATATATTTGTAAGTTTCAAAATATTTTTGAAAAGAAGACCTTGCATAATGTTTCTAAAACTCTTGTGCATTTACTTAGACTTATGTGGTTTATTATCTCCTATGTAGTTATGTAGCACAAGCATGCTTAAAGATATCTCTTATTGCTTAGCCTACACATGTATTATTATGTTTGTGCAAAATTTGGTTTAAAGAATTGTGTAGGATTTACATATCTCTTTCAATGGTTATCTACTCGTAATATATCAAGAGAGATATGAACTATCGAGGTACGCTCATTATTGCTATTCATATCATAAACTCGATATTGTTATGCCATATGCCTAGGTGCTTATTTTAATAAGTCATGCATTTTATTGCACATATAAATGCCATTATTCTTGGATGCTTATGTCAAAACTTTTGTTCATATGATTCCTGTAAATGAGGTCTCAACTATGTGCTCTCGTATTTTCATATTTCAAAAGAGACTTTATATAGCTTTCTACAAGCTTATTTGAACTTACATGTTGTATTATATTCTTGATGATTTTCTTTAAGCATAGTATGTGTTACTTGCTATAGTATCTCTATTATTCGATATTACTATGCTTTTGTGCAAGATTCTTTGTTGAGATTTTGTAGAAATTTTTGGTATTTCGTAACAAGTTTGATGAACAAGGCAAGGTTAGTAATTCAAAGGTATTGTCAAGAAAAAGGTATTGATTTTGATGTAATATTTGCACTCATAGCACATTTAGAAGTTATTTGCACTTTACTTGCCCATTCTTATTTTGAGAAAATTTCAAGCTTTACCAAATGGATGTTAAATCCAATTTTCTAAATGGTTTTATTCAAATAGAAGTCTACCGGAGTTTAAAATTTTAGGCCAAATGATTTTTATAAAAGGCCTTGTACGGTTGATACAAGTATCCCGTATATGGTTTGATAGACTTAGCTATTTTTGCAAAATAATTTTACAAGAGGTAAAGTTGATACTACATTTTTTTGAAAAAGGGCAACATTGTTTACTTGTGCAAATTTATGTTGATATTTTTGGTGCTACTAATGAATATTTGTGCAAGACATTTTTCCAAGTCAATGCAAGGTGAACATAAGGTGATCATGATGAGGGAAGCTCAATTTCTTCATTGGAATTCAAGCTCAACAATGCCAAGAAGGTGGTTATATTCCCCACTCAAAGTATAGAAAAGAAGAAATGAGGCATTGAAAAGGAAAGAACCATTTTAACCTATATGGCTACAAATGCAAAAATTGACAAAAGGTTGAAGTAGGCATGTTGATTGACAAAAAAATTTGAGGTATGCTTATCTTCGTCTATTACTCCTTAAGACTCGACATTTTATATACCTTATGTCTATATGCTCGACTTAAAACAATCCCAACGAATCTCATTAAAGTGTCGTTAAAAGAAATTTTCAAATATTTGTAAGGCACTTCTTCTTATGACTTGTTCATCCAAAGTTTTAAAACGTTATTATTTTTTGGGATAACAAGTCCGGTGATAATAATTTTTCAAAATATGGTTCGTCATAATCGAACTAAACATATTGAGATTCGATATTTTTTCAAAGGGATTGCATGTTTAACAAAAACTTGAGATGTGTTTAATTCCGTCTCAAGGATAACTCGCGGAATTTTTAATCGCTCACCGCCGAGTATTTTACCTCATTTCGAGCTTGATTATGACATAATGTATATTGAATGAGGTCTACGTTTGCATTTTGCACGTTTTCAAAACTTAGGGGCGAAAAATCAGATTTTTGGATCAAATTCGGAATTTCAAAACAGAACAGAACTAGTGGGCTGCCAGGACAGGGGCCGACCGGTCGCCCACTAGCTCGACCGGTCGCCCTATGCCCTGACCGGTCGCCCACAACTTAAAATTGGTTAAAACCGTTTATGTTCTTGTATTTTGGCAGTTTAAGGTTTTTCCTCTCTATTTCGTCCTCTTTGCAAATTTCACACACATTTCACTTCAAATGTGTTTTATTGCATACATTTCGTATCTTGGATGTATTTAGGCTCGATTATCATCATCATTGCTCGTCTTTACCGATTAAATGGTAAGAATTCTACTTCCTTATCTCAATTGGGTTGAACCCTTGAGAACTTGGCCTATATGTATTTTCTTGATGAAATTTGTATATGTTTGTGATGTACTTGCTATCTATGATGCATTATATTGTGTTTGAACTGATTTGGTGATGAAAAACTTGGCTTGATTACATTTGCAAGGGCTATATATATCTTCTTCAATTTTTGATGCCCGCCAAGTGTTCGATAAAATGTTTCAATGAAAAATTTCAACTTCTACATGATTCTCTTGCTTCCAAAAGTCTTAAATACTTATTGAGATCATGTCTTAGCAAATAAAACGATCTTATGAACTCTTCATGATACATTTCTCCCATTTTCTTTGGATTTTTAGCCTAAATTGTTCAATGGTTGATAAACCGTTTCTTTGGCGCACTTTGATATAATTGTATAATGTTTTTATCATCCTAACATTCTTTATGATGATTCCAAAGGGGGAGAAACAGGAAATTGGCTCGTTAGCTAAAAGAAGCTAATGAAAGCTCGCAATAAAAGCTATAAGCTATGACTTCCTAAAGTCATAAGTTGTGCATTATACTTAGTTCATGTTTTGTATGATGGACTCATATACTTGTCTAATGATGTTTTGTTGATAGGGGGAGCTTATAAGCTCTTGAACTTAAGATCAATATGTAAAAGCTAAGCTTTTAGCTTGTGGTTGATTGTTTTTACGTTATTCTTGTTGTGCATATTGATAGGGGGAGCTTTTGCTATATATGTTTGAATATCTCTACTCCCATCCTTGTGTTTATATTGTATGGAATGTTGTCGCTCATAACGGATAGTTGTTTTTCTTTTCTTGTTAGGTAAAATTGTTTTGTTTTCAAAATCGACCTCGTTAAAATTGTTTTGGTTTGTAATCATCAAAAAGGGGGAGATTGTTTGATAAATGATTTTATCATGATTTTGATGATTTTGTTTTTATACCAAAACAATGTTTTTAAAGGTTGTCCAAATACTCCTAAAGAATTTAAAATGGTTTTAATATTTTTCGGAGTATTTCTTCAAGTTTATTTTTCGACAAAATTGAATAACACATTTAATCATTTTGTGTCAATGGATTTTTACATTGAAACTTTGTTTCTAAATGTTGTCCTAATACTCCCGATCGGTCTAAAATGTTTTCACTATTTATCGGGGTATTTCTTGAAGTTTATATCGGACAACACTTTTTGTATTAATGTGTTATTTCATCAAAACTATTTCTAATGTTGTCCTAAATACTCCCGATCGGTTTAAAATGTTTTTACGAATTTTTCGGAGTATTTCTTGAGGTTTATTTTCTACAAAAAATCGGAAACGGTCGACCAAAGAGGCGACCGGTACCTGGGAATACATTTCACGAAACAGAACTCGCGAAACCTCAAAAATTGGTCAGAGTGACCGGTCCCTATAGGGCGACAGTCGCACCCAGATGCGACGGTCGATCACCCTGGACCGGTCCCCCTAGTGTATTTTTGCTGCGATTCTTTCAAACTCATATTTGTGCGACCGGTCGCCCTCAAGTTTGACAGCAAAATTCTAACCGTTGTGCAGCAGACAGCTTTTCCCTAAATTGTGTAATTGATTTCTAACAACTATAATCTTGATTTTAATTGCAAGTTTTTTGTAGATATCAGATTCCAAGAGGAGCCTATCAAGTATCAATCATCTCCTATAAATAGAGGAAGATTTGAAGCACAACAATAAGAGAGAACAACACAACACAACAAGATATACTCAAGCAAACACTTGGTCTTATATTGTCATTATTATTGTTGTAATTTGCCTAGCTTATCACTTTCACATTCTTGAGGTCTAGGCTATTCTTGATTACACTTGCACTTCATTGTATAATTCATTATCGAGTTGTATCTTGAATTTTTGGGTTATCATTCAACACAAGATATCCTTGTGAGTGTTCTTGTGGTAAGAACACACTTGGGTGATCTAGGTGTTAGGTGTGAGAAGATTGTGGTAATCTTCTTGTTGAGGTGTTGAAGAATTTGGTATTCTTCAAGGTTGAAGATTGTGGTAATCTTCACAAGGTGCCGTTGGAGATTGTGGTAATCTTCAAGAGAGATTGTGGTAATCTCAAAGGTGGTGTTGAAAAAGAGTGTGGTGCTCTTCAAGGTGTTGTTGTAAGTTGGTGTTGTATTAATTTTGGTAATTAATAAAATCATCTTTTTTTGAAATCCATCCCGGATATACTGGGGTGGTAGAGGATTAGGCACTAGGTGGGTTGAACCTCTATAAATTGACGTGTGTTGTTTACATTCCGCTCCTTTATTATTGTCTTTGTGCATTCGGTTCGAAAAAGAGGGTAAAATCGAAAAGATGGAGATAATCTATTCACCCCCCTCTAGATTATCGTAGCCGCTTGGACTTAAATACGATAATCTTTAACCTTGTGATTCGACTTTCGACATTTGAAGCATTTCCCTTTGAACTTTTTAGCCTTCCCTTATTTCTGACCATTCCCCATGTGCTTTCTCTTCTTGCTAGCATTGGGCTCAACCAAGTTTGTATTTGCCTCTATTGGAAGATTGTCAGACTTAATTTCAGACTTGTGATTATGTTCTTCAATTCACCATCTGACAATTAAGTCTTCAAGCCCCATCTCCTTCCGCTTATGCTTTAGGTAGTTTATAAAATTCTTCCACTGAGGCGGTAGCTTCTCTATCATAACAGCTACTTAAAAGGACTCACTCAGCACCATTCCTTCTGTAATTATATCATGCAGAATGAGTTGGGTCTCTTGAACCTGGCTGATCACCGTCTTGGTGTCAACCATCTTAAAATCAATGAATTTGCCGACAATAAATTTCTTTGTGCCTGTATCATCCGATTTATACTTATTTTCTATAGAGCTCCACAACTCTTTAGTAGTCTTTACCGAACAATATACATTATATAATGTGTTGTCCAGCCCGTTAAGATTGTAGTTCCTGCATAGGAAGTCGCTTTGACTCCAAGCATCGAATGCCACTTTTATGAGAATCAGCCTCTTTTTTCACCACAATTGGAGCATCCTCCTTCAGGTAACGAGCAAAGTTCAGAGTACTAAGATAAGACAACATCTTCTGTTGCCATCTTTTGAAATATGTACCGATGAACTTCTCTGGTTTCTCTTCAGGTGCTGGTACTGGAACTGATGTTGCTGGAACTGATGATTTTGAAGCCATTTGATAAACACGAAAATTTCATCTTAAACTGTTGGAAAATTCTGGTTGGTGTGTACCAAAACACCTATAGAAATTTGAGCAGAGTAACAGAAAGAAAGTCGAGGCAAGAGTTGGATACTTTGTCTTTAATACGAAATTGTCCCGCTCACGGTGTTAACGGAATCTGGCAATCGCATATACAACGACTTACTTCTTGTGATAGCAACACTACAAATCACAATAACAGCGAACACTTGGTGTTTATGAACTCTCAATTAACTTTTATGCAGAATGAGTACGAATTCAAAATTTTTCTTGTGCCTCTTCAGACTGGGTGCAAAGCCAGGTTCGGATCGATCATGATTATCAATGGCGCCTTATGATCAACAACCACAATTTGATGGTCCAAATTGCATCCACCTAAAGGTACACATCTTTAGGCATGCACCCATGCACATTGGACAATCGTGTCCAGTCATGGTGCTCTGTTAGCAAACAGACGCGTCTAAATCAGCTCCATTGCGTGCCACGTGTCGCCACCCGGATGACTCCACCAAGTCACTGCCACCTAAACTGCCCTGCCATGTCACCGAGCCACAGAACCGAACCCGGTTCGATTTTCAAAACATTAAGGCTCTTCATGTAAGTCCAAGCGGCTACGATAATCTAGAGGTGTGAATAGATTATCTCCATTTTCTCGATTATGCCCTCTTTTTCGAATCAAACAAGCTAAGACAAGAACTAAGGTGCGGGAAGGAAATAACATGCGTCGATTTATAGAGGTTCAACCCACCTAGGGCCTAATCCTCTACCACCCCAGTATCTCCGGGATGGATTTCAAAAAGAAATTTTTTTTTATTAATTACCACAATTAATACAACATCACCTTACAACACCTCTTTGGAGATTACCACAATCTCCCTTGAAGATTACCACAATCTCCCTTGAAGATTACCACAATCTTCAACGGCACCTTGTGGAGATTACCACAATCTTCAACCTTGAAGAACACCAAATTCTTCAACACCTCAAAGAGCACCAAACTCGTCAACAAGAAGATTACCACAATCTTCTTACACCTAACACCTAGATCACCCAAGTGTGTTCTTACCACAAGAACACTCACAATGATATCTTGTGTTGAATGATGAACCCAAATTCAAGATTACAACTCGATAATGAATAATACAATTTTAAGTGCAAGTGTAATCAAGAAATAAGCCTAGACCTCAAGATAAATACTTAGGCTATTACAATAAGAATGTTGACAATAAAGACTTAGACAAATTTGCAGATTTCTTGTTGTGTTGTGTTGTATGCTCTCTTGTTGTGTTGCTTCAAATCTTCCTTTATTTATAGGAGATGATTGATCATGGATAGGCTCCTCTTAGGGATTGAAAATCTATAGAAAAATGCAATTAAAATCAAGATTATAGCTGTTAGAAATCAACCCCAAAATTTAAGGAAAAGTTGTGTGCTGCACAACGGTTAGAATTTGCTGATAAACATATAGGGCGACCGATCACGCACAAATAGAGAAAATGAGATTACACAGCAAAAACCATCATAGGGACCGGTCCAGGGGGGTTGGACCGGTCGACCTAAGGTCCGACCGGTCACCCCCCATAGGGACCGGTCACCCTGCTACAAATTTGAGAAACAGAGTTTATGTTTTCTCTTCAGGCACCGGTCGATCTTTTGGTCGACCGGTCGACCTCCAGGGTTTTTCTAAACATCTCGTTTCTGTATTGAAAATCATCTTTCAGACACGGGTTGCCCTATTGGACGACCGATTGAACACGAGACAGAAGTGTTGTCCAATTTTTATCGAAAATAAACTTCAAGAAATACTCCGAAAAAATAGTAAAAACATTTTAAATCGATCGGGAGTATTTGGACAACATTTAGAAATGTTATTTTGGTGTAAAAACACTTTAACACAAAATCATCAAAAGTGTTGTCCAATTTTTGTCGAAAATAATCTTGAAGAAATACTCCGAAAAATTAGTAAAAACATTTTAAATCATTTAGGAGTATTTGGACAACATATAAAAACACTCTTTTGGTGTAAAAACAAAATTATCAAAATCATGATAAAAAAACATTTATCTAACAAACTCCCCCTTTTTTCTGATTACAAACCAAAACAATTTAAAGAGATCGATTTTGAAAACAAAACAATTTTACCGATAAAAAATAACTATCCATTGAGAGTGACAATATTCTACGCATAATAATCACAAGGATGGGATTAGAGATACTCAAAAACATTTTGCAAAAGCTCCCCCTATCAACATGCACAACAAGAGTAATAGAGAAGCAATCAACCAAAAGCTAAAAGCTCAGCTTTTACATATTGAGCTTAAGTATCAAGAACTTATAAGCTCCCCCTGTCAACAAAACATCATTAGATATGTAATTAAGTCCATAATACATCAAATGGACTAAGTATGATCCACAACTTTTAGCTTTTAATAGCCACAGCTTATAGCTTCTTTCGTGAGCTTATTTTGGCTTCTTTGAGCTAATGAGCTTATAACTTGTGTCTCCCCCTTTGAAATCATCAAAAAGAATATTAGCACGATAAAAACATCATTTTATCATATCAAAGTGTGCAATTTAACCGATTTATTGAGCTATTGATCACTAAGCTTAGAATTCCAAAAGCTAATGGAAGAGTTGATCAAATGACTTATAAAAGCTTGGAAAAGCTCATTTGTTTTGCAAAACATGATCTATATAAATATATAAGACATTTGAAAATGAGAGAATCATGTAGGTGATGAATTTTTCTTTGAAACATTTTATCGAACACTTAGCGGGTCGTCAAATAATAAAGAAGATGTATATAGCCCTTGTAAAAATAACCAAGCCAATTATACAATTATCATCCAACATCAATCAATATGCCCAACACAAATATATAAGAATCCCAACAAGCTTTCAACAATGAAACACATTCTCAAGGGTTCAACCCAATTGAGATAAGGAAGAAGAATTCTTGCCAAGTAATCGGAGAAGATGAGCAACAATGATGATACACGAGAAAGATAATCCCCAAGATATATAATTTATACAACAAAACTCATTTGAAGTGAATTGTGTGTGGAAATGACAAAGGGGGCGAAAAATGAGTTGGAAGAGCCAAAATGGCTAAGTCTGGAAACAGAAGCAATTTTATCCCAAAAATGGCTTAGGGAGACTGGTCCGGCTATAGGGCAACTGGTCGAAGGGCAGGCCGACCGGTCGACCTCAGCCCATTTTTCCACTGGATCAGTCTGTTTTTGAGAAATCCGAAATTTGATCCAAAAATCCGATTTTTCGCCCCTAAGTTTTAAAAACGTGCAAAATGTAAACATTGACCTCATTTAATATACATTATATCTCAACGAGCTCAAAGTGAGGTAAAAGACTCGGCGGTTAATGATTAAAAATAAATGTCCGCGAGTTATCCTTGAGAAGGAATTAACCACATCTCAATTTTTCGTTTTTTGAAACACAATCCCTTAGAACAAGTTATCAAATCTTAATATGTTTAGTTCGATTATAACGAACCATATTTTGAGAAATTATTATCACCGGACTTGTTATTCCAAAAAATGTGATTGTTTTAAAACTTTGGATAAACAAGTCATAAGAAGAAGTGCCTTTCAAATGTTTGAAAATTTCTTTTAACGGCACTTTAATGAGATTCGTTGGGATAGTTTTGAAGTCGAGCATATAAACATCAAGAATAAAAAAATGTCGAGTCTAAAGTAGTAATAAACGTAGATAAACATATCTCAAATTTGTTTGTCAACCAATATGCCTTTCTCAAACTTGATCAATCATGATGTAGGTTTCCATAGGAGTAGAGATGGTTCTTCCTTCTTCGATGCCGAACTTCTTCAAAAGTTCTTTTGTATACTTTGATTGAAATATAACCACCTTCTTGGCATTGTTTAACTTCAAGTTCAAGGAAGAATTTGAGCTCTCCCATCATGCTCATCTCAAATTCACCTTGCATCAACTTAGAAAATATCTTGCACAAAGATTCATTAGTAGCACCAAAAATAATATCATCAATATAAATTTGCACAAGTAAGCAAGCTTGCCCTTTTTTTTTCAAAAACAAGAAGAGTAGTATCAACTTTACCTCTTGTAAACCATTTTGCAAAAATAGCTAAGTCTATCATACCATACACGGGGTGCTTGTTTTAAACAAAACAAGGCCTTTTTAAGTTTATAAACATCATTAGGCCTAGAAAATTTTTTAAACCCTGGAGGTTGTTTTACATAGACTTCTTCTAGAATAAAACCATATAGAAATGTGGATTTAACATCCATTTGGTAAAGCTTGAAATTTATTAAAACAAGAATAGGTGTTCACTTGGTTTTATACCATTGATTTGGGCTTCCTAGACTTGAGTTTTGTGTTGTTTTTGAGTATTTTGAGTCGTTTTTGTTATATCTCATAGGTTAGGCATTAATTTCCGTTGTTTCGAGTCATTTGAGTGGCCAAAATCATATTTTGGGCCAATTATATTGAGTCTAGAGTCATATTAATGAGTCACATGTCAAAAGAAGCAAGGATGATCAAACAAGAAGGGGGTTGATCTCAAGAAACGTCCAAACGCGTCTAGAATTTCCAGCCCTGGCAGGATTTAGTATTTTGGCCATAACTCTCTCCACAAAATTGATATTGAGCTGATTCAAGTGGCTATGGAAAGCTAAGAGATAGGGCTACAACTCCTGTGAAGACACAAAACGCAAATTCGGACATTTGGATGGCACTGCAGCGCGGAGGCGAAAATCTGGGCAGTGGCCAAATTTTGGATGGCGCTGTAGCGCCCGAGTGTGTCATGTGCGCACTGCAGCGCCCATTTTTTAGCGCTGCAGCGCCCGTGGGCGGACAAAACAAGAAAAGTCCAATTTTTTGATCTAAAAGGAGGGTACTATAAATGGATACATGGAGGCGTGAACTAGGGCATGGAGGACACTTGGGGATGAAAACCAACACCACCAAGACACAAGGAAAGAGTTGGGGAAGAAGATTGAAGATATTTATCATCTAGAAATAGATAAAATTCTTCTTTAATTTCTTTAATTCCTTCTTAATTCCTTCTTTGTTGTTTCTTGTATATCATTTGAGATGCATTCTCATTTGATTATAGGTATTTGTATTTTCATCATGAGCTAAACTTTATAATTCTAGAGGGATGATGTAATCTATTTTTGAACTTATGTTTTGACATTGTGGTTTGTCAATCTAGATTTCCCAATCTATTTGTGCTATTTAGATTTATTGCTTTTAAATTACTTGATCAATAATTTAGAGTGTTTGGTGTTTTTGATTTGACACTTGAGAGAGGTAATTGAATACATGGCCTTGAAATAGCATAACCTAGGATTTCATAGAATTGAGAGATTTGTGAATCCTTTGAAGTCATCAACCAAGATTCATAGTTTTTATTGAGATTTCAATTGGTGATTTTTATAGAGATATTGATTTCCCAATTGTGATCTAAAATCATTTGGCACTCGAGAGAGGAAATGATTATTGTAGAAATCTTGACTTATAAATTGGTAATTTGTGATTGATATACCATATTGATAATATAAGAGAAAACTAGATTCATCACACCTCTAGAATTCATTCTCCCATAGATTTAGATGTTTATATTTTGATTAGTTATATCTAGTTATTTTTATTTATAAATTGAGACATCCACCTATTATTGATCTGTCAAATATAGCATAGGTAATTTATACTTGGTACTTATACACGCATTCCCTGTGGATACGACAACCCTACTCATATTACTATATTAAAACTTGACACCGCATGAGACTTGCGGTTAGAAAAATCTCTAACAAGTTTTTGCGCGTTCTTTCGGGGAATGTGTTTTGTGTGATATCAAGGTTGATTGCATAGTTGTAATTTGACTATTTTTTTGTTTCTTTCTTTTATTGTTTTAATTTTGTGTAAATGGTTTTAGGCACATCGTTGGATGGAATTATAATGTATGCATATACGTGGCCAACCGATGATGCTACTGGGATTTTTGGAAGTCAAAGTGTGAACCATTTTGTTCCTTATTATCAACCTCAAGAAAATGTATGGGCCCAAAATATGGCAAATCATGAAACCTTTCATCAACCACAAGAACAATTGTCTAGCTTGGAAGAAACACTTTATCAATTTCTAGACGATTGTGAGCCAAGAAGACGACAAGATGAGATAAAACGTCGGTCCGAGTTGGAAAAAAATCTTGTTGAGTTTATCGAAGAGTGTATGATAAGAAATTGAGAAAGTGATGATAGATTACTATAAACCGAGGCAAGCATTCAACAAATTGAGATTACATGTCAAAATATGTCAAAGTTACTCCAACAAATGATTTACCAACTTAATAATGAAGAGTCGTCATCATTCTTGGGACCTGGTGAAATAGAAAATCATGAACATGAATTGCCCATTATGAAAAAGGTGGATATCCTTCAAAATTTGGAGGAGCCTTTTGAAGAGTGCAATCCGATCTTACAAGAGGAGGATCCACGTCAAATTAACTCAGGGAGTATCTCTATCTCTCACTCAATTGAAAATCCTCATATTGACAAAAATATGTGCACTCTAGATGTAAGCTTCAATACAAATGTATCAAATTTTAAGAAGCATACACTTGAAGGAACAATGTTTGAAAATGGTGATCAATTCACATGTTCTACAGATTTCATGATAGTTAATGTGAGTAAAGATAGAAATATCTTTACTATGATTGATAAACCATTTTTCATCATTAGGAACACATTTTTTGATTTCCAAAAGACCATCAACATTCTGATCCTTAATCATCCACGTCTTACATACACTGAAGGATCGCCTATATTGTTAGAAAATACAAAGGCGTGGCATGATCGACATTTATTTTTGGATCCCGGTTGAGTAAAACAAAAGTCTGGCTAAAGACTTTAAATTTAGCGCTTCTTGGGAGGCAACCCAAGCTCATTTTACTTGCTTTCATAGTTTGATTAGTTAGAATGCTTGTGTTTTATTAGTAGTAGTCATGTTGCATCTCACCCCTACCCCTCTTGCATGCTCATTACGCGATTCTTGTGAAGTTATGTGCAAAAGGTGCTTATTGTGATAGAATTTGGATTGGTATTGAAATTTTGGGCATAATTGGTTATATAAATTGCCTCCACATCTTTATTCTCTATATATGTGCACCATGTATTTGATAAAATGCCTCAATGAGAAATTTAACACTTTTGCATACCCTTCTTGGTTTATTGTTGGGAGTTCACATATTGATTACAATTATATGACATTAATGTCTTTCCCATGGTCTTCGTATGATATTGTGGTACTTTACCCCATTGCTCGTTTCCACGTTTGGTTTTGTATGACAGGTTGGTATTGTGCCTTCTAAATCATAGAAAGGTAAGGAAAAAGCCATCGACCCTATGGAGTGCTACCAATTGGCCCTATTGCTTCTCTTTCACCCCACGATTCCGACGAGGTATTGCACCTCTTCCATTGAGGACAATGGTTATATTAAGTTTGGGGGAGTGGTAATACCTTTTTCAGTTTGTGATCCTACTTTCTTCGTGTTTTTTCTTTGTCTTGTATATTTGCTTTGAGTTGAGTCGAGCCAAGTCATTTGTTGAACTGTAGAACTGCATGACTAAGTGAATTTGTTGAATATGAGTTAAACAGTCAAAAGAGCATGTGTTTGAGCGGTGATTTATGCTTCGTTCCATTAATTCCATCTACATGCATAATTCAGTTGATTTATTTGAAAATGATTTATGACGTTGAGTGTTTCTTGTATGATCCCACCAGATTCTAGAACTTGTTTGATCTCTAGTCGAGGCGAAATCCTAGGTGAAGTAACATTAAGGAAATGATTTAGGCCATCTTTGAACAAGCTAGAGCCAAAAATGCCTACCTTTATATTATATATTTTCACTAGTGTCCCCTTTGAGCCTGTTAAACCCGTTCTTTGGCAACCAATCTTATACATTGAGCCTACATGTGAAAATCCTAATTACCCATCACTCATACACACAAAATGTTGAAGATTGAGGGTGGTATGATAAGTAGGGTATGTGTTCACTTGCATGAAGTTGCCGAGAAAAAAAAATATGAACCCCCATGTGTAAAAATATGCAAAAGAATAAGTTTGGGGGTTTGAAAAAAAAAAATCAAATGAGTTTGGGCTCATAAAAAGGAAAGCAGTGGAGAATTTCAAAAGTGAAGGTAGCTATTTTGTTTGGCAATTGGTGATTTGAAGTGATAATTGTGTGTTTCGGTGAGTTGAGCTACTTAATCCTATATTTTCCTACCTTACCCTAAGCCCACATTACAAGCCTTGAAAGTCCTATTGATCCTTGTGTTACATTAGCCTACATTAGTGGAGATTAGTGTGAATGACAAGCTTATCGAATCCGATAAACATTATTTCTTGATAATTAGAAGTGGATCATTTTGATAACACTTGATTGCATGGATCTATTTGAATGATGTAAACGGAATTGGCATGAACATTCAACTCATTTGATCACAATGTCAAAACACATGCTTGATTATAATGAAATGAGTAATGAGACAAATGATATTGGTTGTGAAGTTTTGCAGTTTGTTTGTATTGTTGTGTCTTGTATTTTTCATTTTAGAGTTGTAATTACTTGAGGACAAGCAATATTCTAAGTTTTGGGGTATTTGTTCACTTGGTTTTATACCATTGATTTGGGATTCCTAGACTTGAGTTTTGTGTTGTTTTTGAGTATTTTGAGTCGTTTTTGTTATATCTCATAGGTTAGGCATTAATTTTCGTTGTTTCGAGTCATTTGAGTGGCCAAGACCATATTGTGGTCCAATTATATTGAGTCTAGAGTCATATTAATGAGTCACATGTCAAAAGAATCAAGGATGATCAAACAAGAAGGGGATTGTTCTCAAGAAACGTCCAAACGCGTCTAGAATTTTCAGCACTGGCAGGATTTAGTATTTTGGCCATAACTCTCTCCACAAAATTGATATTGAGCTGATTCAAGTGGCTACGGAAAGCTAAGAGATAGGGATACAACTCCTGTGAAGACACAAAAGGCAAATTCGGACATTTGTGTGGCGCTGAAGCGCAAAACGAGCGCTGCAGTCAGCGGAGGCGAAAATCAGAGCGGGCATGGCCAAATTTTGGATGAGCTGCAGCTGCCAAAGTTGTGTCATGTGCGCTGCGGCAGCGCCATTTTTGAGCGTTGCAGTGCCCGTGGGCGGACAAAACAAAAAAAGTCCAATTTTTGGATCTAAAAGGAGGGTACTATAAATGGATACAGGGGAGGCGTGAACTAGGGCATGGAGGACACTTGGGGATGAAAACCAACACTACCAAGACACAAGGAAAGAGTTGGGGAAGAAGATTGAAGACATTTATCATCTAGAAATAGATAAGATTTTTTTTTAATCTCTTTAATTCCTTCTTAATTCCTTCTTTGTTGTTTCTTGTATATCATTTGAGATGCATTCTCATTTGATTATGGGTATTTATATTTTCATCATGAGCTAAACTTTATAATTCTAGAGGGATGATGTAATCTATGTTTGAACTTATGTTTTGATATTGTAGTTTGTCAATCTAGATTTCCTAATCTATTTGTGCTATTTGGATTTATTGCTTCTAAATTACTTGATCAATAATTTAGAGTGTTTGGTGTATTTGATTTGACACTTGAGAGAGGTAATTGAATACATGGCCTTGAAAATAGCATAACCTAGGATTTCATAGAATTGAGAGATTTGTGAATTCTTTGAAGTCATCAACCAAGATTCATAGTTTTTATTGAGATTTCAATTGGTGATTTTTATAGAGATATTGATTTCCCAATTGTGATCTAAAATCATTTGGCACTCGAGAGAGGAAATGATTATTGTAGAAATCTTGACTTATAAATTGGTAATTTGTGATTGATATACCATATTGATAATATAAGAGAAAACTAGGTTCATCACACCTCTAGAATTCACTCTCCCATAGATTTAGATGTTTATATTTTGATTAGTTATATCTAGTTATTTTTATTTATAAATTGAGACATCCACCTATTATTGATCTGTCAAATATAGCATAGGTAATTTATACTTGGTACATATACACACATTCCATGTGGATACGATAACCCTACTCATATCACTATATTAAAACCTGACACCGTAGACTTGTGGTTAGAAAAATCTCTAACAATAGGCAAGTAAAATATGAATAGCTTAACAGACATGTTGCGGGTGCAAATGTCTCAACATAATCAATACATTATATTTGCCAATACCATTGAGCTACTAACCTTTCCTTGGTCATCAAGCTTGTTCCGAAATACCAAAAATTTCTATAAAATCTTAACATGATATCTTGCACAAGAGCATAGTAATATCGAATAGTAGAGACACTATAACAAGTAACACATACTATGCTTTAAATAAAATCATTAAGAGTTCAATAAACACATGTAAGTTCAAATATGCTTATATGAAGCTATATAAGGTCTCTTTTGAAATTTGAAAATCCGAGAACATATAGTTGAGACCTTATTTAAAAGAAGTTTTTTGAACAAGAGTTTTGACAAGAATGAATATGTGCAATCAAATGCATAATTTTGAGAGGAGGATAAAAATCGATTGTTTTATCAAAACAAATATAATCTTTTGAAAGTCTCGGATAAAAAGAGCTTTATCGAATAATGCCTTTCAAAAATCGAAAAATCCTCTTAATGGCACTTGCGTGAGATACTTTGAAATATCTTGAAAATCAAGCACATAGGCAAATGGAAAAAATATATCGAGTCTATGAGATGAATAACAATGGTGTGCGTACCTCGATAGTTTATGTCACTCTTGACATATTATGACATAGATGATCATTTATGAAGGTATATATCCTACATAATTCTTAAACAATTCTTGCACAAAATATAATGGCAAAAGTGTAAGCTAAAGCAATAATATATGTCACAAGTATGCTTATGATATATAAATCCATAAGGGATAATAAAACACCTTAGTCTAAGTAAATGCACAATATTTAATAAAAACATCATGCAAGGTCTTCTTTTCAAAAGATTTTAAGAACACAAATGTATAGAAGACCTCATTTTAAAAATATTTTAAAAAATCATTTTGAAAGCAAAAATACAAGCATACATAAAACATTATGCGCATTTAAATAAGGAGAGATACGGTTTACCAATTTCGCCATTTCCACGGGTTGTGTCTTTCCCTTTGTTGGTAGTATCTTCCTCTTGAGAAGTTATCTTGTTGATGATGTCTTCTCCAATTTTGATAAGATGAAATGGGCATTTGATGTCTTCTTGGCGGTATGACTTTTCTTTGATAATTATTCCACCGAGTACCTAATATGACATTGTTTTGTGGTACCCTCAATTGTTTGGGTCCTTCGGGATTAGCTTTGAGACTTTTAGGTCTCCAATAATAATTAGAGCTATTTCTAGCTCGACAAGTATTAACCGTGTGACCATTCTTACCACAATAAAAGCAAGTAACAATTTTAGGAGCATAATGACCAACATGCATAGAGACTTGGTTCTTTTTTCTTATCAACAATAACATTAGGCTTATAACCACGTACAAGTTTCAAATTATCACAATGATGAACATCAAGAATTTTGGTCATTTTATTGGTACTCAAGTTGAACTTTAATAAATCCTTTTTCATGTTATTAATATCCTCAACAAGAGTACTATTTTCCTTCTCAAGGTTTCTAACCTTATCAAGTGTGGTGGTGTGAGCACATGAAAGTGATTCATAGGAAGTAAATAAACTATCCTTATCATTTTTCAAAGCATTGAATTCCTTTTTCAAATTTTTGTATTTAACAAGCAAGCTTTGGAATTCATTTTGAAGCTCATCAAAATCATTTTTGCAAATCACTATAATCATTTTGTAATTCATTATCATAAGAAGTAGAGGGATTTGAGCGTACCTCGTTTTCTTCTTCGATGCCCATAAGACATTGTTCGACTTCTTCATTATTGGAAGTTGTAAGGGGCTCATCCCATGTTGTTGGATTTGATGTTGTATCCAATTGAGAAGTAGATGCTTTTGAGTTGCGCCTTTCATTTGCATATAATTCATAGATAGCTTCTAATTTTTTCCATGCTTCATGTGCCGATCGTATTCCTCGAATATGATCGTATTCCAAAAAAGTAAGTGAACAATGAAGAATATTTAGAGCTTTACCATTTAATGAAAGAATTTCCTTTTCTTCATCATTGAGCTCCTTGAGGACTTTGGAGGTGAATGGTCTGTCTTTCATCGAGATGGACTCTCCGTTTATGATCGTGTTTCAAATATCGAACCCGCAACTTTATAAATAGCATTCCATTCTTTCTTTCCAAAATGTATAATTTTTGGAATCAAATAGTGGTGGCTTGTTGGTGGAGGCGCCGGTAAGGTAGACTTCATTCATAGCCAATGATCGTTCTTCTTTACTCGCGATGTGGAACGAGCTTGCTAAAGAGTTTGGCTTTGATACCACTTGTAAGTCCAAGCGGCTACGATAATCTAGAGGGGGGTGAATAGATTATCTCCATTTTCTCGATTATGCCCTCTTTTTCGAATCAAACAAGCCAAGCCAAGAACAAAGGTGCGGGAAGGAAATAACATGCGTCGATTTATAGAGGTTCAACCCACCTAGTGCCTAATCCTCTACCACCCCAGTATATCCGGGATGGATTTCAAAAAGAAAAAAGATTTTATTAATTACCACAATTAATACAACATCACCTTACAACACCTATTTGGAGATTACCACAATCTCCCTTGAAGATTACCACAATCTTCAACGGCACCTTGTGAAGATTACCACAATCTTCAACCTTGAATAACACCAAATTCTTCAATACCTCAAAGAGCACCAAACTCTTCAACAAGAAGACTACCACAATCTTCTTACACCTAACACCTAGATCACCCAAGTGTGTTCTTACCACAAGAACACTCACAAAGATATCTTGTGTTGAATGATGAACCCAAATTCAAGATTACAACTCGATAATGAATAATACAATTTTGAGTGCAAGTGTAATCAAGAAATCAGCATAGACCTCAAGATATGAAAGTGAAATACTTAGGCTATTACAACAAGAATGTTGACAATAAAGACTTAGACAAATTTGCAGATTTCTTGTTGTGTTGTGTTGTATGCTCTCTTGTTGTGTTGCTTCAATTCTTCCTCTATTTATAGGAGATGATTGATCATGGATATGCTCCTCTTGGGGATTGAAAATCTACAAAAAAATGCAATTAAAATCAAGATTATAGCTGTTAGAAATCAACCCCATAATTTAAGGAAAAGATGTCTGCTGCACAACGGTTAGAATTTGTTGATAAACATATAGGGCGACCGGTCACGCACAAATAGAGAAAATGAGATTACACAGCAAAAACCATCATAGGGACTGATCCAGGGGGGTTGGACGGTGACTGGTCCGACCGGCCGCCCCCAAGGGACCGGTCACCCGCTACAAATTTGAGAAACGAGTTTATGTTTTCTCTTCAGAACCTGGTCGATCTTTTGGTCGACCTCGGTCGACTCTCCAGGGTTTTTCAAAACGCCTCGTTTTGTATTGAAAATCATCTTTCGACACGGGTTGCCCTATCGACGACTAGGTTGAACACGAGACGAAGTGTTGCCCAATTTGTATCGAAAATAAACTTCAAGAAATACTCCGAAAAATTAGTAAAAATATTTTAAATCGATCGGGAGTATTTGGACAACATTTAGAAATATTATTTTGGTGTAAAAATACTTTAACACAAAATCATCAAAAGTGTTGTCCAATTTTGTTATAAAATAATCTTGAAGAAATACTCCGAAAAATTAGTAAAAATATTTTAAATCATTTAGGAGTATTTGGACAACATTTAAAAACATTGTTTTGGTGTAAAAACAAAATTATCAAAACCATGATAAAAAAATATTTATCTAACACTTCAAAGCTACCCGTGATGATGAAAAGTGCGCATCTAAAGCGCCCAATGCAACTATGTGTGACATGCGGGGGCCTAGTCAAACATCCTCAGTGCTATTTGAGCTAGCCAAAGGCTAGTAAAAAAAATGACTTGGTCCACTAGGGTGTGTCATAAGGAGTTCGCATGATTACACGTTATTAGTGATGAAGCTCAATATAAACTAGTCAAACATTTAATATGCTTCCTATGTGGGATATGTCTTTCCATATTCTCACCATTTCATATTCCATATATAAAAGGTATTTAAGTGGCTAACTTAATACATTAATTTCTCATTCACCCGAAATTGATTTTGAGAAATTCAAAATGCTAAATTCATCTTCTCGCGATGTAGATTACGATTATATTATTTATTTTCCAAATCTAATAAATGATCTCACTTAAATAATTAGACAATATCGGGTTAAAATCCAATTTATTAAAATCAATTTCAACACAATATATATCAGATATAATATTACAAAAGTGCATGAGAATTGTATTATATATCATATGTAACATATATGTAAAATATATAATTAAATATATTTAAAAAATAAAAATATTAGGCAAAACAAGTACACATGGGACGGCGATAATATCCAAACACGCCCCCACCTTGGAACACGGGTTAGGCGGCAGACCCAAATGGGGCAGGCCAAGGCAGGTCGTGAATGGGTTGGCCTCACTAAATAAGGTTGGATGGGCGATAGCCAATGGCCTGTTTTAAGGGGCTCCAAATTTATATATATAACTTGGTATATTTGTAAATTTTATAAAAGAAAATGTTGGTTGGGCCATTAAAAAAGTTTCTTAGATTGATGCCTATATCAATACTTAACCCGTGGTTACCTCTATTTCCACATATTTATGTAGCTTATCAAACATTTGACTTATGTTCCATATTCCAGGTGAATATGAATATAAAAAAGTGTAAGTGTGTAACCCAGATTCTTTTATCAAATGGCATGCTTATAAGTGTGCATTGGATGCTATTCCAACATGTAATTTGTGGAGGAATAACTACTCTAGAAAAGTGTATCATTAGTCATTGATATCTATCCTTTTTTGGTTCGAGAATAATTGCTGTTTGTCATTACGTAATTTTCATTATATAGGTCTGTGACAATGACAGTATAATCCCTGCTTTTTGGTTCCTATTGTATTAATTGTAGTAAAATATTCACGAACCATATTAACAATTTATATAGAAAAAAACGGTCAATAGTTTGGAACGGACAATTGTAATAATATTATGTATGTTGATGTTTCTCATATGAAATAAAAACATATTTAGTTTCATATAATGTAATAATCTAAATTATATCGTACATGAAAATTGTCCCTTTTACTAACCAAAATTCTATCAAAAAAAACCTAACCGGTCGCCCCCCTCTCTCCCACCTAGTCATTATTTCCACATTGCCCCTCCTGATCTTTACCATGACCTGAGACCAGAAGTCCCATGGTCCCCGGTCACTACCCCCTTCCTTTCCAGGTGGATGCTTCTCTTCTTGCGGTATGGTTCTTCTGAGCTTGGCTTGCGGGTTTAGGGGTTGGTGAAAGCGGTGGCGGCGGTTTTGGAGGTGATTTTGGCAGGGATGGACTGTGGTGAGGATCTGATGGACTAGGGAGAGGCAGATTTCATGCCCTTTGGTTTTCGTCTTCTCTGTAAGTGGTTTTTATTTGTCCCCATCAAGTGGCTTTTTTCTTTTCAGTTATAAATTTGTCCCATTTTGTGGGATTTTGCTCAGAAGACTCAGATGTGCAATTACCTTACGATATGCGACTAAGTTGTTTGGTACGTATTTTGCCCAGCGTCTTTCGCTGCGAAATTCTGACTCTATAGATTAGTTAAATCTGTTTAGATATAAAATTTTGTTTTAGATCTGTATAGGTCTATGATCTGTAGGCTTTTAATTGTTTTACATTTGATGTTGTAATCAGTTGTAAGTTTCTTCTATTTTATGTAATTTTAATTTGATCCTCAAACTATGTGTATTTTTCTATTTTGTCCACTTAACTTTATATTGGTTTACTTTACCGTATGAACTTCATAAATTGTTGCATCTAGCTTATAATTTCCAAATTTACTCCTTAACCTTTATGATTATTTTATTTTGTGATCCCTGAAAATGGTATCATAGCCTAGATTTATTGATGAAATTTAATATTATTTAATATTGTTTGTATTGATTAAATATGAGGAGATCTTAAGAAAAAAAAAACTGATTTAAATAATTTGTTCCAAATTTATTAGCTACAGACAATCCACTAACAATGATGGTAAATTTGGAAATTATAAACTAAGTACAACAATTTACAAAGTTTATGGGGTGAAGTAGAACAATTCAAAATTAAGTGGGCAAAATAAAAAAACACGCATAATTTGGGGGACAAATTAAATTTACATATTCAAAGATTTTATCTATCAAACTATTGAAACCCATTGTTCAATCTAATTTGACCAGAAACAACATGCCCTATAGTTGGTCATCTTTTCAAAAACTTGCTTATATATTCATGTAAGGCATTATTTAGATCCTATGTTATAACTTTGTATTATTTTTTATTGTTTATATTATATGCATGTTATGTATATAAAATATTATTTTATAGGGATGGCAATGGGCGGGGACGGGATTGGTATTGAACATACCATCCCCATCCCGGAATCTCATCCCAGATACCACCCCATACTATTCCCCATTTAGTGCATTTCGGACAGGGATGAGGAATCTCCTTTCGGGGATCGGATTCCCGCTGGGAATCGGGTTCCTCATTTGTAATTTTTAATAAAAACAATTGTTAAAAAAATTACTTAAATAATTAAAATAAAAAAAATAAAAATGTACATAAAAGAAATAATGAGAACAATGAAAATTATAAATACTTAAGAGTTTAGTCTTTTAATTTAATAAAATAAATATTATAAATAGAACTAATATAATAATAAATAATATAATATATGTATCGGGGAATGGGGATGGGAACGAGAAATTCCCGTTTTATCAAAATGGGAATGGGGATCGAATGGGGGATATAAATACCATTCTCGTCCCATTTCCGGTTCTAAAGAATCGGGAAATCACCATCACTACAAGAAATTCGGTCAAAGACATCGCTTAAAAGACATCGTTTTCATGAATTTCATGATGTCTTACACTATACAACATCATGTTTTAACTGAAGCGATGTATATGAGCGGATTTTTTCGCTATTACACATCGTCTTTAGGAGCTGATGTCTTTGACCACCCCTTTTTTGGTTTATAACATCATGTTTAAGATCGGTTATTCCATCAGATGTCTTTGACCACCTTATATTTGTTTATAACATCACTATTAACATCATTTAGTTAAATTAGATGTTAAAACTCAATTATTATTACTCTAAAATAAAGGGTTAATTACAAAAAGTACCCTTGAGGTTTGACTAATTACAAAATAACCTGACTAGTTTTTGAAATTACAAAAATACTCTAAGGTTTTATTTTATCAAACGTTTAACTCCTTCATAAGCAAAATAATTTCAAAATCCCCTTCATATTTATAAAATCATTGCAAAGATACCCTGAAAGAGTAAACGAAACGAGTGACAGGTGCGCCAAAACCCGCCACTTGGCGGGCGGGCGGGCCAAGAAAACCAAAAATTACCCAACCCAACCCGCCTTGGGCGTGGGTTGGGCGGCCGCCCGCCTACTAAAAAAATAAAAAAATGAAAAAATTATTTTTCTATTTATATTATTAATTTTAATGAATTAAATATACTAATGGATAACAAATACATATTTTATAAAAATATTATATACACTTTTATAAGAGATAAAAATATAAAATATCGATTATACTATTTTTTTATCTATTTTTTCTATTTTTTCTTTTTTTCTTTTTTTTTTAATTTGGCGGGCTAGCCTCCGCCCGCGCACCGCCCGCCAAGCCCGTGTGTGGCCCACGGCGGGCTAGCCCATTTAGGCCCACCCTTTGGCGGGCTACTAAATACTCAACCCACCCCCTACCTTAGGCGGGGTGGGGCGGGGCGGCCCAACAGGCCTGACCCGTTTTGACAGCTCTAGTATACCCCTTAATTTTAACACTGAATCAAACTGCATGGGTATTTTTTATAATTTTGAAAGTTAGATAGGTTTTTAGTAATTAGGTCAAACCTTAGGGGTACGTTTTGTAATTATTCCTAAAATAAAATTAAAATTGAAATTACCCAAAATTAAGAAAATCCTACCAGGCCCATTCCACTTGAAAAAAAAGAATAATACCCAAACCCTTAGAAAATTCAGTCGCTGCTCTGCCGCTCCCCTTCACAACTCCATCTTCATCTCCGTCGTTTTCCGAATCGCTCACCTTCACTCCATCTTCAATCATCGTCTGTCCCAATCCGTCGCTCATCTTCTCATCTTCAATTAATCCCCTTGTTTTTCCTTAGCCCTTCATTTTCGTCCCTCCACACCAACCAAAAACCCTAATTGAAATTTTATATTTTTGAAAATCCCTAGTCGAACTCCATTCCCGCAAGCCCAATCGAAAATATAGAGCTCGTTGTTGATAAGGAGTGCGGAGGTCGTCGTTTAAGTTGCGTATAGCTCGCCATTATATGTATGTATCATCCCCTGTTTTCGCCCATTGTTACGATAATGTGGTTAAGTGGGACTCATACTCCTGGCATGGGCCATTATGTGCATAGAAAAACAAGATTCTCTTTCACATCATTTCTACTTTTTTTAATGGTACAAAAGAATTTTAAGTAATTATTTGGATTAAAAAAGGACTTTGAAAATTGCTTTCTTAGAAGGTTCCTAGGAAGATGCAAATATATTGGTTGATTATTTGTCTGAGTTGTTGGTGCTTTACCATATTTGTTAGTTAGAGTATGTATCTTCAATCCCTGTAAGTATGTTAGTTAGAGTTCTGTCCGTGTTGTTAGTTAAAGAATCATAGAAATGCAAGAGTAGAAGACAAGAAGCTATCATTTGTCGAATGACATGTAAACTTAATCATTGGATTTATAATAACCTCTTAAATATTCTAATTACTAACTTCTCATTTTGTCTTGTAATATATATAGCTTGACTTTTCAATGCCAAATAATTTTACAACCTAAATTAGCTTCTTTTTGAGCTAAAAAAGTTTCATTCATTATGTAACATAACTTGAAATGAATCCTTGGTGGTAAGTTTACTGTTTACCAGTCCTATTTTAGACTTTATCCCACTCTTAGAATATTCAAAAAGGAGGAAAAAGAACAGGGGATAAAATAGATAATTACAAAAAATACCCTTCTGGTTTAGTGTCCTGTTCTAGATGAAGAATGTTTTTCGTGAAAGTAAATTCTTCAATTGTGCTGCTTCTTTTTGTTGCATATTTGTCAGCCTTTGTCATTTGAATAAATTGCGTAGATAAGACTATGTTGTCAAGGTCGGTGGGCTAGAGATAAACCCTTATCCAATTTCTAGAGGCAAACTTACCACGTTTGAAATAGTTGCATTTACAAGTAAGTGCTCTGCTCATATTCCTTTACTATATCATGATGCTCTTTATATTCTGATTCACATTGTTAGTTACTTCTGGTGCTGAACCTTTTGCTAGCATTGGCTTTTTGCTGTTAATTAATATGCTTGTGCATCAAACTGCATTACCATTAGCTTCCCTACATCTTATTTTATTTTCTCCCTCTACTAGCTAATTAGTGGTGTTTAAATGGATGTATTACACCTATGCAAGGTGTATTTGAAATAAACAATAAATCTAGAAAAAACCATGTATGTAAAAGTTGTTTGCTATGGTTTTGTTATTTTCCTTAAACAACATTTATCCCAGAATATTCTTGTTTGCTAAGCTAGAACAGAGAGTAGTCTTTGTGTACTTTCCTAACTTTGAAACTCAGGGGGGAGGGGCGCACTTATCTATTTTTGTAGCAATTAAGCTAAAATCTCCACCCCGCGGGTATTTTTTATTTATTTTTTAATATATTTAATGTATATTATATATATATATATATTACATAAAATAATATAATTTTATGTATTTAATATTATATTTAACATATATAATGTTAAAATTTATAAATAATATGTATTTATAATACAAAATATAATATTGAAAATTATTAATAATATAAAATTTAAGATAAAACTTAACAAAAAGATGTATGTAATTTACTATCTCAATTAAGCTATGTCCTTATAATGAAGCAAATTTACTTCTTTGATATAAGTTATGATATAAGCTTACTCAAATAACACCAATCCATATTTCAGTTAATAATTTTAACATTGAAAATATAGAAGCATAAACTACAGGTAGCAATTAAGAAATGGATAAATCATGGATTGTTAGGAATTTTATTGTTTAGATTTTGATGAATGCCATGTAAAACTTAGAATAGAAAGTTGGCTCCCCAATTTCTGTTGTAAAATGCATTGTAATGAAAAGAGTCGGCCAAGCCGAGTCAAGACAACTACGCCTAACATACAAGAAGACAATCAAGATCGGAAGGAAAACTCACTGTGAGACAGTGAGTATGGCAAAGAAGAGTAGACGGAACTCTATCAAGAAGCGGTGAGATGCACTGAGTGGAGCATCATCAAGTCAACTCAAGAAAAGCCAAGTCTCAAGTTGAAGTGACAAGAAGAGTCATCCATGATTGGTGACTCGACTTAAGTCACCTGGGGAAAGCAAGGAAATGTCAAGTCGAGATAATCGTAAAAGAACCATTGCATTAAATCAAGAGATTTACTTAAACAAGTAATATCTCCATACTACCTTTCTTGGAGTGCTCAGTCCCTTAAGCGTGCAAAAGGAATGAACCAATGGGAAGCACTACACCGTGTCGAACTCGAAAAGGTGAAAAGAATAATTCATACGAGGAAACGGCAATTCCAAGAATCGCAAGCCAACGACGCAAAGTGACTTTCAAAAATAAGCCTATCTCTTCAACGGGCAAATTTTTGAAAGTTCACTATAAAAAGGCCGAGGAGTTTGTTTCAGATAAAAAGATGCATGAATGACACATACGTGAGATATACAAGCACATTAGAAAATCGAAACAATCTCAATCCTCAAGCCTACATTCAAGTACATCAATCCAACACTTACCCGTGAAGGAGAGAGCTTCAACCAGATTGAAGAGGAAACCTTTGAAAACAAGGGTCTACTTTCCAGAAGGATTGTAGAAAAGTTCAAGGTTGAACTAAGTCTTAAGCATTTGGAGGGCTTCGTGATCAAATCCAAAAAGCCCGAGCAAGTGAGTCAGTAGTAGCAAGGCAGCGCACGCCTGTGAAGAAGCCGAGTCGCACGAGAAGCCACTGAGTGATCAAGGCGTCTCTGATCGAGTCCCAAAGGATCAAGTCGGGTTTGTGATCAAGACTTGTATCCGGATGTTACCACTTTGTAAACCGATCATTACTTAGTGGATTCCTCCAGAGTTGGAGAAGAGAGGAGTAGAAGAATTACCCCATCTTCGAACCTCTATAAAAACTTTACCGTGTCATTTACATTTCAAAGATTTAAATTCCCGCACTTTTAATTGCTTATATCTCTTGATAAATTTGCTATCCATTCGATAATTTACAAGTACTAAATCAAACTCTAATATCTTGCTTAATCAAACTTAAGGGTGTTAAGTCTTCCAATGAAAATAAAACCACAAATTGAAAGTTAAATTGTAGCCAACAAATGAGTTACTCCATCCATCAATGTTGAGTCGTTGAGAGATTAACTCTACCGAGTGACTAATTCGATCATCCATCAGACACAAAGTGGTATGTAGAATTAACTCAGAGATTTAAAAGGACTAAATCGAAAATTTGGTAAGGTTTATTCAACCCCCCTTCTAAACCTTACACTTACACCCCTTGGGACCTACAAGTGGTATCGTGAGCGGTTGGTTCATTGAACCCTCCGCACCGGTTATGAACTAGATCTCCAAATTTTTCAAAGTCCGCTTTAGTACTTAAACTTTCAAAACTCTTTTATTAAAAGTCATTATCATGGAAGCAAATCTAACACGCATCCCTATGTTCACCATTGAAGAATTTGATGATTGAAAATTCGTATGCAGTGCTCATCTATCAAAGATTACATGATGAGATGTGGATAGTGATAGAAGATGGGCCTCTACAAATATTAAATTGAACAAATTGCACGAAGAGTTGCAACAAGGAGAAGAGGATGTTGCTCCTAGACGGTCATGGTTGAAAACCAAGAACCGAGTGGACAAATGATGACAGAAAAAAAGATACAACCTGGATAATGTAGCCAAGGACATCCTCTACAAAACCTTGGACAAAGCCATGTTCAACAAAGTCAAATCATGCAAAACGGCTAAAGAAATCGGGGACAAGACATTGATTTGTGAAGGCTCGAGCAAATCAAAGAAAACAAATTATCTCAGAAATGTATTTAAGTTTGAAAATTTCAAAATGATCTCAGGAGAGAACTGGATCAACTCGGACGCCGGTTTACGTAAATCACAAATGAGTTGTCTACACTTGGAAATGAATATACACGTAAGTATGAAATGTGTATGAAGATCCTAAAAAGTCTTCCAAATTTGAATGGGAAATGAAGGTCATGGCATCGAGACATTCCATGGACCTATCAAAGACATCCAACCATGAACTATTCTCGCACCTCAAAGCCTATGAGTTTGAATGAGAAGAAAAGACCAGAAGAGACAACACTGCCAAAGCAATGCTTCTAATTGTCAAAGATGGGAAGAGAGCGAGGTCAAAGAGGCAATTGACCCGTAAGAAATAGCCCTGATGGTTAAAAGATTTAACAAGTTCTTTAACAAGAACTACAAAGAGAGAAAGGGTGAATCTTCTAGAAGACACTCAGCTCCCTCCAAATCAAGGGATGATAGGCCAACCAAGAGAACAGATCATCAACAAGTTGAGTATCAAAGGATCGACAACTCAAGAAGTAGAAAGAGTCGATCAAAAGGTGAATATCTATGTTGGAATTGTAGACAACCGTGTCACTATGCCATTGATCGCTCATACCCGTAGTCAACAAGTACAGAATGAAGAAGAAAGAAAGGTCTTCAGAGAAAGAAGACAAGAAAAGAAAAAGGCAATGATGGTCGCAGAGATCCGAAAAACCCAAGTCAAGAGAGACAATTGATTCGCAGAGCGTTGAAGTTCGACTACTCGAGTGACGAAGAAGAAGCCTGATCCGCTTAATGGCCAAAGAACAAGATCAAGAAGATGAGGTACAATCTAATTCAACAAGCTCGACACTAGTGATAGTGATCAGACACACACACTTCATCACCTACCGATCTTTATGATTCATTAGGCAAAATGATGAAAGATTTTGAGCACATTAAATCCTCACACACACTATTGAATGAGGAAAACAGCCTACTTAAAAGTCAAACTCAAAGCCGACTAAGGAGCCGAGTACTCTAAGTCAAATAGTTGAAAATGAAAGTTTAAAGGCTGAAAATGCTAAATTAGTAGCTGAAATTGCCG
This sequence comes from Rehmannia glutinosa, assembly GCA_016081115.2. NCBI lineage: Eukaryota > Viridiplantae > Streptophyta > Magnoliopsida > Lamiales > Orobanchaceae > Rehmannia > Rehmannia glutinosa. Next base: position 69,124,359 of record CM071928.1, read on the forward strand.
CCATAGAAAAGAGGGAGAATGACCTCAAAAATGTTATGCCTGCGTTCACTAAGGCATCTAAATCATTGGATGATCTTATTATGAGTCAAAGAGAATGTGGAGACAAGACAGCTTAGATTTAATTCCTTTGTGCCATGTCAAACCTCAAGAGGAATTTTGGAAAAAGGATCTTCAAGTCATGAAGAGTCCGAAAAACCCAAAACTCTAAATGTTGCACACACATTCACTCCAAAGCACAATACTAAGCAAACCGGCCTTGGTTACAAAGGAAGAGGAAAAAAAGCCATTGAGTGTGCCGAAAGGACACCGAGAATAGATTCAATGAGTCCTTCAAAGAAACTCCTAACGTAAAATACTCAAAAAGAAAGCAGAGCTACCAAAAATCCTTTAAAATCCATAAAAGAAATACATATGATGGGAATGGTAGAAAATATCCAAGCCAAGCCGATTGGAATAATGTGAACCATCAAGATAGACTTATGGAATATAAGCCCAAGTGGCAAAGGCCTAGAACTCAACAAAGGCCATTCCAAAAGTATAAGAGCTTTCATCAAAGACACACATACACCTAGGCACTACACTCAAAAGCACCACAATTACCCAAGGAAGGCAATTGCTAAAACACAAATGCATACGCTGACAAAAGAGACAAATTTTATGAACCTAGAATCCCCAAGCAATTTTCCGTAATTAATTATGATTATGGCATTGATAGATGGCAACCCCTTAGAGTCAAATCATTTGGCTATAGGTTGGTTGGATCATCTTACAATTTAACTCCCTCAGACCCGAGACAAGTATGGGTACCTAAAACTTAATTTCCTTGATTGCAGGTTCAAGGAACAAATTGAGTGCCAAGGAACCTGGTACATGGATAGTGGCTGCCGGACATATATGACAGAAACAAGAGAAATCTGTCAAAATTCAAGGAAGTCAAATGAGCCAAAGTCATATTTGGGGAAATGAAGCTCCCGGTGAAATAAGAGGCATTCGATCCATCAAGAGGAATGGATTAGAAATCACAGATGTTGCATATGTTGAAGGACTCAACTTCAACCATCGAGTATCGATCACCGTGACAAGGGCTACAATGTTGGATTCAACATGGGTGTATGCCAAATCAAGGATATTGAATCAAATGAAGTTGTGCTGCAAGGAAATAGACAGAAGAATATGTATGTAGTGGATTGGTCAACCGCAACATCCAAAGACATGTCTACTAGCAAAGAGACATTTGAATCAAGTTGGCTGTGGGCACAAAAAGCCGAGTCACCGAATTTCAAAACAGTTATCAAGCTAGCAAGAAGTCATCTTGTAGAAGGACTTCCAGACTCAAGTATACAAGAAGGAGAGTATATGTGATGCATGTCGAAGGGAAAACAAATCAAGTCGTCATTCAAAGAAAAGACATGCCCATCCTCAACAAGAATATCGCATCTACTTCATATGGATCTATTTGGCCCAAAGCTGGAACCAAGCCAAAGATAAGTGGAAAGAAATACACCTTGGTGGTAGTAGATGACTACTCAAGATATACATGGACAATATTCATGTGCAAGAAGAAAGAAACCCTACAAAAACTACCACAAATTGATGAAGAGAATTCAAAATGAGAAGAGTCAAACCATTATCAAAATAAGATCGGGATAGAGGAACCGAGTTTGTCAATGGAATAATAACTCGATTGTATTGAGAATGGTATTGGTCATGAACTATCGCAAGGACTCCACAAACAGAATGGAGTTGCAAAGCATGAACAGTAACCCTCAAAGAAGCAAAGAAGGACCATGTTAGTCAAGCAGGTTACTAAAAAGATTTTGGGTCAAGCAATCAACACAAACTTGCTACACCCAAAACAGATGTATGATAAATAGATAGCCGACAAAGACTCCCTATGAGATCCGGATCGAAGAAACCAAGCGTTGCATATTTCGTAATATTTGGATGTAAATGCTTCATCCACAACAATGGCAAAGACAACCTAAAGGCTTTTGATGCTAAGGCCGATGAAGGTATCTTCTTAGATACTCATTGAAAGTAAAGCCTACGAATACTCAATAAAAGAACTATGGTTACAGAGGAATCCATTCATGTAGTATTCGATGAGCCAAATGTAAATGGAGAAGACATTGAAGAGTCACCGATAAGTTGAAACATCCGATCATACGGTAAGAGTCCCTACGCTCAAGTCAAGCCGGGATTATCAACTCGAAGAAGATGAAATAGCAGAATCTCAAAAGTTGTACCTGGAAAATTTGCTAAGTGATTACGAAAGAGCCGACCACAAAGAACACAACCGCAAGTCAATCAATCCAGCCTAACTTACTCCAACCTCGATGTAAGATGGCCGAGAGACCATCCACCGTAACTTGTCATTGGAGATATGAGAGAAGGTGTCAAAACAAGATCCTTAATTCAACAAGAAGCTATGTTCACATGCTTCATTTCGCAAATAGAGCCAAAAGATGTGTCACAAGCATTCGATGACACACATTGGATTCAAGCTATGCAAGAAGAGTCAATCGCTTTGAGAGAAATAAAGTATGGGAACTAGTGCAAAGACCCATACATCAAAATGTTATTGGAACCAAATGGGTATTCGTAAATAAGATGAACGAGGAAGGCCTGCGGGTAAGAAACAAAGCAAGATTGGTAGCCAAAGGATATTGCCAAGAAGAAGGGATAGATTTTGATGAAACATTTGCCCCCGTAGCAAGATTGGAAGCTATAAGGATGTTTCTTGCCTATGCACTCACAAGAATTTCATTGTATATCGATGGATGTAAAAAGTGCATTCCTAAATGGTCTATTGGAAGAAGAAGTATACGTTGAACAACCTCCAGGATTTGAGCGTAAGACTCTTGAAGACAAGGTATACAAACTCAAGAAAGCCTTGTATGGATTGAAACAGCACCCAGAGCATGGTATGATACCCCGTCACAATTCCTAATCGAAAATGGATTCACAAAAGGAAAAGTAGATAGAACACTTTTCGTAATTCAAGACAAGAAGAGTATACTACTTGTTCAAATATATGTGGATGACATCATTTTTGGATCCACCGACAAAGAGTCGTGGTGAAAAATTCTCAAACCTCATGCAAAGTAAATTTGAAATGAGCATGATGGGAGAACCGACATTTTTCCTTCGACTTCAAGTGAAACAAACCAAGGATGGAACCTTCATAAGTCAAACAAAATATACCAGGGATTTAATGAAGAAGTTTGGTATGGAAGAGAAGTCTTCTCAGTAAAAATACCAATGAACACATCATCAAAATGGACATGGATGCAGATGGCAAGCCTCGTAGATCAAACAAGATCTGAGCACTTATTGGATCATTGCTCTATCTCACAAAGAAGCGTGCCGTACATCACCTTTGTCAGTAGGTGTATGTGCAAGATTTCAATCGCTCCAAAAGAGAGCCATATGACAAAGAAGCCTAAGAGAATATTGAGATACTTGAAAGGAAGCCAAGAGGCCTATGGTATCCAAAGGAAGGTGGATTCAAGCTAATTGGCTATTCGACTCGACTACGCTCGGATGCGAGTGGACAGGAAGAGCACTTCGTGCACTTTGTCAAATGCTAGGAAACAGACTAATTTCCCCGGTTTAGCAAGAAGCAAAACTCAATAGCCACCTCTACAAATTGAGGCGAGAATACATAGTTGCGGGGCAATTTGTTGCTGCAGCCCAAGTCCTATGGATGAGACAACAACGGTGAGAGACTATGAAGTTGAAGAAAAAGAAATTCCAATCATGTGTGATAACACAAGTGCCATTGCAATCACTCAAAATCCGTGTTGCACTCAAGAACAAAACACATAGATGTCGATATCATTTCATAAGAGATCATGTTGAAAAGAAGGACATTATCTTGGAATACATCTCAACCGATAAACAACTAGCCGACATCTTCACAAAACCATTATGTGAGTCAAGATTTGAAGAACTCAAGCATGAGTTGGGGTTAATTGAGTGAAATGACACACTGACAAATCAAAGAAGAGCATTAGAACAGTAAAAGAAGTGAAAAAGAGCCGAAAACAAAAATCAATTTAGTAAATCACCAGATCGGAAAGAAGAATTTACACCGAGTCACCGATAGCCGAGTCACCAAGAGAATCACATGAGGAGTAGAGTTAAATCGCCTAAGAGATAAGTCAATAACTTATGAGCAAAGTGACAAAAACGCAATGCTTTAACTTAGCGGGAATGTTTTAAGGAACACGCAAAGATAATGATGATGTGTACGTACATAAAGCCGCACACTGCTTATGATTGGATATAAATGCCGCATTAAATACGAGACGTGAAATGCTCAATAGGCGCGAAATCCAAGCCGTTGATTTCGATCACAATTCAAAACCGCCCGCACGCCCTTTCATAAACCATATTTAAACCATTTTCGTCCGTTTCTCTCTCACACTTCTAAAAACTGTTCATCTTTTTCTCTCAAAAGCAAAGACAAACTACTCTCGAAACCCTACCAACATTCAAATCAATTTTCGAGATTTTTCTTGATATAATCTTGAGAAATGGCACCAACTTATGACTTTACCAAGTTAGAAAGCAAATCCACACCGGTTCGACGGTGGATTTCGACGGAATGGTGAAGCAGGGTCCGACGACACCCTGGTGAAGAAAATCGCGAAAAGTTGGAAACGCCCAGGACTAAAACCGCTTCTAACGCTGGAATATCCTATGACCTATGTGGAGGAGGTCGCACAATTCTACGTGAATGCCGAGATTCACGACGAAGGAATCAAGTCATCTGCTCACGGGAAGCATGACTATCACCGCCAAGGATTTGGTGAATATTGCTCACTACCCGCGTAAGGAGCAAATCAAATCAAGGAAGTTTCGATGTAAACTTGGTCGACGATGGAAAGAAATAGCCAAGTCCGACTTTGCCGATAAAATTATATACACAAAGCAAACAAGAGATGGCCAAGGAGGATTATCACAAATCGTTGGACATAGTTGCCAAATGTATCGACATCAAATTTGGCACTTTGACCAACTATCAAAGGCAAAGCCGATTGTGATGGCTGCAATCATCGAAGAAAAGAAGATAAACCGGGTTGGGTTTATCTACGCAGACTCTCGCCAAAGTAACGTGGGGAACAAGTCCTTCAAAGAAGATGGCACATTTGGAGGATCCTCGGATATGGCCTAGTGATTGGCCGGCTATTGGAGGTGAAAGGAGTCCCTCTTAGACATGGGAAGGCCTTCCATGTTAACAAGAGGATGTTGAGCTAACCTCTCTCGGTGCTCAAGCGAGCTTATGCCAAGAGAGTCGACACAAGTGAGGGGGAATCACTGACCAAGATACAACCGCCTCCTCTCTCCAAATAAAAAGAAAGCGCCCTCGCAATGCTAAGAAGATCACCGCCCCCGCAAAGAAAGAAAACAAACATGCACCGCCCCAGCAGCAGAGTCACACCGCCCCAAGAGCCATGTCACCCGCCCCGCAGCAGAGGTCGAGAAGGACTCACAAATACCTTCTCCGATCGTCAAAAGGAGGAGAATCGACAAGCCCTGACGGCCGGCTCCTCGTAAACAAACACCAAAGACTGCCCCCGCCGCCAAGACTCAGAGGATACCGCCCGAACTGTAAATTCCCCGGTACAAACCAGAGACGAAGAAGACTCGTCAAGGTCCGAACATGAGAAACCAGCTGAGTCGCCTAGCACAAATACGGAGACTACCGGAGAAGTAGAGTCTCCAGATGTAGTTGATGAAACAGCCAAGTCTCGTCGAAGGCGATCACAGAGGCAACCCAAGACACAGCTGTGAGCCCACACAAACCAAACACAAGAAGAACCAGCCCAAGCAGATAGTGATGTAATGATCCTATCTCCACCTTACCCGACATCCAAAATCGTCTGCGTGAGTAAGGGCGAAAATGGAAGTTGAGCAAGTCAAGGGAACAGTTCCAACGGCCCGAGTTCATAGAAGAAGAAGAGGAATCGCTGAATTTCCTCGACTAACTATCGTGCTCCCAAAGACTTGATGAGGACAATCGCTAGACATCCCGCAGATCTACAAGGACAGGGAGAGAGCAAAGCAAGTCAAGAAGCCGAAGCACGTGAGAAGGCAAGCACCGCCCTATCTCCGCACCACGTAACACTTCCATCCGCTTCTTGATGTCTTCTCGACAGTGATGAGGATCCAAAATGTCCGGGTGCCACAGAAGAGTTACAAATGCAGCAAGCATTGCATGAATCAAGAATTCTTCACGAGCAAAGCTAATGGAGGGACCAGAGAGTCCTCGTAACACAAACTGAAATCGATCCTATGGGAGTGGTTCAAAGCAAATAGCCACTAATGTTCCGCTTACCACTTCCCCACTCACTCGGAAGAAGGAAATAAGGGAATTGGCGATGAAACCGGGCTAGTGGGGACCCCAATGAGCCAACCCCTATTGAAGGTGTGCTACCACCGCCCCAACGGCCGAACCATCAATTGCAACAGCCGGGAGTCCGGGAGACGAGTGACCCCACTCCAAATCACTCACCGGTGCGCGGCCGAGGGGAAACTCCCTCCACCGCAAAGAAGTCGGAGGATGCCGCAGATGACTCCACAAAGAAGCAAGGAGGCGAAGAAGAGAAATTACAATCACAAGAAGAACACAAGTTGCCATCAATTTAAGCTCGAGACAGCTTGAGACTGCCTCACCGAGATGCCAACCGCTCGAAGGCTAATGACGCCGCTGATGCGGCCGAGGCACGTGAAGGAACAGCCCCGGGAGTTAACACTGGCGATGAAATTGCAATCCATGGGGTTGAGACTCCAATGGATGCCATCAGTAGAAGACCCTAAGACAATGACATCGTCGAAAGGAGGACAGTGCCTCGCAGCCAAAGAGAGACCGCCGGAGGAAATGAAGGCCCACGGGAGGTTGAGACTTCCGGGTAAAGAGGTCAAGTAGAGAACATCCCTCCCGCAATCATCGACCCATCCGAGAAGGAGATCGCCGCACTTCATGATTCCCAGTGACAACCCCGATGTCACTTTTCCGGGATCAAGACGAAGAAGAAGCCGAGTCAACCATGACAAATCCAAAAGACTCAGTGCTGGTGTTCCAAGCACGAGTAAGTCCGATCCCAAGACTACTCGTCAAACTTTTAATTTTGATGATGATTTTGATTTCCGATGACGTATGGCCATCATCTGAAAAATCAATGAGAAGAATCATTGAAGTTCGAGAAGTGTTCAAGGCACTCTTTTGAAGTTGAAAAGATGGAGAGACATCGCCTCTTTGGATATGCTAACTGGACAACAGAGATGCCAAAACTCACGGTGACGATTTTGAGAGGCATCACAGAATCGGGGATAAGGGAATGGTGGCAAAAATGGAGAGAATCCATGCGTGTGGACATGGTGAGATACTTAACCTTGTTCAACAAGCTTTAACAAGCGTACCGGTGTGGAGAGTCGAGAATGTTGATGCGAAAAACGAAGAAACCGAGGAACACATTGAGCATATGCATGAAGCTCACTCGCCGAGATCAAGTCGCTGCGTGAGCGAGTAATGCAAATGATATACTGCGTTTGGAAGAACACATGACAAGAAAATTCAGCCTTCTCATGGCCGAGATGAAGCCGATTTCAGAGAATCCAACGCTACTCTGGCTCGAATTCGTGCCGCATACAACGCAGCAGACTTGAAGCAGTAATTCAACCATCAAGATTTCGACTTCATGCTTGCCAAGATGTTCCCTCGGGGTTCCTCTATCCTTTGATGATGCCAAAAAGGGGGAAGAGGAATACCTTAAAGCAAAGAAAATCAAGTTAAAAGAGGAGGAGAAAAATGAGAAGGGAAAATCGGTGAGGAAAATTTGAAATAAAGAAAGGAAAATCATCGAGGGGGGAAGGATCAAAAAATATGACCTTGATGATAGCACAAACCCCAACAGGTCCTCACACACGGTGACATTATAAGCAAAGAACTCCCCGCGACTCTGCCACCCAAGACTACAGATCTATGGCCGAGAAGAGAAAAGAAATTGAAGCAGGATGAAGGAAGTGGAAGGAAGAATGGATGCCAGGGTGATGAACATCTTGAAAGAACATGGAGGCATTCCGGTGACAGAGACACGTATGCCATTTCGTATGTCGGGACAGAGCCACGATCGCCTGACGAATTCAAAACACTCGAATCAAGGATATTTTGCAAATATGTCCATGGCTCAAGTTTGGGACTCAGATCTTGTGAAAAGGGTCTCACATTGTGTGAAGAAGCCGACAGACAATGCCAGACTTCCTAGCCAAATCACTTTGCCGGGTCACTCGCTAGTCAATCATTTGGGAAGAAGAAGACCCCAAAGACAAAGATACGCAGGTAGCAGGTAGAGGAAGAAGAAGCAGTGGATGGAGGAAGAAGCTTGCACCAGGCCTCGCCCCAAGAATATCGAATACATAGATCCCCGGAAAGAAAGGAGGGATCTATCTGGCCGGGCTTGACCAAGTGGCAAATTTGCGAGTGGCTAAAACTAACGCCGAGTATGCAAAGAGAAAGAAGAAAACAAAAGACAAACTCGGCTATGGCAGGAGAGAGACAGAAAGACTAAGGAAAGATGAAGCCGCCAGAAGGCATATGAGAAGAAAAAGAAGGCAAATTGACGACGAGAAAAAGAGAAGAAGAGAAGAAGATGCCGATCAAGATGAAAGAAGGAGACAATGAAGGAGATGAAGTGTTGTTGTCCAACCCTTCATGTATTTTATTATGTAAATACATACAATGTAAGTCTCTCAGAATAGAGTTATAAATTTTTTTGAAGATCGTTATATACTCCGATACACCTTGTAAACAGTTGTGTTAAGTACAAGAATGATATGATCAATAAAAAGATTGATTCTCACGATACATTCTATGTCAATACACTATCTCAGTATGTATCTTTGTTATTTGCATATTTGTATGATTTAAGTTTTGGCATCATCAAAAAGGGGGAAATTGTTAGGAATTTTATTGTTTAGATTTTGATGAATGCCATGTAAAACTTAGAATAGAAAGTTGGCTCCCCAATTTCTCGTTGTAAAATGCATTGTAATGAAAAGAGTCGCCAAGCCGAGTCAAGACAGCCTACGCCCTAACATACAAGAAGACAATCAAGATCGAAGGAAAACTCGCCGTGAGACAATTTGAGTATGGCAAAGAAGAGTAGACGGAACTCTATCAAGAAGCAATGAGATGCACGGTGAGTGGAGCATCATCAAGTCAACTCAAGAAAAGCCAAGTCTCAAGTTGAAGTGACAAGAAGAGTCATCCATGATTGGAAGTCGACTTAAGTCACCCGGGGAAAGCAAGGAAATGCAATAAGTCAAGATAATCAGAAAAGAACCGTTGTACGTAAATCAAGAGATTTACTTAAACAAGTAATATCTCCATACTACCTTTCTTGGAGTGCTCACCCCTGCGTGCAAAAGGAATGAACCAATGGGAAGCACTACACCGTGTCGAACTCGAAAAGGTGAAAAGAATAATTCATACGAGGAAACGGCAATTCCAAGAATCGCAAGCCAACGATCGCAAAGTGACTTTCAAAAATAAGCCTATCTCTTCAACGGGCAAATTTTTGAAAGTTCACTATAAAAGGCCGAGGAGTTTGTTTGAGATAAAAAAAGATGCATGAATGACACATACGTGAGATATACAAGCACATTAGAAAAATCGAAACAATCTCAATCCTCAAGCCTACATTCAAGTACATCAATCCAACACTTACCCGTGAAGGAAAGAGAGCTTCAACCAGTTGAAGAGGAAACCTTTGAAAACAAGGGTCTACTTTCCAGAAGGATTGTAGAAAAGTTCAAGGTTGAACTAAGTCTTAAGCATTTGGAGGGCTTCGTGATCAAATCCAAAAGCCTGAGCAAGTGAGTCAGAGTAGCAAGGCACCGCCCCGTGAAGAAGCCGAGTCGCACGAGAAGCCACCGAGTGATCAAGGCGTCTCCTGCATCGAGTCCCAAAGGATCAAGTCACTGTTGTGATCAAGACTTGTATCCGGACTGCTACCACTTTGTAAACCGATCATTACTTAGTGGATTCCTCCAGAGTTGGAGAAGAGAGGAGTAGAAGAATTACCCCATCTTCGAACCTCTATAAAAACTTTATCGTGTCATTTACATTTCAAAGATTTAAATTCCTCGCACTTTTAATTGCTTATATCTCACGATAAATTTGCTATCCATTTGATAATTTACAAGTACTAAATCAAACTCTAATATCTTGCTTAATCAAACTTAAGGGTGTTAAGTCTTCCAATAAAAATAAAACCACAAATTGAAAGTTAAATTGTAGCCAACAAATGAGTTACTCCATCAACAAAATTTCACCGAAATCTGTTGAGAGATTAACTCTACCGAGTGACTAATTCGATCGCCCATCAAGGACACAAATTGCGGTAGAATTAACTCAGAGATTTAAAAGGACTAAATCGAAAATTTGGCAAGGTTTATTCAACCCCCTTCTAAACCTTACACTTACACCCTTGGGACCTACAAGTGGTATCAGAGCGGTTGGTTCATTGAACCCTCCGCACCGGTTATCGAACTAGATCTCCAAATTTTTCAAAGTCCGCTTTAGTACTTAAACTTTCAAAACTCTTTTATTAAAAGTCATTATCATGGAAGCAAATCTAACACGCATCCCTATGTTCACCATTGAAGAATTTGATGATTGGAAAATTCGTCAGATGCAGTGCTCATCTATCAAAGATTACATGATGAGATGTGGATAGTGATAGAAGATGGGCCTCTACAAATATTAAAGTGAACACAAATTGACGAAGAGTTGCAAATTTGAAGGAGAAGAGGATGTTGCTTCTAGACCTACCATGGTTGAAAACCAAGAACCGAGTGGACAAATGATGACAGTAAAAGATACAACCCGGATAATGTAGCCAAGGACATCCTCTACAAAACTTCGACAAAGCCATGTTCAACAAAGTCAAATCATGCAAAACGGCTAAAGAAATCGGGGAAGTCGACATTGATTTGTGAAGGCTCGTGAGCAAATCAAAGAAAACAAATTATCAGAGTAGTCGACAAAAATTTGAAAATTTCAAAATGATCTCGTGGAGAGAATCTGGATCAACTCGGACGCTCGGTTCACGTAAATCACAAATGAGCCGTTTACACTTGGAAATGAATATACGAAGTATGAAATGTGTATGAAGATCCTAAAAAGTCTTCCAAATTGAATGGGAAATGAAGGTCATGGCACCGAGACATTCCATGGACCTATCAAAGACATCCAACCATGAACTATTCTCGCACCTCAAAGCCTATGAGTTTGAGCCGAGAAGAAAAGACCAGAAGAGACAATTGCACTCCAAAACAAATGCTTCTAATTGTCAAAGATGGGAAGAGAGCCGAGGTCAAAGAGGCAATTGACCCGTAAGAAATAGCCCCGATGGTTAAAAGATTTAACAAGTTCTTTAACAAGAACTACAAGAGAGGAAAGGGTGAATCTTCTGAAGACACTCACCTCCCTCCAAATCAAGGGATGATAGGCCAACCAAGAGAATGATCATCAACAAGTTGAGTATCAAAGGTCGACAACTCAAGAAGTAGAAAGAGCCGATCAAAAGGTCAATATCTATGTTGGAATTGTAGACAACCAGTGTCACTATGCCATTGATCGCTTCATATCCTCGTAGTCAACAAATACAGAATGAAGAAGAAAGAAAGGTCTTGAGAGAAAGAAGACAAGAAAAGAAAAAGGCAATGATGGTCTGCAGAGATCTGCTAAACAACAAGTCAAGAGAGACAAACCGATTCGAGAGCAAAGAAGCCGACTACTCGAGTGACTGAAGAAGAAGCCTTGATCCGCTTAATGGCCAAAGAACAAGATCAAGAAGATGAGGTACAATCTAATTCAACAAGCTCGTATACACTAGTGATAGTGATAGTGATCGTGACACACACACTTCATCACCTACTCGATCTTTATGATTCATTAGGCAAAATGATGAAAGATTTTGAGCACATTAAATCCTCACACACACTATTGAATGAGGAAAACAATTTACTTAAAAGTCAAAACTCAAAGTCGACTAAGGAGCCGAGTACTCTAAGTCAAATAGTCATGTTGAAAATGAAAGTTTAAAGGTGAAAATGCTAAATTAGTAGCTGAAATTGCCGCCATAGAAAAGAGGGAGAATGACCTCAAAAATGTTATGCCTCATTCACTAAGGCATCTAAATCATTGGATGATCTTATTATGAGTCAAAGAGAATGTGGAGACAAGACAGTTTAGATTTAATTCCTTTGTGCCATGTCAAACCTCAAGAGGAATTTTGGAAAAAGGATCTTCAAGTCATGAAGAGTCCAAAACCCAAAACTCTAAATGTTGCACACACATTCACTCCAAAGCACAATACTAAGCAAACCGGCCTTGGTTACAAAGGAAAAGGAAAACACCATTGAGTGTCTTTCAAAGGACAACTGAGAATAGATTCACCGAGTCCTTCAAACAAACTCCTAAAGTAAAATACTCAGCAAAAAAAGAAAGCAGAGCTACCAAAAATCCTTAAAATCCATAAAAGAAATACATATGATGGGAATGGTAGAAAATATCCAAGCCAAGCCGATTGAATAATGTGAACCATCAAGATAGACTTATGGAATATAAGCCCAAGTGGCAAAGGCCTAGAACTCAACAAAGGCCATTCCAAAAGTATAAGAGCTTTCATCAAAGACACACATACACCTAGGCACTACACTCAAAAGCACCACAATTACCCAAGGAAGGCAATTGCTAAAACACAAATGCAGCATACAGACAAAAGAGACATTTGTATGAACCTAGAATCCCCAAGCAATTTGCTTTAATTAATTATGATTATGGCATCGATAGATGGCAACCCCTTAGAGTCAAATCATTTGGCTATAGGTTGGTTGGATCATCTTACAATTTAACCCCTCAGACCCGCATAAGTATGGGTACCTAAAACTTAATTTCCTTGATTGCGTGTTCAAGGAACAATTGAGTGCCAAGGAACCTGGGTACATGGATAGTGGTCATTTCCGGACATATATGACAGAAACAAGAGAAATCTGTCAAAATTCAAGGAAGTCAAATGAGCCAAAGTCATATTTGGGGGAAATGAAGCTCTGGTGAAATAAGAGGCATTGGATCCATCAAGAGGAATGGATTAGAAATCACAGATGTTGCATATGTTGAAGGACTCAACTTCAACCCATCGAGCATCGGCCACCCGGACAAGGGCTACAATGTTGGATTCAACATGGGTGTATGCCAAATCAAGGATATTGAATCAAATGAAGTCAGGCCGCAAGGAAATAGACAGTAAGAATATGTATGTAGTGGATTGGTCAATCGCAACATCCAAGACATGTCTACTAGCAAAGAGCACAAATTAATCAAGTTGTGGCACAAAAAGCCGAGTCACCCGAATTTCAAAACAATTAACAAGCTAGCAAAAAGTCATCTTGTAGAAGGACTTCCGACTCAAAGATACAAGAAGGAGAGTATATGTGATGCATGTCAAGGGAAAACAAATCAAGTCGTCATTCAAAGAAAAGACATGCCCATCCTCAACAAGAATATCGCATCTACTTCATATGGATCTATTTGGCCCAAATGGAACCAAACAAAGATAAGTGGAAAGAAATACACCTTGGTGGTAGTAGATGACTACTCAAGATATACATGGACAATATTCATGTGCAAGAAGAAAGAAACCCTACAAAAACTACCACAACCTGATGAAGAGAATTCAAAATGAGAAGAGTCAAACCATTATCAAAATAAGATCGATAGAGGAACCGAGTTTGTCAATGGAATAATAACTCAAGATTGTATTGAGAATGGTATTGGTCATGAACTATCGCAGCAAAGGACTCCACAAACAGAATGGAGTTGCGTAAAGAAGGAACGTAACCCTCAAAGAAGCAAAGAAGGACCATGTTAGTCAAGCAGTGGTTACCAAAAGATTTTGGGTCAAGCAATCAACACAACTTGCTACACCCAAAACAGATGTATGATAAATAGACAAATTGACAAAGACTCCCTATGAGATCCGGATCGAAGAAACCAAGCGTTGCATATTTCAGAATATTTGGATGTAAATGCTTCATCCACAACAATGGCAAAGACAACCTAAAGGCTTTTGATGCTAAGCCGATGAAGGTATCTTCAGATACTCATTTGAAAGTAAAGCCTACAGAATACTCAATAAAAGAACTATGGTTACAGAGGAATCCATTCATGTAGTATTCGATGAGCCAAATGTAAATGGAGAAGACATTGAAGAGTCACCGATAAGTTGAAACATCCGATCATACGTAAGAGTCCCTACGCCGAAGCCAAGCCGGGATTATCAACTCGTAAGAAGATGAAATAGCGAATCTCAAAAGAAACTGGAAAATTTGCAGCTAAGTTGATTACGAAAGAGTCGACCACAAAGAACACAATCGCAAGTCAATCAATCCGCCTAACTTACTCCAACCTCGATGTAAGATGGCCGAGAGACCATCCACCGTAACTTGTCATTGGAGATATGAGAGAAGGTGTCAAAACAAGATCCGTAACTCAACAAGAAGCTATGTTCACATGCTTCATTTCGCAAATAGAGCCAAAAGATGTGTCACAAGCATTGGATGACACACATTGATTCAAGCTATGCAAGAAGAGTCAATCAGTTTGAGAGAAATAAAGTATGGGAACTAGTGCAAAGACCCATACATCAAAATGTTATTGGAACCAAATGGGTATTCGTAAATAAGATGAACGAGGAAGGCTCTGGGTAAGAAACAAAGCAAGATTGGTAGCCAAAGGATATTGCAAGAAGAAGGGATAGATTTTGATGAAACATTTGCCCTCGTAGCAAGATTAGAAGCTATAAGGATGTTTCTTGCCTATGCACTCACAAGAATTTCATTGTATATCGATGGATGTAAAAAGTGCATTCCTAAATGGTCTATTGAAGAAGAAGTATACGTTGAACAACCTCCAGGATTTGAGCGTAAGACTCTTGAAGACAAGGTATACAAACTCAAGAAAGCCTTGTATGGATTGAAACAGCACCCGTGAGCATGGTATGATACCCCGTCACAATTCCTAACCGAAAATGGATTCACAAAAGGAAAAGTAGATAGAACACTTTTTAATTCAAGACAAGAAGAGTATACTACTTGTTCAAATATATGTGGATGACATCATTTTTGGATCCACCGACAAAGAGTCAGGTGAAAATTCTCAAACCTCATGCAAAGTAAATTTGAAATGAGCATGATGGGAGAACCGACATTTTTCCTTCGACTTCAAGTGAAACAACCAAGGATGGAACCTTCATAAGTCAAACAAAATATACCAGGGATTTAATGAAGAAGTTTGGTATGGAAGAGAAGTCTTCTCAGTAAAAATACCAATGAACACATCATCAAAATGGACATGGATGCAGATGGCAAGCCTCGTAGATCAAACAAGATACGAGCACTTATTGGATCATTGCTCTATCTCACAAAGAAGCAGCCGACATCACCTTTTGTAGGTGTATGTGCAAGATTTCAATCGCTCCAAAAGAGAGCCATATGACAAAGAAAGCCTAAGAGAATATTGAGATACTTGAAAGGAAGCCAAGAAGTAGGCCTATGGTATCCAAAGGAAGGTGGATTCAAGCTAATTGGCTATTCGACTGACTACGCCGGATGCAGAGTGGACAGAAGAGCACTTCGTGCACCGTCAAATGCTAGGAAAGACTAATTTCCTGGTTTAGCAAGAAGCAAAACTCAATAGCCACCTCTACAAATGAGGCAGAAATACATAGTTGCAGGGCAATTGTGTGCCCAAGTCCTATGGATGAGACAACAACGGAGAGACTATGAAGTTGAAGAAAAAGAAATTCCAATCATGTGTGATAACACAAGTGCCATTGCAATCACTCAAAATCCTCGTGTTGCACTCAAGAACAAAACACATAGATGTTGTCGATATCATTTCATAAGAGATCATGTTGAAAAGAAGGACATTATCTTGGAATACATCTCAATCGATAAACAACTAGCCGACATCTTCACAAAACCATTATGTGAGTCAAGATTTGAAGAACTCAAGCATGAGTTGGGGTTAATTGAATGAGCACACACTGACAAATCAAAGAAGAGCATTAGAACAAAAGAAGTGAAAAAGAGCCGAAAACAAAAATGAATTTAGTAAATCACCAGACGAAAGACAAAATACACCGAGTCGGTGATATAAATGAGTCACCAAGAGAATCAGGAGAGTAGAGTTAAATCGCCCAAGAGATAAGTCAATAACTTATGAGCAAAGTGACAAAAACGCAATGCTTTAACTTAGCGGGAATGTTTTAAGGAAACACGTCAAAGATAATGATGATGTGTATGCAGACATAAAGTCGCACACTAAGCTTATGATTGGATATAAATGTGCCGCATTAAATACGAGACGTGAAATGCTCAATAGGCGTGCGAAATCCAAGCCGTTGATTTCGATCACAATTCAAAAACCGCCGCACGCCCTTTCATAAACCATATTTAAACCATTTTCGTCCCATTTCTCTCTCACACTTCTAAAAATCGTTCATCTTTTTCTCTCAAAAGCAAAGGCAAACTACTCTCGAAACCCTACCAACATTCAAATCAATTTCTCGAGATTTTTCTTGATATAATCTTGAGAAATGGCACCAACTTATGACTTTACCAAGCTTAGAAAGCAAATCCACACCGTTCTCGGTGGATTTCGATTTTAATGGTGAAGCAGGGTCCGACGACACCCTGGTGAAGAAAATCGCGGAAAAGTTGGAAACGCCCGGACTAAAACCGCTTTCTAACGCCGGAATATCCTATGACCTATGTGGAGGAGGTCGCACAATTCTACGTGAATGCCGAGATTCACGACGAAGGAATCAAGTCATCCTGCGGGGAAGCAAATGACTATCACCGCCAAGGATTTGGTCAATATTGCTCACTACCCGAATGAGCAATCAAATCAAGGAAGTCGATGTAAACTTGGCCGACGATGGAAAGAAATAGCCAAGTCCGACTTTGCCGATAAAATTATATACACAAAGAAACAAGAGATCTGGCCAAGGAGGATTATCACAAACCGTTGGACATAGTTGCCAAATGTATCGACATCAAATTTGGCTTTGACCAACTATCAAAGGCAAAGCCGATTGTGATGGCCGCAATCATCGAAGAAAAGAAGATAAATCGGGCTGGGTTTATCTACAAAGCAGACTCCGCTTAACGCTGGGAACAAGTCCTTCAAAGAAGATGGCACATTTGGAGGATCCGGGATATGGCCTAGTGATTGGCCGGCTATCGAGGTGAAAGGAGTCCTCTAGACATGGGAAGGCCTTCCATGTTAACAAGAGGATGTTGAGCTAACCTCTCTCGGTGCTCGGCGAGCTTATGCCAAGAGAGCCGACACCAGTGAGGGGGAATCGGTGACTCAAGATACACCGCTCCTCTCCAGCCTAAAAAAAAGTCGCCCTCGCACTGCTAAGAAGAAGATGCGCCTCGCAAAGAAAGAAAACCAAACATGCACCGCCCCCGCAGCAGAGTCACCGCCAAAAAGCCCATGTCACCCCCCCCGCAGCAGAGGTCGAGAAGGACTCACAAATACCTTCTCCGATCGTCAAAAGGAGGAGAACCGACAAGCCTGCACGGCCCCGTAAACAAACACCAAGACGCCCCCCGCGCCAAGACTCGCAGAGGATACCGCCCAACTGTAAATTCCCCGGTACAAACCAGAGACGAAGAAGACTCGTCAAGCAGTCCGAACAGAGAAACCAATGAGTCGATTACTCACCAAAGCACAAATACGAGACTATCGGAGAAGTAGAGTCTCCGATGTAGTTGATGAAACAGCCAAGTCTCACGAAGGCGATCACAGAGGCAACTCAAGACACACCAGTAGCCCACACAAATTAAAACACAAGAAGAACCAGCCCAAGCAGAGATAGTGATGTAATGATCCTATCTCCACCTTACCCGACATCCAAAATCGTCTGCGTGAGTGGAGAAAATGGAAGTTGAGCAAGTCAAGGGAACAGTTCCAACGCCCGAGTTCATAGAAGAAGAAGAGGAATCGCTGAATTTCCTCGACTAACTATCGTGCTCCCAAAGACTTGATGAGACAATCGCTAGACATCCCGCAAATCTACAAGGACAGGAGAGAGCAAAGCAAGTCAAGAAGCCGAAGACGTGAGAAGGCAAGATCCGCCTATCTCTATCTCCGCACCACGTAACACTTCCATCCTCTTCTTGATGTCTTCTCCGGACAGTGATGAGGATCCGTAAAATGCCGCCGTGCCACGTAAGAGTTACAAATGCAAAGAAGCATTGCATGAATCAAGAATTCTTCACGAGCAAAGGCTAATGGAGGACCAGGAGAGTCCTCCGTAACACACCGAAATCGATCCTATGGGAGTGGTTCAAAGCAAATAGCCACCGATGTTGATATTCGCTACCACTTCCCCACCACTCGGAAGAAGGAAATAAGGAATTGGCGATGAACCGGGCTAGTGGGGACCCCAACGAGCCAACCCCTATTGAAGGTGTGCTACCACCGCCCCAACGGTTGAACCATCAATTGCAAACAAATGAGTCCGGAGACGAGTGACCCCACTCCAAATCACTCACCGGTGCGCCGGCCGAGGGGGAAACTCCCTCCACCGCAGCAAAGGCCGGAGGATGCCGCAGATGACTCCACAAAGAAGCAAGGAGGCGAAGAAGAGAAATTACAATCACAAGAAGAACAACAAGTTGCCATCAACTAAGCTCGGCATAGCTTGAGACTGTCTCACCGAGATGCCAACCGCTCCGGCGCTAATGACGCGCCGATGCAACGAGGCACAGAAGGAATGTACCGGGAGTTAACACTGGCGATGAAAGTGCAATCCATGGGGTTGAGACTCCAATGGATGCCATCGTAGAAGACCCTAAGACCGACATCGCCGAAAGGAGGACCAGTGCCTCGCAGAAGAGAGACCGCCGGAGGAAATGAAGGCCCACGGGAGGTTGAGACTTCCTGCAAAGAGGTCAAGTAGAGAACATCCTCCCGCAATCATCGACCCATCCGAGAAGGAGATCGCCAAGACTTCATGATTCCCAGACAACCCCGATGTCACTTTTCGGGATCAAGACGAAGAAGCCGAGTCAACCATGACAAATCCAAAAGACTCACTGCTGGTGTTCCAAGCACGAGTAAGTCTCGATCCCAAGACTACTCACAAACTTTTAATTTTGATGATGAGCCACCTCTAGAAATCTCATCATCGTCCGATGACGACGCCGATAAGGCCGAGGACAAGTCAACTGAAAAGGAAAAATCACTGAGACCAACGGCCGTTAAGACAATTTGAGGCTCAAGAAGCCGAGTCTATTTCACAACCAAACCCATTGAACCAAAGAACCGCTCCGGCTCCTCAAGCTACAAATGGATCGATTCCAAAAGAACTCCACGCGCACCGCTCATCATTGAACGCATCCCATCGGCGGTGATGAATCTTTTGTAGAATCTTTCCTTTCTCACCGGAGATACTTAACTCCACGAAGAGTCGAAATGAGCAAGCACGATATCACGCACCACCTCCCGTTTTTCACTCAGTGCACCATTGTTCCAGCCGATTTTGATTTCGACGCCAGATGGCCATCACCGCAACAAGAATCATCAAGTTCGAGAAGTGTTCAAGGCACTTTTCAAGTTGAAAAGATGGAGAGGCATCATGCCTCTTTGGATATGCGCCGGACAACAGAGATGCCAACCTTACGGTGACTTGAGAGGCATCACAAATCAGGATAAGGGAATGGTGGCAACAAACAGAATCCATGCGTGTGGAACAGTGAGATACTTAACCTTGTTCAACAAGTCGCCTGGTGTGGAGAGCCGAGAATGTTGATGCGAAAAACGAAGCCGAGGAACACATTGAGCATATGCATGAAGCTCACACCGCCGAGATCAAGCCGCGTGAGCGTAATGCAAATGATATACAGCGTTTGGAAGAACACATGACGAGAAAATTCAGCCTTCTCATGGCCGAGATGAAGCCGATTTCAAGCAGAATCCAACGCTACTCTGGCTCAATTCGTGTCGCATACAACGCAAAGAGACTTGAAGCGTAATTCAACCAAGAAGACTCGACTTCATGCTTGCCAAAGATGTTCCCCGGGGTTCCTCTATCCTTTGATGATGCCAAAAAGGGGGAAGAGGAATACCTTAAAGCAAAGAAAAATCAAGTCGAAAAGAAAGGAGCAAATGAGAAGGGAAAATCGGTGAGGAAAATTTGAAATCAAGAAAGGAAAATCACGAGGGGGAAGGATCAAAAATATGACCTTGATGATAGCACAAACCCCCAACAGGTCCTCACAGTGACATTATAAGCAAAGAACTCCCCGTGACTCGCCACCCAAGACTCACGTATCTATGGCCGAGAAGAGAAAAGAAATTGAAACAGGGATGAAGGAAGTGGAAGGAAGAATGGATGCAGGGTGATGAACATCTTGAAAGAACATGGAGGCATTCGGTTGGACAGAGACACGTATGCCATTTCGTATGTCGGGACAGAGCCACGATCGCTGACTAATTCAAAACACTCGAATCAAGGATATTTTGCAAATATGTCCATGGCTCAAGTTTGGGACTTGACTTGTGAAAAGGGTCTCACATTGTGTGAAGAAGTCGACAGACAAAGAGACTTTCCAGAAACTCTCTGGTCACTCCGCTAGTCAATCACCTGGGAAGAAGAAGACCCCAAGACAAAGATACGCCTGCAGGTAGAGGAAGAAGCGGGTGTGGAGGAAGCTTCTGCACCTAGGCCTCCGCCCAAGAATATCGAATACATAGATCCCGGAAAGAAAGGAGGGATCTATGGCCGGGCTTGACCAAGTGGCAAATTTGCGAGTGGCTAAAACTAACGCCGAGTATGCAAAGAGAATAGAAGAAGAAAACAAAAGACAAACTCGGCTATGGGGCAGAGAGACAGGAAAGACTAAGGAAAGATGAAGCCGCTCAGGAAGGCATATGAGAAGAAAAAAGAAGGCAAATTGACTTACGAGAAAAAAGAGAAGAAAGAAGATGCCGATCAAGATGAAAGAAGGAGACAATGAAGGAGATGAAGTGTTGTCTTTGTCAACCCTTCATGTATTTTATTATGTAAATACATACAATGTAAGTCTTCTTCAGAATAGAGTTATAAATTTTTTTGAAGATTATATATACTCGATACACCTTGTAAAATTTGTTAAGTACAAGAATGATATGATCAATAAAAAGATTGATTCTCACAAGATACATTCTATGTCAATACACTATCGTATGTATCTTTGTTATTTGCATATTTGTATGATTTAAGTTTTGGCATCATCAAAAAGGGGGAAATTGTTAGGAATTTTATTGTTTAGATTTTGATGAATGCCATGTAAAACTTAGAATAGAAAGTTGGCTCCCCAATTTCGTTGTAAAATGCATTGTAATGAAAAGAGTCGGCCAAGCCGAGTCAAGACAGCCTACGCCCTAACATACAAGAAGACAATCAAGATCGAAGGAAAACTCACGTGAGACACCGAGTATGGCAAAGAAGAGTAGACGGAACTCTATCAAGAAGCGGTGAGATGCAACTGAGTGGAGCATCGGTCAAGTCAACTCAAGAAAAGCCAAGTCTCAAGTTGAAGTGACAAGAAGAGTCATCCAATGATTGGAAGTTCGACTCTAAGTCACCTGGGGAAAGCAAGGAAATGCAATCAAGTCGAGATAATCGTAAAAAGAACCGTTGTACGTAAATCAAGAGATTTACTTAAACAAGTAATATCTCCATACTATCTTTCTTGGAGTGCTCACCCCGGCTGCAAAAGGAATGAACCAATGGGAAGCACTACACCGTGTCGAACTCGAAAAGGTGAAAAGAATAATTCATACGAGGAAACGGCAATTCCAAGAAGCGCAAGCCAACGATCGCAAAGTGACTTTCAAAAATAAGCCTATCTCTTCAACGGGCAAATTTTTGAAAGTTCACTATAAAAGGCCGAGGAGTTTGTTTTATAAAAAGATGCATGAATGACACATACGTGAGATATACAAGCACATTAGAAAATCGAAACAATCTCAATCCTCAAGCCTACATTCAAGTACATCAATCCAACACTTACCCGTGAAGGAAAGAGAGCTTCAACCAAGTTGAAGAGGAAACCTTTGAAAACAAGGGGTCTACTTTCCAGAAGGATTGTAGAAAAGTTCAAGTTGAACTAAGTCTTAAGCATTTGGAGGGCTTCGTGATCAAATCCAAAAAGCCCGAGCAAGTGAGTCTGAGTAGCAAAGCGCAAACCGCCCGTGAAGAAGCCGAGTCGCACGAGAAGCCGGTGAGTGATCAAGG
Organism: Rehmannia glutinosa; assembly: GCA_016081115.2. NCBI lineage: Eukaryota > Viridiplantae > Streptophyta > Magnoliopsida > Lamiales > Orobanchaceae > Rehmannia > Rehmannia glutinosa. Next base: position 69,146,726 of record CM071928.1, read on the forward strand.
CGTCTCGTGATCGAGTCCCAAAGGATCAAGTCGGCCGTTGTGATCAAGACTTGTATCCGGATCGTTACCACTTTGTAAATCGATCATTACTTAGTGGATTCCTCCAGGAGTTGGAGAAGAGAGGAGTAGAAGAATTACCCCATCTTCGAACCTCTATAAAAACTTTATCGTGTCATTTACATTTCAAAGATTTAAATTCCTCGCACTTTTAATTGCTTATATCACGATAAATTTGCTATCCATTCGATAATTTACAAGTACTAAATCAAACTCTAATATCTTGCTTAATCAAACTTAAGGGTGTTAAGTCTTAAAATGAAAATAAAACCACAAATTGAGTTAAATTGTAGCCAATTGAGTTACTCCATCATGTACCAAATTTCAAATCGTTGAGAGATTAACTCTTGAGTGACTAATTCGATGGCATCCATCGTGACACATTGTGTAGAATTAATCAGAGATTTAAAAGGACTAAATCGAAAATTTGGTAAGGTTTATTCAACCCCCCCCTTCTAAACCTTACACTTACACCCCTTGGGACCTACAAGTGGTATCAGAGCGTAGGCTGACACGTGAGTTTGCAGTTGGGCTAGAATCTTTCTTGGAATTTGCCAAGAAGAATGTCGTTGATCAGAATTATATACCCTGCATTTGTGCAAGATGTGGTAGTGTGAAAAGAGGCAATGCTGACACAATTAGGGCCCATGTTTATGTCAATGGTATAGATTTGACATACGAAAGATTCATATGGCATGGGGAAAAATCTACGTTCGAGGACTTGAGGAATGAGAATGATGTGGTTGAGGAGACTTTGGACCAAAGGGCACGTTTTTTAGCAAACAGAATGTTTGATACATCACCAAAACAACTATTAATCGTGCCATGTAATGTGGGGTGAGTAAGCTTTAAATTTATGTTTATTGAAAACTTATTTGTTAGTACTTTCTTAAATTATGAAAATTAATCTGATAATTGAAAACCTGTTAGTTAGTACTTTCTTAAAGATTTCATTGTTGTTTCCGGTCATGAGAAGTGAATTGGTGAATTGATACTTTTGAATTGTTTCATTGTAATGAGAAGTGATTTATCGATTCTTGATTAGTTGAGTTTGGTTGTAGAGCCCTTTTATCGGTTTTTTGGTATTCTTATGACAACGGTGATTAGTTGAGTTTGGTTGTATTATTTTTCAATCCGATTAAACTGAAATTTGGAGTTTTTATTTTACTTTGTTTTTCGGGGAAGTTAAGATTAAACCGAAATTTGGAGCCCTTTTATTGTATTATTTGTTTTGTTCTTAAAGTTTATTAGGTTTTCATTTCAGGGGGATGTTGTACTCATTAAAATGTGCAATGTTTTATCATGCTAATGCATGGGCTACATTGCATTCCTTGTGTACTCTACTAGTTTCAATATTTATGTATGTAATCGCTTTGTCTATGATATTTTCTCAGAAACTGCTCTCCCATTCCCCGAATCTCTTTAATTTCTTTAGAAAAAAGAATTAATATTACTTTGCATGGATTGTAGGGAAATGTAGATCGTGACATTCCCTTTTTCACAATGCTTTTAATAATTGTGTTGGTCACAAATGATCGAAGGTAGACACAATAATATATGTGTTGTTCATAGTGAACATTGGATTCTGACGTTGATAGACCCTTACAATGATGTTGTTGCTTACATGTATCCACTTTGTCATCGGATGCGTGATCCTGATTGGAAATATGTTATCAATACGTAAGTTCTTTATAGTATTTTAGAATTTCCAAAGCGAATAGTATTTGTTTTCTTGCTATCATATATAGTTTGTATGCAAGGCATTCGTTGTTTAATTCGGAGAAGGGACGGAGAGAGGAAAGAAACTTCCTCTATGGGAAATTGTCAAGGTATGTCATAGATATTATAATTAGCATTTGTATTGCTTGTATTTGGATTAGTAATTATCAAATACTTTTTAACATAGGCACTCGACAATAGGATGAGAAGCAATGTGGCTTTTATGTCATGCGGTTCATGAGAGACATAATATTTTAAAAATTACAACCATTGACAAGTCTTCGCTACGATCATTGGTAATAGAAACCTCACTTTTTGTATTGCATGTTTCATATAGCTTTAGATGATCTATCACTTGGTTTTTATTGACAATATCCATTGTTTTGTTCATAGCAATCAAAGGGTGAGTACTCCGCCAAGAAATCGATGAAGTGCGAATGAGTGGGCGGAATGCTTGTTAGGATTATGTTTTGGTCAAGATTTCCTCTAATATTATTGAATACTTAAAATTGTTAGATAGATTTATTTTGAGTATTATATTATGCATGTCTTTAAAATTTGAATTACTTTTCTTTTGAGTTATAATCTTTTAATTGTATTGTGCGGTGATCAAGTAATAGTTGTTAGTTGTACATTTTGTACTCTGGATGATTCAAACTCATCTAGTTTTTGCATGAAGCGCGGAGAAGTTAGCGAATTTGGAGTCTTTTGATGCCTTCTTTAAAATATCGGGAAACCGGATATTATTATACCATTTTGAATTTGTTATATTTATGTGTGTAGTGTATGTATTGATCATGTGCTTATTAGGACTTGATGTTAATTGGTATATTGACACTTTTTAAGTTGTGTAGTTTAGTATGCGTTGTTTGGACTTGTTGATACTAGTGTTATCCTTTTGGAAATTATTTTGATGTGATTGGATGAATTAGCATTATATCAAGATATGTTGTTTCTTGCTTTCATGTTTGATGGTTGTTGTATACTTGCTCTGGTGGTATGATGGTTGTTTCTCCCGTTGTGAGGGAGATGATTGTTGATGCAAAACCATTTCAATAAAATGGTGGGCAATTATTTTTAAATTAAAAAATAATTCTTGTTTAGCTATTCAACATCGGTTTATGGCTGATTTCTAAAAGATTTAACACATCGGTTTATGACCGATTTCTAAAAGATTTAACACATCGGTTCAGAATCGATGTTGTTCTACCAAAATTGATGTTGAACATAAAATAACATCATTTTTGAAAGAACAAAATCGATTATGCATCGATGTTAAATAATTTATAACATCGGTTCTCCACCGATCTCAAAGAAGTCAACATCGGTCAAAACCTGATGACACTTCATAAAAAGCTAGCAAATCGCAAGTTAACAACATCGGTTAAAAAACGATGTCTTTATTACATAACAACATCGCTTTTTGTATCCTTAAAACCGATGTTGAAGAGGTATACTTTTAACATCATCGATTATGACATCGGTTGATTTTTACATAGACATCAGCTAAAAACCGATGTCTTTGACCGGATTTCTTGTAGTGCTCCTCATTTCATCCCCAAATTAATCGGGGATTTCCCATCTCATATTGCTCGGGTACCAATGGGGATGGTCCCCCATGGGGATTTTGCCATCCCTATCATGTTATGTTATGTATATTATATGCATGTTATGTATATAAAATATTATGTTATGTTATGTTATGTATATTATATGCATGTTATGTATATAAAATATTATGTTACGTTATGTATATTTATGTATATAAAATATTTTTTAAATATATATTCATATAGACATGCATTAAAAATGTGGATTTTATCAACAAACAACTAAAGCTCGTGATCAGATACGAAAGGATTTTCATTTTCATTCAGTTAGAGATTTTTTTATCCCAACAAGCATGTATTTATGAAGATTTTAAAATATACTATTTACTCATTTTCACCTTTTCTCTTACCAATCAAATTCACATGTTTTTAAAAAAAAATCATTATTACAAATTTTTCCACAAATTATACTATTCATTCACCCACACCAATCATTTTCAATATTATTTTACCATTTCTATATTAAATCAACTTTCCTCGTATTTTTTCAGTTCATCTTCAATCACTCTAAAAAAGAATGAGATTTCATATTCCACCATCGGTTCATTTTTTTTATTTCATCCTCAATTTTGGCATATTTGGATATATTTTTGTATTTTCGTAATTAGAAAATAATACATGTAAGAACTCGTATTTTGGGTTTTGATATGGATTTGTAAATAAAAAATCTTCCATCATTAGGGAATCTATAGTATAAATGATAAATAGTCAAGTAAATAATATATAAGATCTGATACTATTTTATACTTGATCTTAGATATATTGATTATTTTGACTATCAAGGGCATTTTGGATAATTGAAATAGGACCAAATTGGCATCATCTTAAAACTTATAGGACCAAAATTGTACAAATCTAGAACTTAAGGGACTAAAATTGCAAAAAAGGCCAAACATACAGGACTAAATTTGTAATTTTAAAAATTATAGGACTAATATTGCAACACCCCTATAAATACAGGGCTAATTTTGTATTTTTTTCTTAAAATAATGTCATTAATTTGCATGTGTTATTAATACAGTCAAGTAGAATATAGTGTCAAAATGAAAACATATAGAATTAAGTCCATTTCCTCATTTCTGTCTTATTGTCCAAAAATACCCTCCCCGCTTTTATTCATAAAAATGATCATGGTCTCAGACAGTCAGACTCGAGCACGACATGATCATTATTGGATCCACTCAATCTTGCGCCTAAAAATCGAGTCCTCCCACTACTTACAGTGCACCCACAACACCAAATAATAGCGCCAAATACTCACGCGCACCAGAACCATCTCAAACCGAATTACAGCAAATTTTCATTTTCACTCACAGCTCAAACAAAACAGCAATGTCTGCTCACTAGAGAGTAGAGACCCCCAAAAGGGAAAAAGTAAAGAGAAAAGGAAAATTCTCTCGTTATTCTGATAAATGGAGTCCGAGCTTAAAGACACAGCTCCTAAACCCACTGTCATGCAACCCGAATCCGATGGCCGCCCGCTCCTCAAACCCGAACCGGGAACTCTCCGACCTCAAATACCGGTATCAAACCAAAGCATCGAGGAAATGGAGAAAAGGTACGCCCCCTTTGTTCGGTACGATGTTTATGGAACAATGGGGCGGGGAGTTGCCGGGTGGAGAAGTTTTTACTCGGTATAGCTGTGATGTTTATGGTGCCAATGAGAGTGGTGGCGGGGATTACTATCTTGGTTGTTTATTACGTTATTTGTCGGGTTTGCACTGTGTTTCTAGCTCCGAACAGGAGGGTGAGCAGGAGGATTATGCCCACATGGGGGCTGGCGGAGAGCGGTGATTGTGCAGAGCGGTAGGTTTCTGTCGAGGGTTTTGCTGTTTGTTTTCGGGTTCTATTGGATTTGTGAAACTAGAAGAGTTGTTGAGGTTGATGGACAGGTAAGCAGTGAGGTTACTCTTTTTGTTGCCGTTTAAATGTTTGATTTATTGGGTTTTTGTTTACAATGCTTAAATGACTTGAATGAAATGTGAGTGGGGATGATACAGAACTTGGAGTGTTTTGATGTGTTTGATTTGCATGTTCATGTGTGCCAGTTCGCGCCCAGGATGTGTGGCATTAGTAACATATGATGGTCCTTTGATATTGAAATAGCAGGGGTAAGTTTAATGTAATGGTATATGTGAATGTAAACGGGTATAAATGCCTGAAACTTTTGAACAAGTAGAATGCAATAGTTAATCTCGCCTGTGAAATAGGAAAACTTAGTAAAATGTGATAAGTAGTGATTCACCATGTTAGGAAGGTACTATATTAAGCCAAGGTATTCTCTGAGATGGAAGCAGTTTGCCGAAACACCCTCTGGAATATGTTTCCCCGCCTTGCATTCGCTGCATGTGAATACTGTTGAGGAAGAGAAGAGAAAATGATTCGATTTGTCTACTTGAATTTCTTGGAACACTTTTTTCCAGTTATCCCTGTGGTCCGACTGATTTTATTGAGTGTGCATCATCTCACGAGTAATTCAATGTAAGATAAAGATATCATTTGATTCTTCCTTTATGGTGATGCTGCCTTTTTGGCCACATATATTATTTAAATTCAACTGAGGCTGAAACTTAGGTTATAATGCTAAAGAAAAAAAATAAGATATTCACATGTTTGTTGACCGTGGTATTTGAAAAGTCAGTTCATGAACTTAAGAGATGGGTCTATTATTATCATTTAAGATAATTGCAGTGTCATACTCAAGATACATATGCCAATATTGTTCCTTATGGTGAATCTTATCTGTGATGATGACATTACTCTTTCTGTATCATTTTGCTGTAGTAGATTATTTATTTACTGATTGAGTCTTCTGTCTTGGTAATGCTTCATCACGGTTTTATTTTTGAAGATTAAGAGGGTAAGCCTATTATGTTTAAGTTGTACTACATATGGCTTATGCTTTTTTCAAACTTTTTAGTCTGCATATCAGGATCAATCTGAAGAGGTGGAAAGACCTGGGGCTATTGTGTCCAATCATATATCTTATATAGATATATTATATCACATGTCTTCTTCTTTCCCAAGCTTTGTTGCCAAGGTTAGTTAAGTCTGTGTTTATCTGCTGTTAAGAGACATGTTTACACAATGCAATGTAACTAACACCTTTGTCTCTATTTATGTTGATTATAATTTGCAATTTTGTTGCGAAAGAGATCCGTGGCTAAACTTCCTCTTGTTGGTCTTATAAGGTTGGTTCACTCTACTTTGTCTATGTAATGTCCAGAAATTGTGTATTTTGAAGCATCACGAACAGACCTTTCCATCATTTGCTGTGATATGTATTTATTCAAAAAGTAGTATTGAAAATCCAACAAAAAGATATTTCCGTCTGGTATTTGTATTGAATTTGTGGGTTTAGGTTTGAATGGAAAATCTAGGCAACTATATTGCATTTGCTTTAGGTTTTGATTTGAATTTGTGAATGTCACTCTGATTGTAAATGCAAAAGTAGCCAGGCACAATTATTGTTCTTTGATTGGTCATTTGAATCTGATTACAGCCTTTTGTTTACTGAAGGTAAAATATAGTTTTTCGTTATTACCATCCTCATTTGGATTTCTGCATGGATGATTCTTTTGCAAACCTACTAGGAGTGGTACCTTGTCACCTTTTCTTGGCTTTCTGGCCCCTTTCTGGACTTACCTTTATTAGATTTCTTATTTGGGTACTTCTATTGTTGTTCTTCTTTCAAATATAACTTATACGTAATACTATGTCTTGCTTGCTCACTTTCTCTGAAAACTTAAACTACTGTTATTTTTTATATTACAACAAGTGTCTTGGTTGTGTCTATGTTCAGCGTGAGTTAAAATCATCAGACTTTAAGGGGGTCTCAGGTATGTTTTTTTCTCAAACTTTTGAACATTTTATTCACTGCACAAAGTTAATAATTTGGCCAGAGGGTATGGAAATCAGAATTGTTGGCTTCTTAGGGGGATATGCATCTTGGGATAGCCGAATATAAGAAAACAAAAATCACCTGAGATATATGAATGCTGTTTGTCATTTGTAAGTTTTATCCATCTGACACCAGATGAATAGCTCATCTTTCACATTTATTTGCAAAACCTATGTAAACAAAAACCTATCAATTGATCAGATCATTTAGAAAAAATGGTTTCAGGGATAAGTTACTCTATTCAGCAAAGCCTTCTCTATCTTCTATTAGGACGGTTGCCTCATGGACACAAACTTTAGCTATTATGTTAATATAATCACAGAGAAAACGTGGTCAATTTAGAAAAGCTTTCTTCCTTGTAAGATTGGTTCCACCTAATTTCTGCACAATATTCAGAATTTGGCACTTGTAATCATGCTAGTTTGACCTTTTATGCAGCTATTGTCAATGAAAGAATCGAGAAGCTCATCAGAATAAGTTTGCTCCAAAGATGATGCTTTTTCCAGGTGGTGTTTGTGAGACCATTCCTAGATTCTGGTCTTTTGATTCTTTCATAATATGTAGTGCATTGTTCTCGTACTAGTCACTTATCTGTATGCTTTGGTTAATATGAACGTATCCATGAATTGCAAGCAAATCATAGAGAGAAATTTTCTGAAAAGCAAAATTTTTACCATGTGATTTATGTCAGGTGTACAACCATGTACAATAGCATTCATTTTCTTTTGTATACACAAGATAGAATTGTCTATTTGCAATGGTAAATTTTGGTATGGTTTTTCGGTAATATTTCTCCTGTTTGAAGCTTCTATTTGCAAATTTGCTTATTCCCCTCAGTAGATGATTTTCTTTGTCTTAAATGTACTTGTTGCTATAGAGTTTATATATTGTCCAACTAATACTTCTTTCGGTCCTTTAATGAAGGCACAACCACAAATGGAGACTACCTCCTTCCGTTCAAGACTGGTGCATTTTTGGCAAAAACTCCAGTACTTCCCATTATCTTAAGATATCCCTTTCAGAGATTTAGTCCTGCATGGGACTCTATTTCTGGGGTGAGTTGTTATATCCTGCGATGTTAGTTTTCATTGTCTTCATGTTGCCGTGGATATTTTTGATTGTACACGCTCTAGTGTTATCACTTCTCCAATCTGGGCGGAAAAAATGATTACTGCTTCCTCTATTCTTTTGGGTTGTACGTGCCGACCTTCCCTCTCTCAATCGGTGATGAGATTGGAATGGTATTTGTGCCTGATGATCTAGTTAATTGACCTGGCGTTAATGCAACTCACGAGTACTAGGGAATCATTGGTTGGTTTTCTATGGTTATGCACTGTTGATAGCTAGCCGTCAATTGAACATTATCGAAATTTGTTAAGGTTGATTCTTGTAGAAACCTTTTCATAGCTGTTGCTGATTATTGAGGAATTACTCATATTTATATGCAGTCACAATTTATTTGCTGATTCAATATACATCTTGTGCAGGTGCGCCATGTGATTCTCCTTCTCTGTCAGTTCGCAAATTACATTGAAGTAACAAAATTACCTGTTTATCACCCTCAGAACAAGAAAAGGAAGATCCCAAGCTTTATGCTGAAAATGTTAGACGGCTGATGGCTCGTGAGGTATTTATTTTTCTCAAGCTTGTTTTGCTCGTAAATAATATTTAGGGTCAAAATTAGGAATCAATTGCTTGCTTGTCTGGAATTCACCAGTTGATCTTTTCCTAGTGCAATCTGGCTGCCTTGTATCTTCAACTTTCACTATCGCAGTGGCAATGTAGGGCCGCCACTCTTGCTGCACCTCATGCACAAATGTTTAATTAACTTTTGACCATGAGCATCCGTGACGAAACTTGCTATATTTCAAGGGGCATGAGCTTAGAAGTTGCAAACTATAAAATTGAACATTTACGGCCAAATAAGTGGGGCCTTGTTATTGTTACATAACGTTAGGATTTACTGCAGTTACCTAAAAGAATTTTCTTTCCCTGCCTATGAATGTGCTAAAAGGTGGAGGGTCAAAAAAAGGATAATGATAAATTGAAAGCCATCACACCTGTGGGTGTTAGTACCTCCCCTGAAGGCTAATTATCTCATTTGGTGATGCTCTTTATGATGCAGGGTAATTTGATTCTCTCAGATATTGGATTGGCAGAGAAACGAGTTTATCATGCTGCTCTGAATGGTAATATTAGTACGCCTACTGTTTTGCATCAGAAAGACGATTGATAATTTCACCGCCTGGCTGTGAAAGTTATCTACCATCTTGGATGTTAATATTTTAAAACTAAGGAAGTAATGTGAGGCTTACACCCATGGGAACAATAATATATTAAGAGTTATCTTAAGCTTCTGTAAATATTTTCGACACAAATGTGTAGCCAAATAATAAAATGTTTGATGTTTCTCAGGAATTGTTTTTGGGTTTCCATTTCAAAATCTCTGCATAAATCTTTCTTGCATACACGACGTATAAATTATTAACTGCCCTAGAAGCTTTTCGATAGAAACATGGTTATGTTAATCTGATTGATCTCATTGGTATTCCTGCAGGTTTATTATGTGAAAGATAATCCGAGTTCGCCATGTGTGTATATATACATTGTATAAAATGCATCTTTTTACCATAAAAAAGTAAATATTAATGCCGATAAATTATGCTGCAAGAAATCATTGGTTGTTTATATGATTTATAAATTTTGTCCGGACATCTTAGTTGCTGCCGCAGCTTTTTATTAGATAGATTAGACGGTGGCAAAAACATGAGATGAGACCATGAAGCATTTTTCTCGGAGCGGATCCCCACGTGCAACTAGAATTCCAATCCAAACTCAAACCCATAGAAAAGACCTATGTTTTTGTGTTTTGAGATCCGTCTCGTGAATTTATGTCCATGAGACCGCCCATATAAGACCACCTCTTAGACGATTTGCGTAGAACATATCCTGAAAGCGGATTTATAAAAGATGGCGGTGATCAGGCGTGATTACCATAGCTTGTTAGATAACTATTGTTTGATTCTTGCAACACAAAGTTGAGAAGCAAGAATTTCTTCTGTAAATAGCCTAAAAAATGCTTTCCTTGATTTTTGCAACAGTTTTTACTGGAATATGTTAGATCTGAAGGTTGAACTGTAGGGTATAATCTTAATTGCATCTTTATTTAGCCGTGCATTTATAATGTCAATTTCAAAAGTGTATATCAATACTACACTATAACTTCTCTTCTCTTTTGTCAATTGCTTCATTGTGCAATATATGAGAGAAGCAAGTTGGATAGATGAAGTGTCCTTGAAATTTACTTGTAAATAGTCACTGATTGAAAGTCTTCTCCCTGGAGAGAATAAAATTTAGGTTATTATAAAAGCTACCCTTGAGGTTAATTCTAATTTAATAAAATCTAATTAGCTTTTAAAATTACAAATACCCCTTGATATTGTTTTTATCGTACAAATTGCACCTTCAAGACTCAAGAGGAGGGTAATTGTTATGTAAATACAAACCTGTGTTTGTATTAATGTGTTTGTAATACTAAAAGATAACTGAAGCTTTTATAATTAGGCTAAACTTTAAGGGTAGATTTTGTAAATATCTCTAATTTATGAAACGACAATGGCAAAATCAGCATCATTTCCATTTTCCAGATGCCGTTCTTTACCAGAATGCAATCATCTTTTCGCATGGACGATACAATTGAACGAGGAAGTTTTTAGTAGTTTTCAAGCCATAGAGCACAGTATCATAGTACAAGATGATTGCTGTTTTAACCAGGCCTCGCCTGGTCTGATTAAGAATCTTCAATAATTCCTCTTTTCAGTTATTAATGAACAGAAAGGACATGGATGTTCCAAACATTGAAACATACAAACTTTAAACCATGGACCCAACTATCCAATATACAAACCTTCAAGTTGCCAGCAAATTTTGATGGGCAACGTGAAAGGAGAAACGGTTTGAATTCATTGAGAACATTATGTCCTTGAGATGCTTTTGCATCAATTGGCATCATAGCTACACTATAGATGTTCCACACTGTGAACTTGACCAGTGTATATAGTTCACATGACCAAAACATTGCATACCTTGGCCAAAAAGCACACTAAAACCAGCAAATGCAGCACAAACATGGTTATACTTTCTAGTGGGAGTTAGTCGATTTACATCATCTCCATACTAAAATATGAATACACAGCTAAAAAAGATGGAAAGAATCAGCAAAGAGGGTTACAAAACAGATCACGACAATTCACACGTTATTCCTCTAAGAGCAAGTTTAACAAGCCCAAGAAACTGACCATATTATTATCCACACATTTTCGCCAAGGTGATGGTGTTATGTCATCTTTCCTTTTCTTTGAGTGAACCATTAGCTGACCTTTTTAATTCCCAAGGAGGCAAGCACCCTTTAAAGGGGACTGTAGCAACAATGAAGAAGTTGACAACTGTTTTGCCTCGGATTTAAATTGACGACAGACAACTGAAAGTACTTCTTAGCCTTCTCTTCTCATTATCACCGTATGTTTGGTATTTGGGGTCATGTTCCACAGAAGTAATTTTAGGGCTTCTGGTAGGACACAGTTGAAGATTGAACCTAGGCAGCATCAAACAGCGCACAAAGATACTGTAAGTCGGCATCTTAGGCTGGATGGTGATAAAAAGGAGTTTTTTTTTAGCTCCTCCAGATTGAAATCGAAAAAGTACATACTTGTTATTTTCTCATATTTTCCTTTAGGAAACATCTTGTCTAAACCCATGTTAATATTCCAAGGTCACAGTAAGCATGAATAATCATGAATTTAAAATAAGGATATATACAAAAACTACCATTAAGATTTAGCCAAATTACAAAAAAACTCCAGTTATCTATCAAATTATAACCCATTAAAAGTGTTATAAATGCCCAATTGAGGTTTGTACTTACCTGAAAAATAACCTCTTCTTGAGGGTACAATTTGTAAAGAAACCAATGTCAATGTGGTATTTTAAAATTTTGAACATAACTGAGTTTTTGATAATACAAAAATTGAACGAAGGGCTACC